>JACBWV010000610.1:9478701-9568397 GCA_013435795.1 Chlamydomonas sp. ICE-L | reverse complement strand
TTGAGGAGGGGTGTGGGGTGGTGGAGGAGGACCAGGGTTTGGTGGTGGGGAGGTGGTGGTGAAGAGGGGGTGGGGATGTGAAGGTGAGGCGGTGGGTGGTGCTGGTGGACAGTTCTTTATCCCATCCCCCATTCTCCCCACCCCCTCCCCTCACCCTCCCCTCGTACCTGGTCTGCAGAGGATGGTCAAGTGGCGGTGTTGGAGGTGTGGTGGTAGGGAGGTGAGGAGTGGGAGGGGAGTATTCCAGGTGCTTAGTTAGGAGTGTTTTATGAAGAGTAGAGGAGGAGTACAGAGTGCCCCCTCCCCCTCCCCCCTCCTCCCTCCCCCCCTCCCCATCTTACCCTCTCCTCTCGCCTCCCCTGGTCCGCAGAGGGTAGCCAAGTTGCGGCGCAGCCTTGCAGGCCAGTATGTGTTCCCCTCCCCCCTCACCTCTCCCCCTTCACCCCTCCCCCTTCACCCCTCCCCTGGTCCACAGAGGGTCGAGAAGTTCAGAACAGCCTTGCTGGTCAGTATTTGTCCTCACCCTCCCCTCTCCCTCACCCCACCCTCTCGTCACCTTCCTATCCTCCCACCCTCCCCGCAACCTCCTATCACCCCACCTTCCCCTCCCCTCACCCTCACCCCACCCTCACATCACCTTCCCATCCCCGCACCCTCCCCTCCCCACATACCTGATCCACAGAGGGTCGAGAAGTTGTGGCGCCTTTCTGGCCAGTATGTGTCCTCACCCTCCCCTCACCCTCACACTCCCTCTCCTCACCTTCCCCTCCCCGCACCCTCACCCCACCCTTTCATCACCTTCCCATCTCCGCACCCTCCCCTCCCTGCCTACCTGCTCCGCAGAGAGTGGTCGAGTTGCGGCACAGCCTTGCTGGCCAGTATGTGTCCAGCACCCAGCATGGCTTCGCAACTGGCACAGGATCTGGCCCACATCCACCAGGGAAGGCGGCATTGGGAGCACAGCAGGCATCCTTGGATCCCCACACACCATAACCTGGACAGGACACATCGTATGGTGTAACTGAGTTGCTTGACAGATACTACATATGCATGCAAGGCAGACATGGTGGGTAGGGTGGGGCTGTATAGCATTGGGAGCACAGCAGGCTTCCTTGGACCCCCACACACCATAACCTGTACTGGATGCATCATATTGTCAGACCTAGTTAGTTTCATGTATTTTTAATTTTGCATTAAATATGCATGAAAGTCAGACATGGTGGGTGGGGTGGGGCTGCATAGCATTGGGAGCACAGCAAGCTTCCTTGGACCCTTGCACACCATAACCTGTACTGGACGCATCATATTGTCAGACCTAGTTAGTTTCATGCACTTTTAAACATGCATTAAATATGCATGAAAGTCAGACATGGTGGGTGTGGTGGGCCCGGATGGCATTTGGAGAAAACAGCCTTGGTCCGTCACACTTCATATCGTATACCTTCTCTGTTTTTAAAATATTACATGTACACAGAGCCAGAAAAGGTGGGTGGGGTGTGGTGGGGCCGAATGGGATTGGGAGGTGGGGTGTGGTGGGGCCGGATGGGAATGGAAGGTGGGGTGTGGTGGGGCCGGGTGGGATTGGGAGTACTGCAAGCATCCTTGGACCCCCCCACACCATAACCTGGATGGCACACATCGCATGGTCTAACAAAATTGTTTGACGGATACTACAAATGCATGAAAGGCAAAGGTGGTGGGTGTGGTGCGTGTGGTGGGTCCGGGTTCGGGTGGGATTAGGAGCACAGCAGGCTTCCTTGGACCGCCACACACCATAGACAGGATGGGACTCATCATATTGTCAACCCTAGTTTCTTGAATGTATCTTAAGTATGCATTAAATATGCATGCAAGGCAGACGAGGTGGGTGGGGTGGGGTGAGGCCGTCTGGGATTGGGAGCACAGCAGGCTTACTTGGACCGCCACACACCATAGGCGGGACGCATCATATCAATTTTTTTGTAATGTTTCTTAATTAATTGCGTTTGTCTTGCATGCATGTCTTCAAGCCAAAAGATTATCAAAAATACATTGCATGCATGTCTTTTAGGGGGGAAAGAGAGGTAGAGATAGGGAGAGAGAGGGAGATAGGGAGAGAGAGGGAGAGAGAGAGGGAGAGAGAGGGAGAGGGAGGGGTGGAGTGTGGCTGGACCTCGATTAAATTGTGTGACACCGTTTACCAGAGAGGGAGAGAGAGGAAGAGAAAGGGAGAGAGCTTAATAGTAACGCACCTTGGAGGCATTTGCGGTCGTCTCGCATGCACGTCTTCAGTTCGGAGCTCTCTACGACCTAGGGACAACAAAAATTGTTATGGTCAAGGTCGAGGTCAAGTTCAAGTTCAAGGATGTGGTGATGGTGAAGATCTAGGTCAAGGATACTTTCAGGGACAGGGACAAGAAGAGGGTCAAGAATCCCGTGATGGTCATGGTCTAGGACTCTAGGTCCAGGATAAGGTGATGGTCAAGGTCTAGGTCAAGGATGCAGTGATGGTCGAGGTCTAGGAAACATGCAGGGACGAGGTCTAGATCAAGGATGCGGTGATGGTCATGGTCTAGGTCAAGGAGAAGGTGGTGGTCAAGGTCTAGATCAAGAATGCAGTGATGGTCAAGGTCTAGGTCAAGGATACATTCAGGGGCGAGGTCTAGGTCAAGGATAAGGCGATGGTCAAGGTCTAGGTCAAGGATGCAGTGATGGGTCAAGGTCTAGTCAGGATACGTTCAGGGACGAGGGGTCTAGGTCAGAGGATAAGGCGGGGGGTGTGGTCAAGGCTAGGTCAAGGATGCAAGTGATGAAGTAAAGGTCTAGGTTCAAGGGATACATTCAGGACGAGGTTCTAGGTAACGATAAGGCGGTGGGGGGGTGGTCAAGGTCTAGGTCAGGATACATTAGGGCACGAGGTCTAGGTCAAGGTTAAGGCGGTGGTCAAGGTATAGGTCAAGGATAATTCGGGACGAGGCTAGGTCAAGGATACGCGGTGGTCAAGGTCTAGGTCAAGGGATGCAGGATGGTCAAGGTCTAGGTAAGGATAAGGCGGTGGTCAAGGTCTAGGTCAAGGGAGGATGCAGTGATGGTCCAGGTTAGGTCAAGGGGATACGTTCAGGGACGAGGTCTAGGTCAAGGATAAGGCGGTGGTCAAGGTCTAGGTCAAGGATGCAGTGATGGTCAAGGTCTAGGTCAAGGATACATTCAGGGACGAGGTCTAGGTCAAGGATAAGGCGGTGGTCAAGGTCTAGGTCAAGGATACATTCAGGGACGAGGTCTAGGTCAAGATTAAGGCGGTGGTCAAGGTCTAGGTCAAGGATACATTTAGGGACGAGGTCTAGGTCAAGGATAAGGCGGTGGTCAAGGTCTAGGTCAAGGATGCCGTGATGGTCAAGGTCTAGGTCAAGGATAAGGCGGTGGTCAAGGTCTAGGTCAAGGATGCGGTGATGGTCAAGGTCTAGGTCAAGGATACATTCAGGGACAAGGACAAGGAGAGGGTCAAGGATGCGGTGATGGTCAAGGTTTAGGTCAAAGAAACATTCAGGGACAAGGACAAGGAGAGGGTCAAGGATGCGGTGATGGTCAAGGTTTAGGTCAAAGAAACATTCAGGGACAAGGACAAGGAGAGGGTCAAGGATGCGGTGATGGTCAAGGTTTCGGTCAAAAAAACATTCAGGGACAAGGACAAGGTCAAGGATGAAGTAAGTTGGACAAATGGGTAGACCGGGGGGGCCTTGCCCCCCCTGCAGGGGGTGGAACTCCACAAAAACAAACTCACCCAGCACTCATCAAGCTTCTCATCACAGCCATCAGGAAAAGATACGCCTGGTGCACAACAGATCTCCTCTGATTGATATACACCCCATCCTGTTGGGTGGTGGGTGGGTGGGTGGGTGTGTGGGAAGGGTGGTGTGTGTGTGTTTGTGTGTGTTTGCCTGGGGTGTGTGGGTGTGTGTGGGTGTATGGGTGGTGGTGGTGGTGTGTGTGTGTGGGGGGGGGGCTAGCAGTTTAGTGGGGGTACGGAGATCGAAGCAGCAGGGTGGACAATGGGGTGCGGGTGGGGGTGGGGTGGCTAGCAGTGTGGTGGTGGTGGTGGTGGTGGTGGTGGTGGTGGTCACAGGCGACAGGAAGGACTACGCGTGTGTGGGGTGTGGGGGTGTGGGGTGGGTGCGGTGCGGGTGGGTGGGGTGTGGGGTGCGGGTCGCGGGTGGTCACAGGAGACAGGAAGGAACTATGCGTGTGTGGGGGTGTGGGGTGTGGGGTGGGTGCGGTGCGGGTGGGTGGGGTGTGGGGTGCGGGTCGCGGGTGTCACAGGAGACAGGAAGGATTAGCGTGTGTGGGGGTTGTGGGGGTGTGGGGGTGAGTGAGGTGAGGGGTGCGGTGGGGCTGTGGGGTGAGTAGGGGTTGTCCACAGGAGAAAGGAAGGGACTATGTTGTGGGAGTGTGTGGGAGGGTCGGTATGGGGTGTGGGGTTGTGTGGGGTAGTGGGGGCGGTGGGGGTGGGTGGGTGAGGGGTGGAGTGGGAGGTGGGGGGATGGGAGCGGGTGGGTGGGTGAGGTGTGTGGTTTGAGTGTGTGGTGCTTGTGGTGTGTGGGGTAGGGGGAAGGGGGGGTGAGTGAGAGGGGTTGGTGAGAGGTGAGATGTGGTGTGATGTGTGTGTGGGTTAGGGTGTGGGTTGTTGGGGGAGGCAGGAGCTGTCGTTGTGGTGTGGGCTGTGAGGTGTGTGTGTGGTGAGGGGGTGGGGGTGGGGGGGTGAGGTGAGGTGGTGGGCTGCTTAGGGTGTGTGGGGGTCTTGTGGGCGTGTGAAGGAGGGGGGGGGGCGGGTGGGGGGGGGAGGATACTCTGTTTGTGGGGTTGGATGGGTGGGGGGGAGGTATAGGTGTGGATGTGGGTGTGGGTGTGTGGGTTTGCAGGGGGGGGGGGGGGGGGGGGGTCAAAGTAACTGCTTGTCTCACCTCTGCCACAAGCCAGTTCGCTGCACTGCTCCTTACACTGCTTGCGTGGCCTGCACACAAAAACACAGTGAGTGGTTGGAGTGGTTGAGTGGTTTGGTTTTGAGTGGTTTCAGTGGTTGGAGAGGTTGGAGTGGTTAGAGTGGTATGGTTTGAGTGGTTTCAGAGGTTGGAGAGGTTGGAGTGGTTGGAGTGGTTTGGTTTGAGTGGTTTCAGTGGTTGGAGAGGTTGGAGTGGTTGGAGTTTTTAATGTCAAAGCAGCAAATGAACCAAACCATAGACCCACCAGTAGTCAGTCACCATCCAGCAGCATTCCTCCGTGGCATTTTTGGCAACCTTCACACTAACTCCGGTCTGATGGCCTACTTCCACACCCACTGCAGGGAGCACACACACACAGGGAGACAAATGAACCAAACCATAGACCCACCAGTAGTCAGTCACCATCCAGCAGCATTCCTCCGTGGCATTTTTGGCGACCTTTACAGCGACTCCGGTTTCAGGGCCCACATCCACACCCACTGCAGGGAGCACACCGGCTTGAGGCACGTCCACCTTCACAGAAGGAAGAGCGTCCACCACCACTGCGGGTAGCACATCCACCACTGTCGGCTCCACCGTCGCATCAACCAAGCCAAACTGAGGGTTGGGTTGGGTGGGTAGGGGGGTGGGTAGGGGGGTGGGTGGGGGGGGGTTATTATTTTGGTGTGGTGTGGTGTGTGTGGGGGGGGATGAAAGGGCTTGGGGAAATGATGAGAGGAGAGGATCGGTTATCTCTACTGTCGGCTCTACCGTCGCATCAATCAAGCCAACTGAGGGTGGGGGGGGGTGGGGGGGGGATGATGGTTATTGTTTTGGTGTGGTGTGTGTGTGGGGGGGGGGATGAAGGACTTAGGAAATGATTGAAAGGATTGGTGATCTCTGCTGCAGGTACCTCCACGTCGCATCAATTCAAGCCTTGCTGAGGGTGGGGTGGGAGGGGGGGTGGGTGGTGGTGGGTGGGTGGGTGGGCGGGGGTGGGCGGGCGGAGGGTGGGTGGGCGGGTGGGAGGGATGGTGGGTGGGTGGTGGTGGGTGGGTGGGTGGGAGGGCGTGGGTGGGTGGGTGGGGTGGGGTGGTGGTGGTGGTGGTGGTGGTGGTGGTGGTGGTGGGGGGGGGGGGGGGGCGGGGCTTGATGGTTATTGTTTTGGTGTGGTGTGTGTGGGGGGGGGGACGAAAGGACTTGGGGAAATGATGAAAGGATTGGTGGCCTCTACTGCAGGGATCTCCTCCATCTCATCAATCAAGCCCACTGGGCAACAGGTGTGGGGGGGAGTGATAGTAATTGTTTTGGTGTTGTGTGTGTGTAGGATGAAATGGTTTGGCAATGATGAGAGGATCGGTTATATCCACTGTCGGCTCTACCGTCGCATCAATCAAGCCAAAACTGAGGGTGGGGTGGGGGGCGGGTGGGGTGGGGAGGGGAAATGGGGGGGGGGGGGGGGGGGGGGGGCTGATGGTTATTGTTTTGGATGTGGTGTGGAGTGGGGGGGATGGAAAGGACTTGGGGAAATGATGAGAGGTTTGGTGATCTCTACTGAGGTATCTACTCTATCTCACAAATCAAGCCAAACTAAGAGGGGTGGTGGGTTCTAGTAGGTATGTCTGGGACAATTACTGGAGTGGGGTGGGGTGGGGTAGGTATGCCTGGAACAAGTACTGGGTTGAGGGGGGTTGAGGGGGGGGGGGGGGGGGGGGGGGGGGGGGGGGGGGGTGTTTCTTCGTAGGTATGTCTGGGACATTTACTGGGGTTGGGTGGGGTGGGAGGTCTTAGTAGGTATGTCTGGGACAATTACTGGGGTGGGGTGGGGTTGGGTAGGTATGCACTGGAACAAGTACTGGGGTGAGGGGGGTTGAGGGGGGGGTGGGGGGTCTTAGTAGGTATGTCTGGGACAATACTGGGGTGGGGTGGGGTGGGTAGGTATGCCTGCGAACAAGTACTGGGGTTGAGGGGGGTTGAGGGGGGGGGGGGGGGGGGGGGGGGTCTTAGTAGGTATGTCTGGGACAATTACTGGGGTGGGGTGGGTGGGATGTCTTAGTAGGTATGTCTGGGGACAATTACTGGGGTGGGGTGGGTGGGAGAGGTCTCAGTAGGTATGTCTGGGACAATACTGGGGTGGGGTGGGGTGGGAGGTCTCAGTAGGTATGTCTGGGACAATTACTGGGGTGGGGTGGGGTGGGAGGTCTCAGTAGGTATGTCTGGGACAATTACTGGGGTGGGGTGGGGTGGGAGGTCTCAGTAGATATGTCTGGGACAATTACTGGGGTGAGGGGGGTAAGGGGGGGAGGGAGGTGGGTGTGTGTGTGGGGGGGGGGGTCAGCAGGTATGCTGGGACAATTATTGGGTGTGGTGTAAGGTCTAGTGGGTGTGTCTGGGACAATTGCGGGGTGAGGGGGGTGAGGGGGGTAGGGGGGGGGGGGGGGGGGGGGGGCGGGGGGGGGGGGGGGGGGGGGGGGGGCGGGGGTCAGCAGGTATGCCTGGGACAATTACCAGGTCAGTGGTGTTCTTTGTACACCGAATTATTCAATGATTTGCCGGTCCCTAGTTGTAAATCCTCTTGGTTACAGCTTACCTGAGTGTCGTTCTTGTCAGTCATGTCAGTGTCGACAATCGGTTCGGCAGTGGTGGTGTCCGAGACCAATACTGGGGAAGTAACCTTTACCTTCAGGAGGCAGTTGCATGGGCAGATTAAATTAGAGGTGTCAAAAATAGAGGTGGGAAAAGTAAAAAATATAGGTGAAAAATATAAGTGATAAAAAATATAGGTGACAAAAGTGACTAGATAGAGGTGGAAAAAGTGAAAAATGCTTGCTTGCTGCAATCTTACTTTCATCCAGCAATATTCATACTGGGGAAGTAACCTTAACCTTCAGGAGAAAGTTAAATGGATAGATTAAATTAGAGGTGAAAAAAAGTGACAAGATAGAGGTGGAAAAAGAGAAAAATGCTTGCTTGCTGCAATCTTACTTTCATCCAGCAATATTAATACTGGGGAAGTTACCTTTACCCGCAGGAGACAGTTACACGATGAAATTCTAGTTTTCAATTTAGTTTTGTAAGGTATTTAAACACAGGAGGCGGGGCTCCCGACGCCCCAGGCTGGCGTCAGGAACAGGCGGATGGGCCGCGAGATGGTAAGGCTGGGGATATCAGCTACTCCAATGTGCAATGGCAAGAATCTTCGACACTCTGTAGCTGGGGAGAGTCACCATCACATGACGCTATTCATATGAGCGTGCTTATGATCCCTGAAGCCCTTTTATCCCTTTAGCCTAGTTGGTCTACCCACTGACTGTAACATGCATTATGAGTTATCTTCATTTATTTGGGTCTTTTACAGTAATTCGGCGGATTATTTAGATTCTGATATTCCAGGTCGTGGTTCGTAGTTCGTACCTCGGACTTCGCCTGAAATTCCGATAATTCTTGGAGAATTGTCGTAAATTACCCATGGAAAAGTCGAGGTACGAAGTACGACCTACGATTCCCAATCATCCGCTGAATTGCCACAAGGCAGGGAATTGCTACAAGGGGTATGGAATTTGAATTTTGATTGAAGTGGAGGAAGCCGGACGAAATCCAAAAACAAACTAACCTGGGAAGCAACCTGGGCATCTGCGAGCAGAACGAGCAGGCTGGCCGCCAAAGTCCAAAGGATCATCTTTGACATGACGAAGGTCTGGTGGTCGCGGATCAGCGAAATTGCTGGGGCAGGGATATGAAGACTAGGCGCAGGTCAAGATTAAGAAGAGCTCGGACAGACAAGGCAGGCAACTGATCAAATTCTAACTTAAATGCGGGCAACGGTCTGCTCAGCTCGCGCTCCTCTTGCAGAGAGTGAACTCGCAACAGGCGGTTTGGGAGGGAGGTGGAACAGTAAGTTGGCTATCAGGCAACTTGGTAGCTTATAATACCGATGAGCGAATTAGTGGACTGAAGAATTACTCGACTTAGAAGCTACAATTAAGGTTAGTCTGAACGCCTTTTATAGACTCGATCTTCGGTATCGGCTGCTTGGCTGGCCGTTCTTTCTCAGCCAACCTCTGATCGCTCACTCTGGCCATGGCTTGATTGCTGCTTCTTGATAGCTCCTCCTTACTTGATATCTCACTACAGTCATGCTGATATCACAACAGCTACGGTCCCTCGCTACAGTCTGGTCCGATGTCTCACTACGGCTACTGTCCCTTGCTACAATATGGTCCGATGTCTCACCACGGTCATCCTGCTATCAATACGAATTACGTTCTCTTGCTACAGTCTGGTCCGAGCTCTGGCCTCGTATTACAGGTACTATCGTCAATGTGAGACCACACTGTAGCAAGACTGCCTGGGCATCTCCATACCCGCCCATATTATGCACTACCGCAGGTAGGTAGAACAAGGGATGGAAGACTTGACAGGCTGCTACATGACAGAACATGACAGGTTCACAATTAGGTGTTTGAGTGCTACTACAAATACGCACTGTCCGAAGCTGCTTGCTACCTTCTGCAGCTTGCTGCCGCGCAAAAGGAATCTCTGGCGAGCTAAGTGGAGCTCAGATTAATGCGGTAATAATCACTCTCTAATAATTACCGTAGCCATCAAATCGTTCATTCGGGCCATTGTTGGAGAGTCTTATCCAGCATGAATAGGAACACCCAGAAGAGCGGAACTGCGGATCCAGTTTGCCGTCGTTTACCGTGGGCGATTGATAATGATCGTGCACGACGTAGAAGGTATAGTTACTGCCGAGGACGGCGAGCAGCCTTAAAGGCTGGAGCCACGTAACCAAGTTTAAGTTCAAGGTCCCGAGAACAACCAACCACGTCTACAGCCTTGCACTGCCGTATGTTCGTACGGTCTGAAGCAATCTGGTGGTAGGGCCGTATGGAAAATGTTATAATTTGCGAATTCGAAATATTATCACTGGATTGTATTCCAGTTTATATACCGGTACGTACGTGTGTTTGATAATATATGCATACATATTATATAAACAAATACACAATTGTTTACATATATGATATATCTATGTATGTATATATTTAAAATTGTGTACATGACAATATATATTTATATATACACATGTACAATTGTGTACATGTCACTTCCTGATAATCTAAGCACAAGTAATCTTTCCTTATTGAGGCTGGGGAAGTTCCTCCAGCCAAAGTTAGCGAACCCTGGACTGCAGCATCCGTACAAACGACCACACATAGCAGATAACATGCCCGTGGACAACACTCACCTGATTTGTCTACCGCTCACTGTAACCTACACAAACACAAACCTTTCCTCCGTGCAAACGCGCGGTAGTCCGAGCTCACACGCGGTAGCGGTCTGCGAATGCAAAACCTACAGTAACCATTCCCCAGAGCAAGCGAACGGACAGGTTCCTTCAAACTCACAATCTGTGGCAACTGGCAAGGCGTATGTTAGTCATGATAACGCCTGGTGGGGCGCGGGGTGAAGAGAGCCCTGACTTCCGGCGATGGGAACGGGCTGCTAGTTTACCTGGACAGTGCTACCATGGCGGTTGACAGCGACCGCGAACACTAAGGCGCACCCACAGGGATTTGAACCCCGCACCTTCTGCCTGATTCCAAAGAACTCGTATGTTAGTATGTAGTATGTTGTAGTATGTAGTATGTAGTATGTAGTATGTAGTATGTTAGTATGTATGTATGTTTCGGTCCAGGGGTAGGCCAAATAGGCTAAAGGGTCTTGTCCAACAGTGATAGGAAGGGCTTGAAATAAAAAGCATTGACGAACTGAACTCCAAAAGGCCGTTTAAACGACGGGGGCCTGAGTTCGTGCTACAGTGAACATTTAAGGCGTAACAATTTTCAATTTTCACACAACCGTCAGCGAATACATGTCATCTTAATACGGTCTTCATGCATCATTACTTGCACGGTTGATATCATAATAATTATATAACCTGTACAAGTCTTCAAACTGTCTAATCTATTTAGTTGTCTCCCTGGATTCCGTGGGTGTTAGTTGTTACAGTCCATGGGTAGACCAAATAGGCTGAAGAGACTTGCCCAACCATACCAGGAGGGGCATTAAAGAAAATCACTGATGAACTGAACCCCAAACAATCGTTTTACCAACGGGGGCTCTGAGTTTGTGCTACAGTGAAAATGCAATTCAATGATTACTTCAGATAAGTGGAACTCGCACGATGTAAGAATCCAGATATTTTTCAGTCTACCCAGTTACTTCGTGTTGGTGCTCCCAAACCGGGGTGAAAAACCACTGTAGTTCGGAGCACTGGCATGATGTGGCCAACGGTGCATCGGCGGTGAACCTTTTCAATGTGGTGGTCCTACGGTGGCTATAGCTAGCTCCGGCTTACGCTATGGTGTCCTTAGCTTCACGTCCTGTGAGTAACTGTATTACACGGATGTAACAATTTCAATTTCAATCCAGATATAGGGGCGAGCTCCTCATAAGAGTCACCATCCTAAGTAACGACAGGTGCCGTGGGCACAATGCCATTACATTACGTTGTCATCAACAGACCATTGTGGACCCAAGACAAGCCCGCTCAATAACATCTAGGAGGGGTCTTCCAACTAACCCACACAATTAGATACCGGTAGGCAATATTGCAGCAAGCAAGCAAGATTGCAGCAAGCAGGCATTTTGATGAACCCAAATGTTAGCTTGGGCATGGGGCAGGGCACCAGAGCTTTATCCTCCTGTTCGGACAATCACTGTTTTTTTCCTAGCAGCGTTTTTTACTAGCAGCAGCTTCTAGGCAGCTCACCGAGCTGGACACTGGGCAAAGCCTCAAAATTTCAGTAGTGCAAGAAAGTTGATTACATCAGCTTCAAGGTGCACTAGGTTGATTTAGGTTCGGCTGATTAGTCAGCCTGGGAAGCTGCCTAGAAGCTGCTGCTTGTAGCCGAATTGACCAACAGTGCAGACAACCAGAGCTGACCTGGTCATCCATTAGGCCGTCGTACGACACCTTCTGAATGAAGCAGCGCAAGGCGACTGTTGGCCAGACGGCCGCAGATGACGGTGCTGCATCCAAATATCAGTGAAACTCGCACAAGGCAAGAATCAATCGGGGGGGTCCGGGGGGGGGGGGGGGGGGGGGGGGGGGGGGGGACCGGGGAATTGGAGGACGGTGAAGCAGCCCTGAGTTGGCTGAAAAACTATGCAACAATTCAAATTCATCACTAGCAGGGTAAACAAGTCCTTGGTGCGTTGCAAGCGATGCGGGAATTTGGCAGAGAGGGTAGGCTCTCGGAGCGACAGGTGGTAACGGAATCGAGTGCAGCCGACGAAAGCCGGGATTTAAGAGACAGTTAGGGCCAGGGTTTCTTGTTTCTTGTTGTTGGACAAACGAACAACGCGGTGACCCTGGGGGCTCCCGCCCCCCAGAAGGGGGGCTCTGCCAAAAACAGGGGCAAGACACGGGTAATTTTTTTTTCCGAGCTAGGTAGAAAGTGAATTAGCTGCTTCAACTTGTCCACCTCTGACTGCACTGCGTCGGGGTGCAAAGGACATGGTCGGATCGGGAAATGAGGAGGGGAAATGAGGGTAGGTCGGGAATGTCGGAGTGAATGAGTATGTGCATGAGTGTATGTGTGCGTCAGGGGGGCAGTGTTGGAGTCAAGTCAAGTCTTTAAGCGGGGGCTAAGGGCGGGGGCCGCCCTTAAAGAGTGGATGTGTGCAGGTGTGAGTGCCATTGTGGATATGTGTGCATGAGTATGTGCATGTGTGCTTGTGTGTATGTGTGCGCCAGGGGGGCAGTGTAGGAGTCAAGTCGAGTCATTAAGCGGGGGCTAAGGCTGGGGGGCGCCCTTAAATAGTGGATGTGTGCATGTGCATGTGCCATTGTGCGTATGTGTGCATGTGTGCTTATGTGTATGTGTGCATGGGTATGTGCATGTGTGGCATGGGGGATGTTGCCTTATTGTATGTGTCATGGGTATGTGATGTGTGCATGGTATGTGTGCATGGGTAGTGCAGTGTGCAAATGGGTATGTGTGTCTTATGTTGTAGTGTGCATGGTTTGCATGTGGTGCTTATGTGGTATGTTTGCATGGTCATTGTGCCAATGTGTGCTTATGTGTATGTGTGCATGTGTGCATGGGTTGTGCCATTGTGCATTGGGGATGTTTGCTTATGTGTATGTGTGCATGGGTATGTGCATGTGTGCTTATGTGTATGTGTGCATGAGTATGTGCATGTGTGCATGGGTATGTGTGCTTATGTGTATGTGTGCATGGGTATGTGCATGTGTGCATGGGTATGTGTGCTCATGGTATGTGTGCATGGGTATGTGCATGTGTGCATGGGTATGTGTGCATGGGTATGTGCATATGTGTATGTGTGCATGAGTATGTGCATGTGTGGTTGTGTCAGGGTGACTGTGTCGAAGTGTATGAGCGTGTGTGTATATGTGCATGTGTGTGTATGTATGATACAGTCCAGGGGTACGCCAAATAGGCTGAAGGGACTTACTCAACCATGACAAGAAGGGCTAAAAAGAAAAGGCATCTGTGTACTGAACCCCAAACAATCGTTTGACTGACTGACTGCTACAGTAATAAATTGATTCAGCAATTATAATTAAATCGCCATCCCAAATGGGGTGATCATTAAATTGTGCAATTCTTATCGCATTGTTTAATATAAAGTATTTCCATCCTTCAAAGGAATCAGGAGTGTGCGTGTGTGTGTACGCATGCATTTGGACTGGTGAGGCTCAGTGTTTCATTTTTCGACGACGTGACGCCATTCCGTCGCCATTCCGTAGAATGCTACGCCCCCCGGACCCCCCGATATCGGGACGCGCTGCCCCCCGACCCCCCCAGGCTCCGCGCTTCGCACTCCGCCATGCGATGGCTACGCAACTATCCTGAAATCAGGGTTGAGTGGCCCAAGTAGCTACTCAACCTGGACTACAGATATCTGAAATTAAAAACACTGGTGAGGCTGTGTGCGGTGTGCTTATGTGTGGAGTGTGTGTGTGTGAGAGTGTGTGTGTACTCTTGCATTGGGGCTGGTGATGATGTGTGTAGGTGTACTTGTGTGTGGAGTGTGTGAGTGTGTGTGTGTGAGAGAGTGTGTGTAGGTGCTTGTGTGTGTACTCTTGCATTGGGGCTGGTGATGATGTATTGATGTGTGTAGGTGTACTTGTGTGTGGAGTGTGTGAGTGTGTGTGTGTGAGAGAGTGTGTGTAGGTGTGCTTGTGTGTGTATTCTTGCATTGGGGCTGGTGATGATGTGTGTAGGTGTGCTTGTGTGTGGAGTGTGTGAGTGCGTGAGTGTGAGAGAGTGTGTGTAGGTGTGCTTGTGTGTGTACTCTTGCATTGGGGCTGGTGATGATGTGTGTAGGTGTGCTTGTGTGTGGAGTGTGTGTGAGTGCGTGTGTTTGTGTGAGACAGAGTTTGTGTCTGTGTGAGAGAGAGTGTGGGTACGCATGTATTTGGGCTGGTGAGGCTGTGTGCTTGTGTGTGTGCCTGCGTGGAGTGAGTGTAAGTGTGTGTGTCTGTGTGAGAGAGTGTGTGTGCGTATGCATTTTAGTACGTAATTGAATTCCCAAAAAGCAACACCGGGTGGGTCTACAGTTAGCCCCCCCCCCCCCCCCCCCCCCCCCCCCCCCCCCCCCCCCCCCCAACTCTAAGGTACACAATTTAGCAATATTTATTTATTTTATTTTGCTATTTAAAGAAAACACTGGGCTTGGCCCATTTAGCATTGATCAACCAAGGACTGACACCACATACCACCAACACCACCATTGCTACCACCATCACTACCATAACCACCATGGACCCCCCTCCACCACACACCAAAGCCAAACCACCACCACAACCACTATCACTACTATCTCTACCACCACACTCACCACCACCTCTACCACCACTATCACCATCGCCCCTACCACCAAAACCACTATCACCACCAGTACAACCACCACTATCACCACTTCCCCGCCCACCACCAACAACCCACCACTACTACTGCCACCACTCCTGCCCCCGCCCACCACCAACCCACCACCGACACCACCAGTACAACCACCCCCGCCCCCGCCCACCACCACCACCGCCACACTTACCAGGTAGGGATGTTCCCCATCTTGTTTTCTCGGGTTCTGTTAAGCTCTCCCCCTTGTCCGCCTTCTCAGTCACACTGCCTCCCTCACCACCACCACCACCACTACCACTACTTCCACCACCACCCCCGACCGCCACCACCACCACCGCCACACTTACCAGGTAGAGATGTTCCCCATCTTAATTTTCTCGGGTTCTGTTAAACTCCCCCCCTTGTCCGCCTTCTCAGTCAAGCTGGACGCCTCCCTCACCACCACCACCACCACTACCACTACTTCCACCACCACCCCCGTCCGCCACCACCACCACCGCCACACTTACCAGGTAGGGATGTTCCCCATCTTAATTTTCTGGGGTTCTGTTAAACTCCCCCCCTTGTCCGCCTTCTCAGTCAAGCTGGAAGCCTCCCTCACCACCACCACCACCACCACCACTACTTCCACCACCGCCCCCGCCCTCCACCACCACCACCACACTTACCATGAAGGAATGTTCCCCATCTTGGTTTTCTGGGGTTCTGTTAAGCTCTCCCCCTTGTCCGCCTTCTCAGTCAAGCTGGACGCCTCCCTCATCACCACCACGACCACCACCACTACTTCCACCACCGCCCCCGCCCGCCACCACCACTACCACCACCGCCAACAACCCACCACCACCACCACCGCCACCCCACTTACCATGAAGGAATGTTCCCCATCTTGGTTTTCTCGGGTTCTGTTAAGCTCTCCCCCTTGTCTGCCTTCTCGGTCAAGCTGGAGGCCTCTCGGATTTTCTTTTTCAACTTTCGAACCTCCTTCTCCAGCTTCACCTGGCGAGTGTATGAATTTGAATTTGAATTTGAACCTTGAAACACTCAATGGATTTTCTTCTGTTGCTTTCAAACCTCCTTCTCCAGCTTCACCTGGCAAATATTTTGAAGTTTGAGAATTGCTGACAACTGCCACAGGACGTGAGATTAAAGGAAAGCAAATTGAGGCTGAGCTGACTATAAACACTCAGTGACCTGGTCCCAACAAATGGTTAGCCACCATCTCCTGCTTCACCTGGTGAGGAGCAGTGGACTTTGAATTTGAATTTGAATTTGAACCTTGAAACACTCAATGGATTTTCTTCTTAAACTTTTGAACCTCCTCCTTCAGCTTCACCTGGAGAGTGTATGAATTTTGAAAATAAGTGCGAGCTGCCACAGGACGTGAGGTTGAAGGAAAGTAAAGAACACAATAATAAATGTTAGAGGCTGAGCTGATTCTAAACGCTCAATGAACTGGCCCTCAACAAATGGCTAGCCTCCATCTCCTGCTTCACCTGGCGTGAAACAATGAACAGTCAATTTTGAATTTGAATTTGACCGTCGATACACTCAATGAACTGCCCCCCAACAAATGGCTAGCCTCCTTCTCCAGCTTCACCTGACCAGAAACAGTGAACAGTCCATTTTGAATTTGAATTTGAACGTTGAAACACTCAATGAACTGGCCCCCGACAAATGGCTAGCCTCCTACTCCAGCTTTATCTGGCCAGAAACAGTGAACAGTCAATTTTTAGTTTGAATTTGAACGTTGAAACACTCAATGAACTGGCCCCCAACAAATGGCTAGCCTCCTTCTCCAGCTTCACCTGGCCAGGAACAGTGGGAATTCATGAGGACTGGTTTAAACAAGGAGAGCATTCAACCATGAATATCTGAGGATGGACTGATTATAAATACTCAATGAACTGCCCCCCAACAAATGGTTAGCCTCCATCTCTGGCTTCACCTGGCCAGGAACAGTGAAGAGTGAACTTTGAATTTGAACCTTGAAACACTCAATGAACTGCCCCCCAACAAATGGTTAGCCTCCATCTCTTGCTTCACCTGGACAGGAACAGTGAACTTTGAATTTGAATTTGAACCTTGAAACACTCAATGGATTTTCTTCTTTACTTTTCAAACCTCCTTCTCTAGCTTCACCTGGCGAGGAACAGTGAACAGTGAACTTTGAATTTGGATTTGAACCTTGAAACACTCAATGAACTGCCCCCCAACAAATGGCTAGCCTCCATCTCCAGCTTCACCTGGCGTGAAACACTGAACAGTCAATTTTGAATTTGAATTTGAACCTTGAAACACTCAATGAATTGGCCCCCAACAAACGGCTAGCCTCCTTCTCAAGCTTCACCTGGCCAGGAACAGGGGGAATGCATGGGAGGACTGATTCAAACAAGGAGAGCATTCAAACATTAATATCTGAGGATGGACTGATTATAAAAACTCAATGAACTGGCCCCCAACAAATGGTTGGCCTCGGACCCAGCGGGGGCGGGTGCAGGCTGAAATTGTACTTTAACACAAATTGTACTGGGATTGCACTGCAATCGCATGTGGTGGGTCATCAGACCCAGCAGGGGCAGGTACAGGCTAGAATTGTACTGTAACATAAATTGTACTGCAATAGAATAGAAAGAAAAAAAAATTGTACTGCAATATAATAGAATTGTACTGTAACATAAACTGCACTGTGATAGTATTGCAATCACCTGTGGTGGGTCATTGCACCCAGCAGGGGCAGGTGCAGCCTAAAATTGTACTGGAACATAAATTGTACTGTAATTGTACTGCAATCACCTGTGGTGGGTCATTGCACTCAGCAGGGGCAGGTGCAGCCTAAAATTGTACTGGAAATAATTGTACTGGACAATTGTACTGCAATCAACCTGTGGTGGGTCATTGCACTCAGCAGGGGCAGGTGCAGCCTAAAATTGTACTGGAACATAAATTGTACTGTAATTGTACTGCAATCACCTGTGGTGGGTCATTGCACTCAGCAGGGGCGGGTGCAGCCTAAAATTGTACTGGAACATAAATTGTAATGTAATTGTACTGCAATCACCTGTGGTGGGTCATTGCACTCAGCAGGGGCAGGGTGCAGCCTAAAATTGTACTGGAACATAAATTGTACTGTAATTGTACTGCAATCACCTGTGGTGGGTCATTGCACTCAGCAGGGGCAGGTGCAGCCTAAAATTGTACTGGAACATAAATTGTACTGTAATTGTACTGCAATCACCTGTGGTGGGTCATTGCACTCAGCAGGGGCAGGTGCAGCCTAAAATTGTACTGGAACATAAATTGTACTGTAATTGTACTGCAATCACCTGTGGTGGGTCATTGCACTCATCAGGGGCGGGTGCAGGCTGAAATTGTACTGGAACATAAATTGTACTGCAATATAAACTGTACTGTGATAGTACTGCAATCACCTGTGGTGGGTCATCGGACTCAGCATAGGCCGGTGCAAGCTGAGCAGTAGGTGCAGCTTTGGGGGCGGCGCTAGCTGGCTTGGAAGCAGGGGTGTCATCCCTGAGAAGCGGGATATAGCAAGGGTGGGTAGGATTTTTGTTTGTTTGTTTGTTTGGGTGCTGGTGCTGCTGGTGTTTCTCTGTTGGTTGGTTGGTTGGTTGGTTGGCAGATAGGGGAATAGGGGATTGAAAGGATGAGTGGGTTGAGGGTTAGGGGATCAGGGGGTGGCAGGTGGTGCAGCTTGGGGGGCGGCGCTAGCTGGCTTAAAAGCAGGGGGGGGGGGGGGGGGCAACCTATGGGATGAGATAAATAGCAAGGATGGGTGGGTGGGTGTGTGGGTTGGGAACAAGGGGCATTGGAAGGTTGAGTGGGTTGTAGGGTAGGGAAGCTCTGGGGACGGCGCTAGCTGGCTTTATGATAGGGGACGTCAATCTACGGGAAGTGGGGAATAGCAAGGCTGGGTGGTTTGGTTGGGTGGCTAGTATCAAATTAGGGGCATTGGAAGGGTGAGTGGTTTGAGGGGTAGGGGACCAGGGGCGCCTGGTGCAGCTTTGGGGTTGGCGCTAGCTGGCTTTGGGATAGGGGGCGGCAATCTATGGGAAGCGGGAACTAGCAAGGGTGGGTGGGTGGGTGGGTTGGTAGGGGAACAAGGGGAATTGAAAGGTAGGTGGGTTGAGGGGGTCGGGTTGAGGGGGATCAGGGGGCGCCTGGTGCAGCTTTGGGGTTGGCGCTAGCTGGCTTTGGGATAGGGGGCGGCAATCTATGGGAAGCGGGGGGAACTAGCAAGGGTGGGTGGGTGGGTGGGTTGGTAGGGAACAAGGGGAATTGAAAGGTAGGTGGGTTGAGGGGTCGGGTTGAGGGGGATCAGGGGGCGCCTGGTGCAGCTTTGGGGTCGGCGCTAGCTGGCTTTGGGATAGGGGGCGGCAATCTATGGGAAGCGGGAACTAGCAAGGGTGGGTGGGTGGGTGGGTTGGTAGGGAAACAAGGGGAATTGAAAGGTAGGTGGGTTGAGGGGTCGGGTTGAGGGGGATCAGGGGGCGCCTGGTGCAGCTTTGGGGTCGGCGCTAGCTGGCTTTGGGATAGGGGGCGGCAATCTATGGGAGGCGGGGAATAGCAAGGCTGGGTGGTTTGGTAGGGTGGCTAGTATCAAATTAGGGGCATTGAGAGGATGAGTGTGTTGAGGAGTAGGGGATCAGGGGGCGCCTGGTGCAGCTGTGGGGTCGGCGCTAGCTGGCTTTGGGATAGGGGGCGGCAATCTATGGGAAGCGGGAAATAGCAAGGGTGAGTGAGTGGGTGGGTTGGTAGGGAACAAGGGGAATTGTAAGGGTGCGTAGCTTGAGGGTTTAGGGATCAGAAACGGGTAGTGCAGCTTTGGGGACGACGCTAGCTGGCTTTAGGATAGGGGGCGTCAATCTATGGGAAGCACGAAACAGCAAGTTTGTTTTCCTTTTTTCTCTGTTGCTTGGTTGGTTGGTTAGTTGGTTGGTTGGTTGGTCTCTGTTGCTTGGTTGGTTGATAGGGGGATAGGGCAATTGAAAGGATGAGTGGGTTGAGGAGAAGGGGGTCAGGGGGCGTCTAGTGCACCTTGGGGGGCAGAGCTAGTGGTGTTGTTACAGTATTGGGGTGAGCCAAATAGGCTTAAGGGACTTGCCCAACCGTGACAGGAGGGGCTGAAAAGAAAATGCACTGATGAACTGAACCCCAAACAATCGTTTTACCGTCGGGGAGGCTGAGTTTGCGCAACAGTGATAATAGCGCAACCAATGTACTCACCCTTCTTCTTGCATCTTTGCATTTCGCTTTTCGTTTTTCTTTTGAGTCAACAGTGTTAATAGCACAACACCATACTGACCATTCTTCTTGCTTCTTTGCCTTTCGCTTTTTGCTTTTGGCGGGACCCATCTTCAATGGGGCGGGAGCCCCCAGGGTTAACCCTTTGTCCGTCCGACCATCCGTCTGACCGAGACAAAGCCTGACACGTCAACCAACGGTCTCGTAACTAACCTGCTTCCAGTGCCACCTGTCGCTCTGTCGCGCTCACTCTGCCAATTTTCAGCTTCACTTGCGACGCTGCATAGAAGTAGTTCTTTTGAGCTCACAGCAGGGATTTTTATTTCTGATACATATAGCGATCGCTAGTTTTGACCCTTTTGTAGCAAAATTATCGCTCTAAAAATGTAAACAAAACAAGTTGTATTTCACTTTTTGCCCTAAATGGCCCTAGAAAGCTACACAAAGCTGTAAAAAGCTATGGAAAGCACCAAAACCCTGTCCCTGGAGGAGTCTTAAACCCTTACAGCTAGGAGAAACCTACCTTCAGATTTGAAAAAAAATCACTGGCTCAAAGTGATGATGGCAGATCACTTTACTCACCCATCTTCTTGCTTCTTTGCATTTCGTTTTTCGTTTTTCTTTTGGGTTTTTGTCTTAGTTGCTGCGAGAGCCTCAGCCTTCAGTGACGCCTCTGCAAAAAAAGACAAGACAGGGGTGGGGTGGGGTGGGACAAAACAAGACAAGATAAGGGTGGGGTGGGGTGGGGTGGGGGGGACAAAACAAGACGAGACGAGGGTGGGGTGAGGTGGGGGTGGACAAAACAAGACGAGACAAGGGTGGGGGTGGGGTGGGACAAAAACAAGACGATACAAGGGTGGGGTGAGGTGGGACAAAACAAGACGAGACAAAGGTGGGGTGGTACAAAACAAGACGAGACAAGGGTGGGGTGGGGGTGGGACAAAACAAGACAATACAAGGGTGGGGTGGGGTGGGGAAAACAATACAAGGGTGGGGTGAGGTGGGACAAGGCAGGGTTGGTTTGTGTTGGTTTGGGACCAGACAGGGTTGGGTTGGGTTGAGTTGGGTTGGGACAAGACAGGTTCGGGTTGGGTTGGGTTGGGTTGGGTTGGGTGGGTTGGGTTGGGTTGGGACAAGACAGGGTTGTGTTGTGTTGTGTTGTGTTGTGTTGTGTTGGTGTTGTGTGGGGACAAGACAAGGGTCGTTTTGGGTGGGTTGGGTTGGGTGGGTTTGGAACAAAGACAAGTTGTGGTTGGGTTGGGTTGGTGTTGGTTTTTGGTTGGTTTGTGTTTGGTGTTGGGTTTGTGATTTGTTTGGGTTTGGGGTTGGTTTTGGGACAGAAGACAGGGTCGGGTTTTGTTTTTTGGGTTTGGGTTTGTGGGTTTGTTTTGGTTTGGTTGGGTTGGGGTTGGTTGGGTTATGGTTTGTTTGGGACAATACCATGGTCGCTGGTTGGGTTGGGTATGAGTTGGTTTTGTGGATCAAGACAGGGGCAGGTCGTTAGTTTTTGTTGGGTTTGGTTGGGTGGTTAGGTTGGTTTTTTTTTGGGTTGGGTGGGTTTTTTTGGTATTGGGGTTGGTATGGGTTTCGGGTTGCCTTGCGTTCCTGCTACGCCCGGTCGGTTGGCGTTGGTTGGGGTTTGGTTGGGTTGGGCCCGCCGGGTCGGTGTTGGGTTGGGTGGTTGGGTTGGGTTGGGTTGGGGTTGGGTTGGTTTTGGTCGGGTTTGTTTGGGTGGGTTTGGTTGGGTGGGTTTTGGGTTTACAAGACGGGTCCGGGTCGGTTAATTGGGTTTGGGTTGGTTGGGTTGGGTTTTGGGTTGGGTTTGTTGGGGTTGGGTTGTTTGGGTTGGGTTGGGAACAAGGAAAACCAAAACAGGGTTGGTGGGTGGGTTGTGTTGGTGTTGGTTTGTTGGTTGGGGTGGTTTTGGACAAGACAGGGTCGTTTGGGTTGGGTCGGGTTGAGTTGTGACATGACCATGGTCGTGTTGGGTTGGGGTTGGGTTGGGTTGTGTTGGGTGTTTGGTGGGTTGTGGTTGGGTTGGGTTGGTTGGGTTGGGTTGAATTGGTTGTGATAAGACAGGGTCGGGTTGGGTTGGGTGGGTTTGGTTTGGTTGGGGTTGGGTTGGGTTCTGTTGGGAGACCGGGTCGGGTTTGGGGTTGGGTTGGGTTTGGGTTGGGTTGGGTTGAATTTGTGACAAGACAGTGTCGGTTGGGTTGGTTTGGGTTGGTTTTGGGTTGGGACAACAGGGGTCGGGTTGGGTTGGGTTGGGGTGGTTGGTTGGGTGGGTGGGTGGGTGGTGGGTGGGTTGGGACAAGACAGGGTAGGGTTGGGTTGGGGTGGGTTGGGTGGGTTGGGTTGGGTGGGGTTGGGTTGGGTGGGTTTGGGTTGGTTGGGTTGGGTGGGTTGGGTTGGGTGGGTTGGGTTGAGTTGTTGTGACAAGACAGTGTAGGGTGGGGTTGGGTGGGGTTGGTTGTGTTGGACAAGACAGGGTCGGGTTGGGTTGGGTTGGGTTGGGTGGGTTAGGGTTGGGTGGGTTGGGTTGGTTGGTTGGGTCGGGTGGGTTGGGTGGGTTGGTTGCGTAGGGTTGGGATGGGTGGGTGGGTTGGGAAAGCAGGGTTGGGTTGGGTTGGGTAGGTTGGGTTGGGTTGGGTTGGGTGGGTTGGGTTGGGTGGGTTGGTTGGGTGGGACAACGACCAGGGTTGGGTTTGGGTTGGGACAACGCCAGGGTTGGGTTGGGTTGGGTTGGGTTGGTGTGGGTTGGGACAAAGACAGGGTCGGGTTGGTGGGTTGGGTGGGTTGGGTTGGGTTGGGTGGGTTGGGTTGGGTTGGGTGGGTTGGGTTGGGACAAGACAGGGTCGGGTTGGGTTGGGTTGGGTTGGGTTGGGTTGGGTTGGGTTGGGTTGGGTTGGGTTGGGTTGGGTTGGGTTGGGTTGGGACAAGACAGGGTCGGGTTGGGTTGGGTTGGGTTGGGATGGGTTGGGACAAGACAGGGTTGGGTTGGCGGGTGGGGACAGTGGAGTTGCTACGATCAGGAACTATTGATGGTTGGCCCCAGTGCAAGCAAACAATCTGGGCCACTCAATCTCACGCCTCGTAATAAGGTGAACTATGAATGTATTTATCAGAAACACGGGCACTTGGGGTGAGTTGGAGGGTGGGGTGAGAGGAGTAGATAATTATGATGATCTGTGTTTCCTCCCTGCTTTCGTGCGGTAGTCTGAGCTCAGGGGCAGTAGCGATCTGCAAAAGCTAAACCCACAGTAAGAGTCCCCGGTGGAAAAAGATTTAGATGACAATCTCACTACCAATACATTATTCCTGGTGCCCTAGTGGACTCCATATGTGCCCGGTGACAGAGCCAAGGGGGACTTACTATGATCTGTGGCAAAATGGGTAAAAAAAGGCCGCAACAGGAAATATATTTAGATGACGATCTCCCCCCCCCCACCCCCCACCAAAAAAAATCGTGGTGCCTTACTGGATTCCAAATGCGCCTGGTGACGGAGCCAAGGGGTACTTAATACGATCTGTAGCAGTTTGGAGTCAAAGAAGGCCGCAACAGGAAATATATTCATATGGCGATCTCACAACCAAAACTGTTTTATTGTTTCTCGATGCCCTACTGGATTCCAAAGGTGCCTAGTTACGGAGCCAAGGGGGACTTACTATGATCTACAGCAGTATGGAGTAAAAGAAGGCCGCAACAGGACATATATTCAGATGACAACCTCACAACCAAAACTTTTTTCGTGGTGCCGTACTGGATGCCAAATGTGCCCGCAGCTTGATGGAGCCAAGGGGGACTTTCTATGATCTATAGCAGTAGGGAGTAAAAGAAGGCCGCAACAGGAAACATATTCAGATGACGATGTTACAACCAAAACATTCTCCGTGGTTCCCTACTGGACTCAAAATGTGCCCGGTGGCGGAGCCAAGGGGGACTTACTATGATCTATAGCAGTATGGAGTAAAATAGGGCCGCAACAGGAAATAGATTCAGATGACGATCTCACACACAAGCAAGCAATCCATGGACTCTTGTAAGATCTTCAGCTTGGGTTCACGTTTTTCATGTTTTCTTGAAAGTTGTTTGATTGTTTTTTTGTTTGTTGTCAGCTAGGGTGAATGGTTTTATGTCTATGTTAGTTAGGAACTAACACACACGAGCAGGCAATCGATGGACTCAGGTAAGATCTTCAGCTTGGGCAAACGTTTTTAATGTTTTCTTGAATGATGTTTGAATGCTTTTTGTTTGTTGTCAGCTAGGGTGAATGGTTTTATATCTTTGTTAGTTAGGATCTAACACACACAAGCATGCAATCAATGGACTAAAGAATGAAGATCTTCAGCTTGGGTAAACGTTTTTTGAATGTTTTCTTGAATGTTGTTTGAATGTCTTTTTTGCCATCAGATTGGGTGAACGTTTTTTTTTAATTTGTATTGTTTGTTGCCAGCTTGGGTGAACGTTTTTATCTTTTTTGTTTGCTATCAGCTTGGGTGCAAGTTTTTTTTATGTTTTTTTTTGCTATCAGCTTGGGTGAATGTTTTTTTATTTTTGTTTTTGCTATCAGCTTGGGTGCAAGTTTTTTCGTGTTCTTTTTTTGCAATCAGCTTGGGTGAATGTTTTTTAAATGGTTTTAAATTAGGCATTAGGGCACTAGGGCATTGAGGATTTAGGGTGTAAGGGCACTTATTAGGCACCAATGGAGATATATTAAAAATATGTTAAAATATACACGTTTTTGGCGGAGCCCCCCCTTCTGGGGGGCGGGAGCCACCAGGGTCACCCCGTTGTCCGTCTGACGATGCCGAATGAGCGTTTCCCCGGCCCACATCCGTGGATGCATCCGACCTGTGCTATTGCAAACTGCGGACCTGCCACTTGCGACCACTATGGATGTGCATAGAGTCCGTCAATTGATACAGATCCGTAGTCAGCAAAGGAAGAGGCAGCTCTTGTGGCGAGGCTAGCAATAGCACTTTCTACCCGCGGTTTCTCTCAGCGATCAAGGCTGCAGCATGAATAACAATCACATATGTATCACTGCGTGCCTTTGCATTTGCTAAGTGTGCAAGCACCTATGAACCTGCCACTTGCAAATTGCGCGTATGCCAACCTTCGAACTGCAGCATTGGTAAGCTTTCAACTTCCGAGCGTCAAATGTGCCCGACTAACTTCTTATGAATACCTACCAAATTGTTCGTAGGGGCATCTTGCACATCCCGAGACGCACATACTTGCACTCCCTGGACACCAGTAATTTGTGCGCACGAACTCTTTCCATTGCTGACATCTTTCGTATGAAGGTGTATGGAATGCCAAACTGTTCTGCTGAGGAATGCTCTGGAAAAACAGCAAATTCCAGCGAAACGGAGCATACTGACCAGCCCAAACATGCAATACCTTTAAAAAATCATAAAATCAACCCGACCTCTGATTGGTCTCATTTTTTCTGCATCAAATTCTTAGAACTAATGCCAACCTGCCAGGGTACTACTAAGCGCGCGTGGCAGCGCAGTGCCGCGCTGCCTTTTTGAGCCCCTCTGCGCGAATCGCACAGTTTTTTCAACCCCCTGTGGGCGCAGAGCGCAGTTTTTGCGCTTTTTGTGCGAAAAAGCGCTGACCAATTTGACGTTTGTGCGCTTTGTGCGCTTTAAGCGCTGACCAATTTGGCAAGAAGTACTACCCTACAACCTACATGTATGCTTTGCAAAACAGTGTAACAGGACAGCCAGGTCCAGTACTGCTTAACAAGTCCTATGCAGCATCGCCAGCGACGCGGAAAATTGGCGGAGTGTGTTGGCAACGGAAGGAAAGGTGGCAACGATGGAGCTGAGAGAAGCGAGTTAGTTACGCGACCGTTGGCTGACATGTCGGGCTTCAATTTTTGTTTTTCGGTCGGACAAACGGACAAATGGGTCAACATGGGGGCTCCTGTCCCCTTGAAGAGGGGGCTCTGCCAAAAACAAAATATTGCAAAATATCCCTTTTCCGTCACTTTGTAAGCAACAGTGCTACAACAAATACTGACCGCCCTTACATAAGCTTATAAAACCAAAAGCCACCTAATCAGGGCGGTCACTCAAGTTCAAAATAAATCATGCAGCACTTGGGTGTACGCACTCATTTACTCCATTTCATCTCATAATTAATCTCATAATCTATTAAAAATATAACATATGTCCAAAATAGAACATATCTTCAAATTTACATCATTGTAACATTTACAACATGTTTCCATTAGATTTTTTCAAAATAAAGCATGCAGCACTTGGGTATCCGCACCTGATCAGTGTTTTTTATTTCAGATTTCTGTAGTCCAGGTTGAGTAGCTACTTGGGCTACTCAACCCTGATTTCAGGATAGTTGCGTAGCCATCGTATGGCGGAGTGCGGAGCCTGGGGCGGGGCGGGGGGCAGCGGGTCCCGATATCAGGGGGTCCGGGGGGTGTAGCATTCTACAGAATGGCGACGGAATGGCGGCGCGTCGTTGAAACATGAAACACTGCACGCCGCTTTATAGTTAACAATGCTAAAAAACATCAATCGATTCAATGGAATTCAATTACTTCAAATTAAATTCAATAAAATCCGATACAAATTAGAAAAATGATCCGAAAAATGAAACACTGCACCTGATGATCGATCTAAGCTAGGGCACTACATACGAGGAGAATAATCATTCATCTCATAATCAGTCATAATATATTATAAGTAAAACATATCTTCAAAACATATTTAAATATGCTCGTTTATCATTTGTTTTTTTCAAAAACATCATGCAGCACTTTGAGTCCGCACCTGATAATGGATCTAAGCCAGGGCACTTAAGAGCTCCTGCAAAGGCCTGGGAGGTGGTGGTGGTGGTGGTCGTGGTGTTCAGGTGGTGGTGGTGGTAGTCAGGTGGTGGTGGTGGTGGTCGTGGTGTTCAGGTGGTGGTGGTGGTGGTGGTCGTGGTGTTCAGGTGGTGGTGGTGGTAGTCAGGTGGTGGTGGTGGTGGTGGTGGTGGTGTTCAGGTGGTGGTGGTGGTAGTCAGGTGGTGGTGGTGGTGGTGGTGGTGGTGGTAGTCAGGTGGTGGTGGTGGTGGTGGTGTTCATGTGGTGGTGGTGGTAGTCAGGTGGTGGTGGTGGTGGTCGTGGTGTTCAGGTGCTGGTGGTGGTAGTCAGGTGGTGGTGGTGGTGGTGGTGGTCGTGGTGTTCAGGTGGTGGTGGTGGTAGTCAGGTGGTGGTGGTAGTCAGGTCGTGGTGTTCAGGTGGTGGTGGTGTTAGTCAGGTGGTGGTGGTGGTAGTCAGGTCGTGGTGTTCTGGTGGTGGTGGTGGTGTTCAGGTGGTGGTGGTGGTGTTCAGGTGGTGGTCGTGGTGTTCAGGTGGTGGTGGTGGTAGTCAGGTGGTGGTGGTGGTGGTGGTGGTGGTCGTGGTGTTCAGGTGGTGGTGGTGGTAGTCAGGAGGTGGTGGTGGTGGTCGTGGTGTTCCGGTGGTGTTCAGGTGGTGGTGGTGGTAGTCAGGTGGTGGTGGTGGTGGTGTTCAGGTGGTGTTCAGGTGCTGGTGGTGGTGGTGGTCAGGCGTTGGTGGTGGTCAGTTGGTGGTAGTCAGTTGGTGGTGGTGTAACGCTTGGGAGCTTCTGCAAAGGCATGGGAGGGAAGTCACATCGTGCAGTCGTTCAATTGTCTGTCTGTCTGTCTGTCTGTCTGTCTGTCTGTCTGTCTGTCTGTCTGTCTGTTCGTTTGGTTGGTTGGTAAGGTGGGTAGGGTGGCTGGGTGCGTGGGTGGGTAAATAAAGGAGTGGGTGGGTGGTTGTGGGTGGGTAGGTAGGGCACTTGGGAGATCCTGCAAAGGCATGGGAGGGGAGTCACATCATGCGGTCGTTCATTGCTTGTCTGTCTGTCTGCTGGTTGGTTGGTTGGTTGCTTGGGTGGGTTGGGTGGGTGGGTGGGTGGGTTGGGTGGGTGGGTACATGGAGGAGTGGGTGGTTGTGGGTGGGTAGGGTGGGTGGGTGGGTAAATGGAGGTGTGGGTGGTTGTGGGTGGGTAGGGTGGGTGGGTACATGGAGGAGTGGGTGGTTGTGGGTGGGTAGGGTGGGTGGGTGGGTACATGGAGGAGTGGGTGGTTGTGGTGGGTCGGTGGGTGGGAGGGTGGGTGGGTGGGGACAGGAAGAGTGGGTGGTGGGTGGTAGGGTGGGTGGGTGTGTACATGGAGGAGTGGGTGGTGTGGGTGGTAGGTTGGGCGGGTGCATGGAGGTGTGGTGGTTGCGGGTGGGGTAGGGTGGTGGGTGGGTACATGGAGGAGTGGGGGGAGGTGGGGGGTGAGGGTGGGTGGGTACATGGAGAAGGGATGGTTGTGGGTGGGTAGGGTGGGTACAGGGAGGAGGTGGGTTGGTTATGGGTGGGTTAGGTGGGGGGTGCTGCATGGAGGTGTGGGGGTTGTGGGTGGGGTTAGGGTGGGTGGGTGGGTACATGGAGGAGTGGTTGGTTGTGGGGGGTAGGTGGGGGTACATGGAGGAGTGGGTGGTGGTGGGTGGGTAGGGTGGGTGCGGTGGGGGTACATGGAGGAGTGGTTGGTTGTGGGGGGGTGAGGGGGGGGGGGGGGTGATGGAGGAGGGGGGTGGGGGTGGGTAGGTGGTGGGTACAGGAGTGTGGGTGGTTGTGGGGGGGTGGGTGGAGGTGGGGAATGAGGAGGGTTGGTTGTGGAGGGGGTTTAGGTGGGTGGGGTGGGGACAGGAGGAGTGGGGTGGTTGTGGGTGGGGGAGGGTGGGTGCGGTGGGGACATGGAGGGGGGGGGGGGGTGGGTGGGTAGGGTGGGGTGGGATTACATGGAGGTGTGGGTGCGTTGTGGGTGGTAGGGTGGTGGGGTAAATGGAGGAAGTGGGTGGTTGTGGGTGGTGGGTGGGTGGGGTGGGTGGGGGTACAGGGAGGAGTGGGTGGTTGTGGGTGGGTAGGGGGGGTGGGTACATGGCGGAGTGGGGGGTGTGGGTGGTGATGGTGGGTGGGTGGGGGTACATGGAGGAGTGGGTTGGTTGTGGGTGGGTAGGGTGGGGGGACATGGAGGAGGGGTGTTGTGGGTGGGTAGGGTGGGTGGGTACATGGAGGAGTGGGTAGTTGTGGGTGGTTGTGGTGGGTAGGCGTGGGTGGTACATGGAGGAGTGGGTGGGTGGGTTGGAGGTTGTGGGTGGGTAGGGTGGGTGCGTAGGTGGGTACATGGAGGTTACTAAGTTGCGTTTGTGTGTGCATGTTTGTTTGTGTTAGTTTGTAACTATCCAGCTGTGTGTGTGTGTGTGTGCATGTTTGTGTGTGTTAGTTCGTAACTAACCAGCTGTGTGTGTGTGTGTGTGTGTGTGTGTGTGTGTGAGAGAGAGTCTGTGTGTGCATGGTTGTGTGTGTTAGTGCCTAACTATTCAGCTGTGTGTGTGTGCATAGTTGTGTGTGGTAGTTCCTAACTATCCAGCTGTGTATGTGTGTGTGCATGTGTGCATGGTTGTGTGTTAGTTTGTAACTATCCAGCTGTGTGTGTGTGCATAGTTGTGTGTGGTAGTTCCTAACTATCCAGCTGTGTGTGTGTGTGTGCATGTGTGCATGGTTGTGTGTTAGTTTGTAACTATCCAGCTGTGTGTGTGTACAGTCATGTGAAGGGGAATATGTAGGGTAGAGCAGGGTTTTTCTTTTCAGCTTTTCTGAGCATCTTGTGGGGAGCTCCCAGAGCCAGCCACTCCGTTACACCCAAATATGTCAGCAGTTCTGGACAGGCGATTGTGCCAGCGTCAAGGTACATTCAGGTTTTTCCACCCGCTATATGTAGCGATCGCTACTTTTGACCCTGTTTTGGCCCAAACTGCCGCTGAAAAGACCCCCCCCCCCCCCCCCCCCCCCCCCCCCCTCCCCCCTCTCCACACACACACACCCAGCAACACACTTGTGGGAGGCACCTGGGCTCCCGGCAGTTGACGTAGTACTTCCCAATACTGTCCAGCCATCAGCCATCTCTACCCCCCCCACCCCCCCCCCCCCCCACCCCACCCCACACACACACCAATTAATTGCCTGTCATGGCCCTAAAAGCTACAGATAGCTCTTAAACGCTGTCCCTGGAGGAGGCCTAAAGCCACAGAGATAGAAAAAACCCACTTTCAGATTCAAAAAACAAATCCCTGGGCAAATTGGGCGGAGTTAGGATTGTCTGAATAGATAAGCAGAGGAGCTGCCTAGAAGCTGCTTCTGGACAGCTGATTGTGTCGGCGTCAAGGCACATTGGAAGGCTTTAGGATTATCTGAATAGATAAGCAGGAAGGCTGCCTGGAAGCTGCTTCAGTTAGCTGAAAAGTAGACCCCTACTAGGTCTACCAGGATCCACCAGGATCTGCACAGGATCTACCACCAGGATCGATCACCTCTGCCATGCTACCAACAGATTGGAAACAAACGCGCACCTTGGCAACCTCAGGCTGGTAGGTAACCTGCTCCTCTTGGGGCGTATAGCCCGCCCTCACTTTTCGCTCCTTGCGTAAGGTGCCATCCGGCCTTCGACTGCCAGGGATCACCTTTTCACCACTTTCGGTGACGATTGACTGTTGGAGACTCATGCAACGCGGTGGTAGAGCGCTGAGGGGGTGTGGGAGGGATGCAGAGAAGGCGACAGTCGGCGACAGTCAGGGTGGTTGGGAACTGCTCTGGTTTAGGCCGCACCGAGAGAGATCGGAGCAAAGGGGAGGGGGGCAGATAAGGAGCGCAGAGGGTGGCTAGGTCAGTGGGGGTCAAGTGTTCTAGATTGCGAGGGGGGTGGAAATAGAGTTGAGCGGCGAAGAAGTCACACATTTGTGGCAGCTCAGTCCTTGTAGCTTAGGAAAGTAGCTAAGGCCAATTATGGTGTGTAGCTGATAAGTCGTGTGGGCTGAAGTTTTAAATAACAGCTTGTTTCTATTATAGTTACTGGGGGTCCGGTTAAGGATTGTGCTTTGGAGGGTTTAAGTCTGGCAGGTGGGGAGGTGCTCTGAATTTGGTCTATTCAGGAAAATCTGTTTGAGTGGTAGCTCAACTTGGTACTTGGGAAGCGAGTCTGAGAGGGGAGCTGAGTCTGAGAGTCCTTCAACTCTCATGATGATGTCAGTAGATGGGATGGTACGACCTTCAACTTGTGCGGAGTTGTAGTGGTCGAGAGTTGCCCCATGCCACCACGGCACCACCAGGTCCCAACTTGTGACCCTATCATATAGCCCCCATGGTTAGGCATTCGTCCGTTTGGCCGACCGACCATCCATCCATCCGTCTGGCCGAGACGATGCCTGACACGTCAGCCAACGGTCTCGTAACTAACTCGCTTCCGTTGCCACCTGTCGCTCCGTCGTGATCACTCCGCCATTTTGTAGGCCGCATGTGACGCTGCATAGAACTTGTTTTTTTAAGAGGACCGTCACCCAGGTATGTAGGTTCAGGCTTTGTAGATTTCTTGTGTGGATAATGGTGTTAAAAAACACCGGTTGTTTATTTTTCTTTGCTCTGGGACTAAGGGGCTGCATTTATAATGGACAGTAGTATCTGTCGTAAGAGGGAGCGGACGAAGCAGGGACTTAACAAGGTGCCAATGGGATAATAGCAAAGGTGTTACATCTCTGGTGTAAAAGGTATCGTAACATGGAGTTAAGCCTATTCATAGGCATGAACAAGATAGGATAGGAAACCACGAGTGGGACGCGGCGCCGTAGCACTGAGTTCCGGTACACGTCACAACAATTTAGGCCCTCTCTCCGCGGATGCGGCGAGCCAGCTGAATGTCCTTGGGCATGATGGTGACACGCTTGGCGTGAATGGCAGCCAAGTTGGTTTCCTCGAGCAGACCCACGAGGTAGGCCTCAGCAGCCTCCTGCAGAGCCAGCGCGGCAGAGGACTGGAAACGCAGGTCAGTCTTGAAATCCTGAGCAATCTCACGAACCAGCCTCTGAAAGGGCAGCTTACGGATGAGCAGCTCAACGGACGTCTGGAGCTTACGGATTAGCAGCTCTATGGACTTGCGGATCTCACGAAAGCGACAGTTCCAGGCCTGTTAGGATTCTCCCCCCTGTTAAAAATCTATTGCCTAACTTTGGTTGGAATAGGCCAAGGTAGGCAATAGTTTTCGACGCCCTAGGCAACACGAACGCACGAGCCTCATTTACTTATGTTTGGATACTTGTTAGTCGATTTTCGACCCTCGTAGTGGTAGCGGAAACGTCCGCGCTTCTTTGGTTTGTGTACTGGTGTGTCGATTTTCCCGACCGTTTCCATTGAGCCCGTCCCGCGCACGTCCCGCGTCCCGCTTGTTGTCTCGTACAAAATATGACGTGTTTGTTGCAACGGCTAATTCGTAATTTGTTTCTGGGATTTGTTTCTGGGATTTGGTTCTTGTCTCTGCCGTTTATATGCTGTTGATGGATGGTCCCTTTTAAACGTTATTTACCTTGTGGTTTACTTTCTTATCTTATCTTTATTTATGCCTCGGTTCGTTTATCCCTTCCTCATTATTTTCGACTCTGCAAGAGATTTCGCTGCTGGATTGTGTTAGCACTAGTCTGAAAGCTTGGCCAAACAACACGGATATCTTCGCACCAGGCTGGTGTCTACGAGACTCATTCTTGCAGCCAATCGTCAGTCAGTCGTAAAACCTAGCCTACCTTGCTTTAGTTTGAGCAGAAGCTGAGAAACATGCTGCAATTTGTTGGGCGCTGCTTCGGCAGTTTGCAGCTCGACCCAGCATCAGCCCCTAACGAGCAACCTCGCTGCGCTGCTGTCAAGGAAACATCACCCACAGCGCCAGCACCAGCACCAACACTAGCACCATCATCAGCACCAGCACCTGTTGCGGCTGCGCCTGCAGGACTGAAGGTCGGTCCGGCAAGCAGCACCGAATCGACTCGCACGAAGACCTTCCAGTCGCTGAGTGATGTACCATCATGCGCATTACATTCTGACGATGATTATTCGTCTCCTATGCACGTTTTGGCGGAGCCCCCCCTTCTGTGTGGCGGGAGCCCCCAGGGTTATTTGTCCGTCTGTGCGACCCAGGGTGCGACCGACCGACCATCCGCATCCGCACGGCAACTTGTGGACTGCTGAAGCTGCACTGAATTAAGTACAAGGGATTTGTCCTGAAATGGGCGTCAGCGCACCGTTAGCGGCAAAAAAAAACTATTTGTGGCCCTTAGTTTTCCGGGCGATTAAATTTCGAGCTGCATGCGAAACTGTTCAGGACGCATGATAGCAGGATCATTTCGCCAGGAGTAGAGCTTGTACCTCCCATTCGTAGAATTGAAAGGGGTGGCCGTGCATCCGCATCCGTCTGACCGCCGAGATGAAGCCTGACACGTCAGCCAACGGTTTCGGAACTAACTCTCTTCCGTTGCCACCTGTCGCTCCGTCGAACACTCTCCGCCATTTTTTATTAGCGTCGCTTGCGACGCTGCATATAACTTGCCCCAACGCGTTCGGATCATGCTCCTCGTGGGGCTTGATCGCCTGATAGGCTACCATCGTACATTATTTGTTGAGGAATGCTTTTCTCCCAGCAGTTGCTGCACCCCCTGTCTTTTGATAGTGCGGAACGCTCCTCTTCCGCTAGTGGCGATTTCCAATGACGGGTGATTGAATTCAGTTGGTGTCTGGCCACTCCGCCTTCCTTCGTTACTCCAACCAGGGTGCGTTTCCTGCGACCATCGTGAGTATCAGATGCGTAGCGAAGCCTCCTTGATTTAGTATCATGGCGTTCCTTTTACCCAGCCCCATCGTCGCTATCCGCTTATTTCATGCGCCAGCCACCTACTTGAACTCGGTTACGCTCATGACTCCCTCTACGCTTCCACCTCCATCGTCAAACATACTCCTCACCTCTCTCCGTGCTGCTGGCTGGACCATCGCCCCCGAGCCATCGCCCCCGCGAAGAGGAAGGTTGCCGCAGGGGTGCATCAGTGATTTTTTTTTCAAATCCGAATGTGGGTTTTTTCTAGCTTTAAGGTTTTAGGCCTCCTCCAGGGACAGCGTTTTAGTGCTTTCTGTAGCTTTCTGTAGCTTTTTAGGGCCAGTGAGGGCAAAAAAAAAAACTGTTTTCTTCTTCTTTTGTGTAGCGATGTTTTCGCTCAAACCGGGTCAAAACTAGCGATTGCTATATATAGCGGAAATACAAATCCCTGGGGTGCATAAAATAAAGGGTGGCGAGGACCCCCCTATTTTGCAGCGACTCCCATATCTTCCTTGTGGTGCTCTATCATACTTATCCACGAGCACTCACCCTCAAGTCACTTCTGAAGTATCTGTCGTCACCAGATTTATGTAGGGAACGGCGATGCGATATCATGTCATCATGTGATGTCATGTAATATCGGCGGTTTAGGTAGGCCAAAGTTGCCACTTATATATAATATCATATGATTACATTTATATGATGTCGTATGATATCATACTCGCCTTTGGTCAACATCATATTATATGCCGGTTCCTAGATGTATGTCATGCTGTGACGGAACGCAAGGGGATATGATGGGCCCATGACGAGAAGGAGAGAGTGAGGAGCGAACGGGAATAGGGACATCTGTTTACATTACATTGAGAAGACGGACGGGAACGTCTTCCGCGCCAAACTAGACAGAAACCGGAACCCCAAACCAGGAACCGAACTAACTGACATATCCAACCAACAACGGTACGCCAGCTACACCCCGCACGCGACAGGATAAGGCAGAGAGATACCGTTCTCTCTCACTTGCCCTGCAGTCAATCACTGGAAGGCTGCATTGCATGTGCTGCCACTCTTCCATTGCTTTGCATGGCATTTCTCGTCAGCCTTCCTTTTTCCCTGTCCAAGTCTACCTATCCTTGCTTTGCATGGCATGTTTGTAAGGCTTGGCACGGTTGCAAGGCATAGCATGCCTCGTCAGCCTTTCGTTTGATCCATCCATGTCCACCTTTCAATTGCATACACACTCTCACACTCACACACACCCTCAACCTCACACACACTCTCACACTCACACACACCCTCAACCTCACACACACCCTCAACCTCACACACACCCTCACTCTCACACTCACACACACCCTCAACCTTACACACACGCTCACCCTCACACCCACCCTCACTCTCACACTCACACACACCCTCAACCTCACACACACGCTCACCCTCACACACACCCTCACTCTCACACTCACACACATCCTCAACATCACACGCACGCTCACCCTCACACCCACCCTCACTCTCACGCACACACACCCTCAACCTCACACACACGCTCACCCTCACACCCACGCTCACTCTCACACTCACACACACGCTCACCCTCACACCCACCCTCAACCTCACACTCACACACACCCTCAACCTCACACCCACCCTCATCCTCACACCCACCCTCACTCTCACACTCACACTCACTCTCGCACCCACCCTCACACTCACCCTCGCCCTCACACTCACACCCACCCTCACACTCACATCCACCCTCACACTCACACTCACCCTCCATAATTCGCTGCCTGCAGGCTGATATATTGTTTGATGAGATGCCAAAGAGCGTCACTATTTGCCAAATTCCCCTTCCCGGGGCAGTCCCGGGTGTGTCAGGTGTAGGGCACATGCAAGTCACCAGGCAGAACCTTCTGAGCCGGATCCACCATGGGAACTTAGTCGAGAAAAGCACTGCCGGCTCCCAGTCTCAATACGTGGCATGGTCCAAGTTGGTGTGCCACCCGGCCAGCCAAGAATTGGATGCCTTCGTCCAGGATATAGTACACAGCGTCACAAAGGGGTTGGTGTGGAAACATGTGGCTCTGGTGCCTGACGAGTGCGACACCCACAAACCAGAGGACGTGGACCGGGAATCTGATGTCTTTGACGAACTGGAAACGCAGCCCTCTATGCCTTTTGAGAAGAGGGTACTTCCCAGGGAAATGTCCTCTCCCGCTGTTCTCAGGTCTTACGCAGACCTTTGGACGTCTTGTGGCCCACCAGTGGCGTCAACAGTTGGTTCTGGTCTAACTGGGGTTATGCCCGAGGACGGTGTAAGTGAGATGGTTCCAGGCCGGTCACCGCTTCCGAACGCCATGGCCACAAGTTTACCGATCTACAAATCCAGGATTGTTCTCAAGCCAGGGCCAGGTAAGTAATGAGCTTTCAGTAGATAAGTATGAGTTTATATAAGATGACTAGAGTTGTCAATACCATCGTGCTTCCAACAAGTAACGAAATGCAAATATTTGGTTGCAGTGTTCACCAGGGTACTACTTCTTGCCAAATTGGGCAGCGCTTACAGCGCACAAACGTCAAATTGGTCAGCGCTTTTTAGTGCAAAAAGCGCATAACTGCGCGCTGCGCCCACATGGAGTTGAAAAAACTGCGCGAAACACACAGAGGAGTTAAAAAAGGCAACGCGGCACCGCACAACCGCGCGCGCTTAGTAATGATAATGCCTGGTGGGGCGTGGTGTTAAGGAAGCCCGTTGTACGCGGGTGGGGAGCGGTCTCCTACCTCAACTGGACAAGCTACCATCGCGGTTGACAACGACCTGCAAAGCCAAGAGCGACCGAAGGGGGAGTCAAACCCCAGACTCTTCATCCTCAAGCGATCTGGTCTACCACTAGACCATTGTATATCACTGAAAGGGGCTGCGCGCTTAGTAGTACCCTGGTGTTCAAACAACTCAGATTTAGTGCCAAAGGTAATAGAATTTTGCAAGGAATCCGAATTTGGAATCATCGAGTTAAAAAATGAAGTTTGGAGAGAAGCGTTTTTTTTCACCCAAAATTCGGTACTTTGTACCGCAATTTACGATGCTAAGATGTCGGCAAAACATGATTCCCCTAAGCTAAATGTCATAGAATTTCAAAACGAATCCGATTATGCAATACAATTTAGATTTGCAGATTTTGATATGTTGACTCAATTGTCTATTTCCAAGTCTTTTCGTACTTTGTACCGCACTTTACGATGCGTATGTGCTGTCAAAGCAAGATTTCCTTAGATCTACACATAATAGAATTCAAAGACGAATCCGAATATGTGAAAAAAATTACCTTTATTTTTTAACTCGGACATATTTTTACTAGGACACGAATCCTAGGAGAGAATCCCTTCAAAACAGAAATCTACGATTTCATGTTTTTTGGGTAATTATGGTAATATAATTATCCAAGCTTGAGTTCTTACTATTGTTTCTATTGGGGGGCTATGCTTGACAGCTTCTAGGCAACTCCCTTTCCCTATTCTGGGTCAACCCATAATAGTTAACATCACTCAATCAATCACTCGGGTGGCGACGGAGGAGCCTGCTACTATATGAGGCGATTTTCTATGGCCAGAGTTTTCAATACCATCCTGCTTCCAAGATTATTGTCAGATATATCATACGATATTGTTTGATATATCATAGGATATACAATACATTGATGGTAGATCATATCATATATAATATATCGCACAATATCATACAATATTGTGTACAATGCATTGATATATCGTATGATGATCTATATATTCATAAAAAGATACAGGATGTTTGTGTCATTCTACACGGAAGGTGAAGTGGCGTCAGCCAACCAGGCCGCAAAATTCAAAACACCTCTTCCGTCCCTCCCCCTGCAAGCCTTCCCACAATTCAGCGATTGTTTTTGCCATCTCCTCCTGCCTTCGACTGACGACTGTGCGAAACATTCAAATTACCGGCTGACTGCTTAAGGTGAAAATTCTACAGCTGCGCTTCTCTGCGCTTCTACGCTCTGCCCGACCCGCCCTGCGCTCCCTTTCTAATATTCCCCGCCCTTCATGTTTCCCAATGTTTTACCTATCGTCCCGCCTGGAGGGTGACACTTACTATGTCTGCCATGGTGACTTTCCCCAGCTGCGGCGTACGGGAGGGTCCCCTTAACACCACACCTCTCCAGGCGTTCTCTTTTTTTTTACTGTCGGGATCTGCTGTCTGCCTGTTTCGAGCGATCAACTGTGTAAGGTCCATTGATCCTCAGCAAACTGCAACTTCCATGGCGCACAGGCTATTGGTTTAGAATCTCCCAAGCAACTCTCCCCTACCCCCCACCCCCCCCCCCCCCCCCCCCCCACACACACACACACACACAAACGACTCACACCTTTGCCGTGTATCTTCTCTGGAGGATGCACTCCATTGATGCTGTTTCAACTTCAAAAACAAAAAGCGTCACACAACCCCCCCCCCCCCCCCCCCCCCCCCCCCCCCCCCCACCTGCCCCCCAACCCCAAATAATCAAGTGCACTTTGTTTTTGTCACCCCCCGCACAGTAGCGGTCTGCAGTAACAAAACCCACAATGACTTTTACCCAGGGCAAGAAAACTGGAAGGCTCCTTCAATCCCTCGCCCCATGGCAAGGCGTAGCAATTTTCATTTTAGTTTCATCCTCATCATGAGCCAACTCCAACCTCAAGCTCCTGGAGTCAATGCTCCAGTTAGTGGGGCTCTCCCCACTGCAATTGAACATGTCCAACGCACCTCCCCCTCTCTACTCTCTCATACATGCATACCAATCCCCCCCCCCCCCCCCCCCCCCCCCCCCCCCCACACACACCCACGCCACACACACACCACACACACACTCACACACACACTCACACACACACTCACACACACACCCCAGTCCCCAATGATAATAATAATACTTTTCCCGTCCCCTTCCAACCCCCCCCCCACCCCCACCCCTCCACACGCACTCTCTTCCCCCCCCACCCCCACCCCCCTTGGCCCCCCTACCTCCCACCCCAACCAGCCATCCCCACCCTCGACCCTCCTTTCCTACCCGCACGCACACACGCACATACACACACACATACTCCCCTTCTTTGTACCTCTTTCCCTCCCTTCTTTGTACCTCTTTCCTTCCCTTCTTTGTACCTCTTTCCCTCCCTTCTTTGTACCTCTTTCCCTCCCTCCTTTGTACCTCTTTCCCTCCCTTTTTTGTACCTCTTTTCCTCCCTTCTTTGTACCTCCTCCCCTTCTTTGTACCTCCTCCCCTTCTTTGTACCTCTTCCCCCTCTTTGTACCTCCTCCCCTTCTTTGTACCTCTTCCCCTTCTTTGTACCTGAACCCCTTCTTTGTACCTGAACCCCTTCTTTGTACCTCTTTCCCTTCTTTGAACCTCTTCCCCTTCTTTGTACCTCTTCCCCTTCTTTGTACCACCTCCCCTTCGTGTACCCGCTCCCTTCTCTGTACCTTTTCCCGTCTTTGTACCTCCGCCCCGTCGTTGGACCCTCTTCCCCGTCTTGTACACCTGTCTCCCCTTCTTTGACCTCCGCCCCTTCTTTCCTCCCCTCTTGGTACCTCTCCCTTCGTTGTACCTACCTCCTTTCCCTTCTTTGTACCTCCTCCCCTTCTTTGTACCTCTTCCCCTTCTTTGTACCTCCTCCCCTTCTTTGTACCCTCCGTCCCCTCGTTTTACCTCCTCTATCCTCACCTTCTTTGAACCAAACCTCTTCCCCTTTTTTGTATCTCCTCCCCTTCTGTGTACCTCCTCCCCTTCTTTGTACCTCTTCCCCTTCTTTGTACCTCCTCCCCTTCTTTTTACCTTTTTCCCTCCCTTCTTTGTACCTCTTCCCCTTCTTTGTACCCCTCCCTTCTGTGAAACCTTTTTTTCCCTCCCTTCTTTGTAACATCCTTCCCTTCTTTAGTACTCCTCCCCTTCTTGTGTACCTCCTCCCGTCTTTGTACATCCTCACCTTGCACTTGTACCTACCTCCCCTTCTTTGTTACCTGTATCCCTTTGTACCTCCCTCCCCGTATTTATACCTTTTTTTTCCCCTCCCTTCCTTGTAACTCTTCCTTCTTTGTAATCTACTACCCTTCTGGGTACCTCCCCCCTTCTTTGTACCTCTTTCCCAAAAAAAAAAGGGGGCACGCGGCGCCGAACGCGGTAAAAAAAAGGGGCTTCTTTGTACCACTACCGATATCCTCCCCTTCTTTCATCATCACCTCTTCCCCTCCCTTCTTTGTACCTCCTTCCCTTCTTTGTACCTCCTCCCCTTATTTGTACCTCCTCCCCTTCTTTGTACCTCTTCCCCTTCTTTTTACCTCCTCCCTTCTTTTTACCTCTTTCCCTCCCTTCTTTGTACCTCTTCCCCTTTTTTGTACCTCCTCCCCTTCTTTTTACCTCTTTCCCTCCCTTCTTTGTACCTCTTCCCCTTCTTTTTACCTCTTTCCCTCCCTTCTTTGTACCTCTTTCCCTTCACTCCAGCATTTTGTGTCGCCCTCTGCAGGAGCCAAAGCCAACCCCAAGCTGGAGTCAATGTTCCAGTTTTGTTAACCTATCCTTCCCCTAAATCTTCCTGCCCCCCATCTCCACCCCCTAGGCACACACTATCTGCACCCCCATGTGTATACATACATTCATGTATATACATGCATACTTATATATGTATATACATGCATACATACATTTGTTTACATATATATGCATGTGTATACATACATTCCCTATCAATGGTGTCTTATACATACCCCTACCACCCTACCCCCCACCCACCCCGCCATCCCCACCTGTACCTCCCTACCCCCCACCCCACCAGCCATCCCACCCCTGGACGCTCCCAACCCCCCAAACACCCAGCATCCCCCACCCTGACCCCCCCCTACTCACCCCAAACCACACCCGCCATCCCCAGCGCCTGGACCTCCCTACCCCCCACAACACCAACCCCAGCCTCCCCACCCTGTACCTCCCTACCCCCCACATACCACCCAGCCATCCCCACCCTGGCCCTCCCTACCACCCCCCACCCCCACCCAGCCCATCCCCACCCGGACCTCCCGACCCCCCCCACCCCACCCACCCCACCCAGCCATCCCCACCCTGGACCTCCCTACCCCCCACACCACCACGCATCCCCACCCTGGACCTCCCTACCCTACCCCCCACACCACCCGCCATCCCCCACCCTTGACCTCCTTTACCCCCCCACCCAACCCGCCATCCCCCCCTGGACCTCCCTAACCCCCCACCCCCCCACCATCCTCACCCTGGACTCCTACCCCCACCCCACCCACAGCCATCCCAACCCTGGAACCTCCCTTCCCCCCACACACCCAGCCATCCCCACCCTGGACCTCCTACCCCCTCCCCCCACCACCCAGCCATCCCCACCCTGGACCTCCTACCCCCCCCACCCCACCAGCCATCCCCACCCTGGACCTCCTCACCCCCCCACCCCACCCAGCATCCCCACCCTGGACCTCCCTCCCCACACCACCCACCATCCCACACCCTGGTACCTCCCTACCCCCCACCCCACCCAGCCATCCCCACCCTTGGACTCCCTACCCCCCACCCCACCCAGCATCCCCACCCGACCCTCCCTACCCCCACCCCCCCGCCACCCCACCCTGGACTCCCTACCCCCACACCACCCAGCCATCCCCACCCTGCCTCCCACCCCCCCACCACCCAGCCATCCCAACCCTGACCTCCCCTACCCCCACCCCCCCAGCCATCCCCACCCTGGACCTCCCTACCTACCCCCACAATCACCCATCCATCCCCCACCCCTGACCTCCACCCCCCCGCACCCACCATCCCCACCCGGACCCTCCCTACCCCCCCACACACCCGCCATCCCCACCCGGACCTTCCCTACCCCCCACAACCACCCAGCCCGCCCACCCTGGACCTCCCGACCACCCCCCACATACCACCCAGCCCACGAAGAACACCCTGGACATCACTACCCCCACCCCCACCCATCCATCCCCACTTGACTCCCTACCCCCACCCCACCCATCCCTCCCACCCCAACCTCCGACCCCCCACCCCACCCAGCATCCCCACCCTGACCTCCTAACCCCCCCACCACCCAGCCGATCCCACCCTTTACCTCCCTTCCCCCCACCCCACCCATCCATCCCCACCCGGACCTCCCTACCCCCCACCCCACCCCGCCCTCCCACCCTGACCTCCCTACCCCCCACCCCACCCACTATCCGCACCCTGGACCCTCCCTCCCCACTTCTGTGCGGGCAACCCAATCCCAACCCCAACCCCAAATTGGGGTCGATGCTCCAGTCAATGCAATGTTGATCAGGAGAGTTTAGCCCAATTTGTGGAAAACAAGGTGTTTTTGAGGTCAATAACTTCAGCAAAGTTGGCACTGAAATGGATGGTGACCGTGGTCATGGATTTGTGGAAAGTGATACGGACAAACTGACAAGTGCGTCAAGCAGATTGGCCAATGTGTCCCATGCTTGCTTGGAAGGAGCAAATTACCCGGTGCCTAATGAGGCCAGTTCTAGCACAGTTGGCAACACAATCATGCCCAGTGGCAGCAGTAACTATGAGTCCATGTGCAACAGCTACGGTGGCAAGATTCCTCTAGCTGTCTGCTCATCTCCAGTGCTTGCAGTCAGAGTGCCAGAAGACATACTAGAGGTGAGTGTAGGGAACAGCGATATGATATCATGTCATCATGTGGTATCATGTGATGCTGGCAATCTGACTGACATATGAGAGGTAAGTGTATACTTGAACTTGAACTTGATTACGTAGCTTCAGCCAGCAACTGACAACAAAAACTTGGTAGGGGTACGATGAATGGGGTGGTGGACAATTAAAATTGGGTGGGTGGGTGGGTGGGGGGGGGTATTAAGGGTAGGAGTGTGTGTGCGTGTGTAGTGGTGGTGTGTGTGGGGGGGGAGGGGGGGGGGGGGGGGGGGGGGGGGGGGGGGGCAAACAGCAGTAAAACAAATATTGCCCGGAGTAGTAAGTGTATGCAGATGGTGGAGACTGAAGAGGACAGTGGTGGTGATGATGAGGGCAAGGAGGTGGATGGAGGTGGTGGCGATGATGGTGGTAGCAGTGTATTGATGATGTTGGTGATATCAGTGGCGGTGATGATAACGACAAGGACAATAAGGAGGATGGGGGTTGGTGATGATGATGGTGATAGCAGTGTAATGCTGCTCATGCTGATGATAGTAGAGTGTATGGTCGTCTGGTGATAGCCCAAAGCAGGCACATTAAGCAAATCAGTGCAGCTGGTGGTGGTGGTGGGGATGAGTTGACGAGGTTAATGGTGATGGTGATAGTGATGGTGATGGCGATAGCTGTGTGTATGGCAGTCTGCTGGTTGATTTCAGCTGACATGTGTAACAGCTCCCCGTGCAGATGGTGGTGTTGTTGGTGGTGGATTTATGATGGTGATGGCGATAGCTGTGTGTATGGCAGGCTGGTAGTTGCCCTAAGCTTATATTTGTTACAACTCGCATTGCAGCTGGTGTTGGTGGTGGTGGTGGATTGATGATGGTGATGATGATAGCAGTGTGTCATGCAATCTGGTGGTTGCTTTAAGCTGGCATGTGTAACAGCTCGCAGTGCAGCTGGTGTTGGTGGTGGTGGTGGATTGATGATGGTGATGATGATAGCAGTGTGTAATGCAATCTGGTGGTTGCTTTAAGCTGGCATGTGTAACAGCTCGCAGTGCAGCTGGTGGTGGTGGTGGTGGTGGATTGATGATGGTGATGATGATAGCTGTGTGTAATGCAATCTGGTGGTTGCTTTAAGCTGGCATGTGTAACAGCTCGCAGTGCAGCTGGTGGTGGTGGTAGTGGTGGATTGATGATGGTGATGATGATAGCAGTGTGTAATGCAATCTGGTGGTTGCTTTAAGCTGGCATGTGTAACAGCTCGCAGTGCAGCTGGTGGTGGTGGTGGTGGTGAACTGATGATGATGATGATAGTAGCAGTGTGCAATACAGTCTGGTATTTGACTTAAGCTGACATGTCACATGTGAAACAACTCGCTTTGCAGGAGCGTCCCATTATCTGGATAGAGGTGACCATCAAAACAGTGACGGATCATGAAGAGGGGATGTGCAGCCTGATGATAGTGCAAGAAGACGTGTCTGAGCGCGAGAATGCTATAAATCAACTCTGCAACCTCAATGAGGCTCAGCTTTCCATCATGGCTCAGACGTACCCCCGCCACATCATTGACTACCTGTCTGTATCCTCTCTGAACGAAGCACCGGATGTGGGAAAACTTGCTTCTACACACAAAGATGTAAGGAGTCCACAATTTGTTTCTGATCTTTGCATTTTGTTATAAATCGGCGTACGTGGGTCGGTAGGTGGGTCGGTAGGTGGGTCGGTAGGTGGGTCGGTGGGTATAAATCGGCGTACGTGGGTCGGTGGGTGGGTCGGTGGGTATAAATCGGCGTAGGTGGGTCGGTGGGTGGGTCGGTGGGTATAAATCGGCGTAGGTGGGTCGGTGGGTGGGTCGGTGGGTATAAATCGGCGTAGGTGGGTCGGTGGGTGGGTCAGTGGGTATAAATCGGCGTAGGTGGGTCGGTGGGTGAAACCGTACTGGTAACATTGGCGCATGTGGGCAAGCTTGCTTCTAATCACCATGGCGTAAGGAGTCCACAATTTGTTTCTGATCTTTGCACTTTATTATAAATCGGCATATTTGCTGTAACTGCAGCTGTAAGTGGGTCGGTGGGTGAAACCGAACTGGTAACAATGGAGCATGAGGGCAAGCTTGCTTCTAATCACCATGGCGTAAGGAGTCCACAATTTGTTTCTGATCTTTGCACTTTGTTATAAATCGGCATATTTGCTGTAACTGCAGCTGTAGGTGGGTGAAACCGTACTGGTAACAGCCTCTTTCAGCGAATCAATTATTGGTCTAGTGGTACACCAAGTTGCTTTGAGGACGTAGAGTCGGTGGTTCGATTCCCCCAACGGTCGCTCTAAGCGTTGCAGGTCGTTGTCAACCGCAAAGGTAGCTTGTCCAGTTGAGGTAGAAGACCACTCCCTACGACGGGTTCCCTTAATACCACGCCCCACCAGGCATTATCATTACTGGTAATGATGGAGCATGTGGGAAAGCTTGCTTCTAATCACCAAGGCGTAAGGAGCAGGATACTACATTCTGTCAAATTGGTCAGCGCTCAAAGCGCACAAACGTCAAATTGGTCAGCGCTTTGCAGTGCAAAAAGCGCAAAAACTGCGCGCTGCGCCCACATGGGGTTGAAAAAACTGCGCGAAACGCGCAGTGGGGCTCAAAAAGCGTTCGCAAAATCGCGCTGCCACGCACGCTTTGTAGTACCCTGGTAAGGAGTCCACAATTTGTCAGGTCCCTGTTGCATGGTGCCCTCCTTTCTGTTGACCGTTGAGTGTGGGGGGGTGGGTGGGTAAGGGCAGGCTGGGATGGGTTGGGGAGGAGAGGGTTGGGTTGGGAAGGAGAGGATTGGGGGGGCTGGGTTGTGTTTCCTGTCCCATCATGGCCTTCCTGTCCATCTGCAAAAAAAGGTAATGATAACGCCTGGTGGGGCGTGGTGTTAAGGGAGCCCGTCGTACACGGGTAGGGAGCAGTTTTCTACCTCAACTGGACAAGCTACCATCGCGGTTGACAACGACCTGCAACGCCAAGAGCGACCAAAGGGGGGATCGAACCCCTGACTCTTCATCCTCAGAGTGATTTGGTCTACCACTAGACCAATGTTTTTCACTGAAAGGAGCTCTGTCCATCTGCACTACCTTGACCTTGGCACACACATGTGAACAAGTATAAGCAACCCATGGACACACAAAATAAACACACATATGAGTATTCATGCCAATGTGTATGTGTACACTCCCTACAACCTGTTACGTATGAGTAGGGGACGGCAACTCATATTAGTGTTTTAAAAACTAATATTAACTAATATTATTAAAGTGTCACAATAATATTTGTAATTGAAATAAATTCGAAATTCTGGTGAGATGCCTCGTCCGACTAATATTGTATAATATTATCTAATACTTATTCACACATATTATATAACATAGCCGAACCTACATATAAGTATTCATGCCAATGTGTATGTGTACACTCCCTACAACCTGTTACGTATGAGTATTCATGCCAATGTGTATGTGTACACTCCCTACAACCTGTTACATATGAGTATTCATGCCAATGTGTATGTGTACACTCCCTACAACCTGTTACATATGAGTATTCATGCCAATGTGTATGTGTACACTTCCTAAACCCTACAACCTGTAGCACACATGTGCATCGTACAAGCCCCCCATATACTGCAAATATAGGGGGCCTTTGGTTCCCTTTTCTGCACCCCTGCGGCACCCCTCTCCCCCATAATACACCCTTTCAAGCCAAGCCAACAAATATAGGGGGCCTTTGGTTCCCTTTTCTGCACCCCTGCGGCACCCCTCTCCCCCATAATACACCCTTTCAAGCCAAGCCAACAATATAGGGGGCCTTTGGGTTCCCTTTCTGCACCCCTGCGGCACCCCTCTCCCCCATAATACACCCTTTCAAGCCAAGCCAACAAATATAGGGGGCCTTTGGTTCCCTTTTCTGCACCCCTGCGGCACCCCTCTCCCCCATAATACACCCTTTCAAGCCAAGCCAACAAATATAGGGGGCCTTTGGTTCCCTTTTCTGCACCCCTGCGGCACCCCTCTCCCCCATAATACACCCTTTCAAGCCAAGCCAACAAATTGGGGGGTCTGTAGCACCCTTTCTGCACCCCTGCGGCACCCCTCTCACCCATAATGCACCCGTTTCAAGCCAAGCCAACAAATTGGGGGGTCTGTAGCACCCTTTCTGCACCCCTGCGGCACCCCTCTCCCACATAATGCACCCGTTCAAGCAAAGCCAACAAATTGGGGGGTCTGTAGCACCCTTTCTGCACCCCTGCGGCACCCCTCTCACCCATAATGCACCCGTTCAAGCCAAGCCAACAAATTGGGGGGTCTGTAGCACCCTTTCTGCACCCCTGCGGCACCCCTCTCCCACATAATGCACCCGTTCACAGCAAATCCAACAAATTGGGGGGTCTGTAGCACCCTTTCTGCACCCCTGCGGCACCCCTCTCACCCATAATGCACCCGTTCAAGCCAAGCCAACAAATTGGGGGGTCTGTAGCACCCTTTCTGCACCCCTGCGGCACCCCTCTCCCACATAATGCACCCGTTCAAGCCAAGCCAACAAATTGGGGGGTCTGTAGCACCCTTTCTGCACCCCTGCGGCACCCCTCTCCCACATAATGCACCCGTTCAAGCCAAGCCAACAAATTGGGGGGTCTGTAGCACCCTTTCTGCACCCCTGCGGCACCCCTCTCACCCATAAGGCACCCGTTCAAGCCAAGTGAAAGGGGCCCATGGACCCTCAAATTAGTACTGATGGATAAAATCAACACATGTATGAATTGCCTGATTGCAGGTCACCATCATGTTCATGGACATTGTTGGATTCACGGCGATGTGCAAGGAGGTATTGTTACAGTCCAGGGGTAGCCAAATAGGCCAAAGGGACTTTCCTAACCTTCAAAACAGAAAAGGCAGTTTAAACAGTGAGGATGGGTGAACTGCACCCAAACAAGGGGGGTCAATGTGCAACGAGGTGGCTGTGGTATAAACGAATCAATATCCAGATAAATAGTATGCCTTATTTTGAGGTGTGAGGTTGAGGGGGGCAGCCCGTTTGCTTGCACTGGGGCAAACCACAAAGGGTGAGGTGTAGGGTACTATCTGCAGGGATTGGGTGGCCTGCCCGTTTGATTGCACTGGGGCAAACCACCAAGGGTGTGGTGTAGGGTACTGTCTGCAGGGATTGGGTGGCCTGCCCGTTTGATTGCACTGGGGCAAACCACCTAGGGTGTGGTGTAGGGTGCTGTCTGCAGGGATTGGGGAGGCCTACCCGATTGCTTGCACTGGGGCCAACTACCAAGGGTGTGGTGTAGGGTACTGTCTGCAGGGATTGGGGAGGCCTACCCGATTGCTTGCACTGGGGCCAACAACCAAGGGTGTGGTGTAGGATACTGTCTGCAGGGATTGGGGAGGCCTGCCCGATTGCTTGCACTGGGGGCACATACGAAGGGTGTGGTGTAGGGTACTGTCTGCAGGGATTGGGGAGGCCTGCCCGATTGCTTGCACTGGGGCCAACCACCAAGGGTGTGGTGTAGGGCACTGTCTGCAGGGATTGGGGAGGCCTGCCCGATTGCTTGCACTGGGGCCAACTACCAAGGGTGTGGTGTAGGGTACTGTCTGCAGGGATTGGGGGGCCTGCCGTTTGCTTGCACTGGGGCCAACAACCAAGGGTGTGGTGTGGGGTACTGTCTGCAGGGATTGGGGGGCCTGCCCGATTGCTTGCACTGGGGCCAACAACCAAGGGTGTGGTGTAGGGTACTGTCTGCAGGGATTGGGGAGGCCTACCTGATTGCTTGCACTGGGGCCAACCACCAAGGGTGTGGTGTAGGGTACTGTCTGCAGGGATTGGGGAGGCCTGCCCGATTGCTTGCACTGGGGCCAACCACCAAGGGTGTGGTGTAGGGTACTGTCTGCAGGGATTGGGGAGGCCTACTCAATTGCTTGCACTGGGGCCAACTACCAAGGGTGTGGTGTAGGGTACTGTCTGCAGGGATTGGGGAGGCCTACCCGATTGCTTGCACTGGGGCCAACCACCAAGTGTGTGGTGTAGGGTACTGTCTGCAGGGATTGGGGAGGCCTACCCGATTGCTTGCACTGGGGCCAACAACCAAGGGTGTGGTGTAGGGTACTGTCTGCAGAGATTGGGGAGGCCTACCCGATTGCTTGCACTGGGGCCAACCACCAAGGGTGTGGTGTAGGGTACTGTCTGCAGGGATTGGGGAGGCCTACCCGATTGCTTGCACTGGGGCCAACTACCAAGGGTGTGGTGTAGGGTACTGTCTGCAGGGATTGGGGAGGCCTACCCGATTGCTTGCACTGGGGCCAACAACCAAGGGTGTGGTGTAGGGTACTGTCTGCAGGGATTGGGGAGGCCTACCCGATTGCTTGCACTGGGGCCAACTACCAAGGGTGTGGTGCAGGGCTCTGTCTGCAGGGATTGGGGGGCTTGCCCGTTTGCTTGCACTGGGGCCAACTACCAAGGGTGTGGTGTAGGGTACTGTCTGCAGGGATTGGGGAGGCCTACCCGATTGCTTGCACTGGGGCCAACCACCAAGTGTGTGGTGTAGGGTACTGTCTGCAGGGATTGGGGAGGCCTGCCCGATTGCTTGCACTGGGGCCAACCACCAAGTGTGTGGTGTAGGGTACTGTCTGCAGGGATTGGGGAGGCCTGCCCGATTGCTTGCACTGGGGCCAACAACAAAGGGTGTTGTGTAGGGTACTGTCTGCAGGGATTGGGGAGGCCTACCCGATTGCTTGCACTGGGGCCAACCACCAAGGGTGTGGTGTAGGGTACTGTCCGCAGGGATTGGGGAGGCCTACCCGATTGCTTGCACTGGGGCCAACCACCAAGGGTGTGGTGTAGGGTACTGTCTGCAGGGATTGGGGAGGCCTGCCCGATTGCTTGCACTGGGGCCAACAACCAAGGGTGTGGTGTAGGGTACCTTCTGCAGGGATTGGGGAGGCCTACCCGATTGCTTGCACTGAGGCCAACCACCAAGGGTGTGGTGTAGGGTACTGTCTGCAGGGATTGGGGAGGCCTACCCGATTGCTTGCGCTGGGGCCAACCACCAAGGGTGTGGTGTAGGGTACTGTCTGCAGGGATTGGGGAGGCCTACCCGATTGCTTGCACTGGGGCCAACTACCAAGGGTGTGGTGTAGGGTACCTTCTGCAGGGATTGGGGAGGCCTGCCCGATTGCTTGCACTGGGGCCAACTACCAAGGTGTGGTGTAGGGTACTGTCTGCAGGGATTGGGGAGGCCTACCCGATTGCTTGCACTGGGGCCAACTACCAAGGGGTGTGGTGTAGGGTACTGTCTGCAGGGATTGGGGAGGCCTACCCGATTGCTTGCACTGGGGCCAACCTACCAAGGGTGTGGTGTAGGGCTACTGTCTGCAAGGGATTGGGGAGGCCTGCCCTATTGCTTGCACTGGGGCCAACACCAAGGGTGTGGTGTAGGGTACTGTCTGCAGGGATTGGGGAGGCCTACCGATGGCTTGCACTGGGGCCAACTACCAAGGGTGTGGGTAGGTGACTGTCTGCAGGGATTGGAGGCCTACCCGATTGCCTTGCACTGGGGCCAACCACCAAGGGTGGCTGCAGAGATTGGAGGCCTGCCCGATTGCTTGCACTGGGGCCAACTACCAAGGGTGTGGTGTAGGATACTGTCTGCAGGGATTGGGGAGGCCTACCCGATTGCTTGCACTGGGGCCAACTACCAAGGGTGTGGTGTAGTTTACTGTCTGCAGGGATTGAGGGGCCTGCCCGTTTGCTTGCACTGGGGCCAACAACCAAGGGTGTTGTGTAGGGTACTGTCTGCAGGGATTGGGGGGCCTGCCGTTTGCTTGCACTGGGGCCAACAACCAAGGGTGTTGTGTAGGTTACTGTCTGCAGGGATTGGGGCCCTTTAGAGTGAGTGTTTGCAGTTGCAGGTGTGTACCAATGTATGTCAAACCTGGCAGCCATCTGACAACCACCCTGACACCTGGCAACCACCTGACAACCACCCTGACACCTGGCAACCATCTGACAACCATCCTGACACCTGGCAACCACCCTGACACCTGGCAACCACCTGACAACCACCCTGACACCTGGCAACCATCTGACAACCACCCTGACACCTGACAACCACCTGACAACCACCCTGACACCTGGCAACCACCTGACAACCACCCTGACACCTGGCAACCACCTGACAACCCCCCTGACACCTGGCAACCATCTGACAACCACCCTGACACCTGACAACCACCCTGACACCTGGCACCTGGCAACCATCTGACAACCACCCTGACACCTGACAACCACCTGACAACTGTACGACTATCATCCTTCCCATCTCAGGTTCAGGCTGCAGATGTGTTGACCTTCCTGAATGAGCTCTTCACACCCTTCGACCATATGTGCGACTTGCATGATGTTCAGAAGGTGGAGACGGCAGGGGACTGCTACATTGTTGCGGCTGGCATCATCGAGAAGGAGCCAGAGACAGGCTTCTGCAACATCCTGGAGACGCATGACCCTGTCCACAGTGCTACCAAAGTGCTGGCCTTTGCCAAGAGCATGCTCAGTCACTCTAAGACAGTAAGTGATATGTATGATGATATATCATAGCTTCTTTCGGCGAATCAATTGGTGTAGTGGTACACCAAATCGCTTTGAGGGTGTAGGGTTGGGGGTTCGATTCCCCCCACGGTCGCCCTAAGCGTTGCAGGTCGTTGTCAACTGCGATAGCAGCTTGTCCAGTTGAGTTAGAAGACCGCTCTCTACCCGCATACGACGGGTTCCCTTAATACCACGCCCCACCAGACGTTATCACAACCTTATTATATCATCCGATGTACAGTGTATTGATGTACAGTAAGGCTTCTGCAGCATCCTGGAGGAGCATGGCCCTGTCCACATCGCTAAAAAAAAGTAGTGATAACGCCTGGTGGGGCGTGGTGTAAAGGGAACCCGTCGTACGCGGGTAGGGAGCGGTCTTCTACCTCAACTCGACAAGCTACCATCGCGGTTGACAACGACCTGCAACGCTAAGAGCGACCGAAGGGGGAATCGCCCCCCGACTCTTCGTCCTCACATTGATTTGGTCTACCACTAGACCAATGTATATCACTGAAAGGGGCTATCCACATCGCTACCAAAGTGCTAGCCTTTGCCAAGAGCATGCTCAGCCTCTCAAGACAGGAAGTGCTATATAAGTAATATGAAATATTATATAATAATCTCCTGAATAATCTGTTTTACATGTTATTCATATAAAAGGGTAGACTTGTGTAAAGCAGGGATATGTTTTTCAAATCAAAAAGAGTAAATCTTATTCCTTTTCTTTTTTCCCCTCCCTTTTTTCCTCCCAAAACAGGATCCTTATTCCGATTTTAATCGATTTTGGTAATTTTTAGTCAATTTCAGTAAAAAAAAAAAAACTTATTCCGACAATTTTGCCAAAACGGGGTCTCGTATTCCGATCGGAATATATTCCGCAAAAGAATATCCCTGGTGCAAAGGGCGGTGCTTATTTATACTGGATCTACATATGAGCATTATTTATATATTTTATATTGATATCATTTTAATATTGTTATTATTGTACCGGAAGTGCTTGCTTTTGCTGAGGTCATGCTGGGCCACTTTCAAGATGGAATGGCTTGGATGCGAGTAGTTGTGGTTAAACCTGGACCCCTAACCCCCTATTCAATCCCCATATCTCATCTGCTGTACGTTGTTTATCCACAGGTTGTGATATCCCACACTCAACAGCAGGTGAGCCCTAAACCCCCTAGCCCATTCAATCCCCAGATCTAATCTGCCCTACATCTTAATTCCACACTCAACAGCCGGTGAACCCCAAACCCCCTAGCCCATTCAATCTGTAGATCTCATCTGCCCTACATTGTTATTCCACAAGTTGTGATGCCTCACAATCAACAGCCGGTGGTGATCAGACTGGGCATGCATACAGGGCCATGTGTTTCAGGACTCATTGGCACCAAGCTTCCCAAGTTCTCCATCTTTGGCGACTCCATGAACACAGCCTCCAGGTGAATGGGATGCCACGCTGAGACAGTTTTGGCTTGTTTGGGGGGTGATCGCTTTGGGAGTGATGGATAAGTGGGGTGGGGGTGCGGGTGGGGGTGGGGGTGGGGGTGGGGGGGAGCATGATGGGTGTGCACCACTGCAACTCCCACTGCTACTGTCACATCTGGAGCCACTACCACTGCAACTACCATGTCCACTGCCTCTGCCACATCCGCTACCACCGCTTCTACCACATCCGCTTCTACTGCTACTGCCATGTCCACTGCCACGTCCACTGCCACTGCCACATCCGCTACCACTGCTACTGCCAGGTCCACTGCCACGTCTGCTACTACTGCCACAACTGCTGCCACTGCTACTGCCACTGCCTTGTCCACTATCACTGCTACTGCCACCTCCACTACTGCAGCTATTGCCACGTCCGCTACCAATGCTACTTCCACGTCCACCTGCCACTGCTTGTGTGACTGCTACGTCCGCTACTACTGCCACATCTACTACCACTGCTACTACCACCTCCACTACAGCGGCTATTGCCATGTCCGCTACCACTGCTCCTGCCATGTCTGCTGCCACTGCTACTACCACTGCCACATCCACTGCTCCTGCCATGTCTGCCGCCACTGCTACTACCACTGCCACATCTACTGCTCCTGCCATGTCTGCTGCCACTGCTACTACCACTGCCACATCTACTGCTCCTGCCATGTCTGCTGCCACTGCTACTACCACTGCCACATCCACTGCCACGTCCTCTACCATGGCCACATCCACTGCCACTTCTACTTCCACATCCACTACTGCTGATACTGCCACTGCCTTGTCCATCTGCCACTGCTATTACCATGTCCACTACCTCTGCTACTGCCACTGCCACTGCTATCGCTACCACTACTGGACCATGTTCTTCTGAAGTGTGTAAGTGTGTCATTTGAATTTCAGTTAAATTGAGAAAGAAATGAACAACTGCTTTTTGGGCCCAACTGTGCGTTTCACACAGTTTTTCACCCCCTTGTCGGCGCAGCGCACAGTTTTTGCGCTTTTTGCACTACAAAGCGCTGGCCAATTTGGCGTTTGTGCGCTTGAAGCACTGACAAACTTGACAAAATGTAGTACCCTGATCCCATCACTACCAACATCATTAACCACAACAGCAACGACAACAACCACCACCTCAACAACAATCATAGCAGCAACAACGACCTCCACCACCACCACCACAACAAGAACTCAAATAGCAATGCAATATAAATAGTTGCCAAAGACCACGGTAAAATGCTCATTCTGAATTCCCTGCCTCAAGGATAAAAAGCACATGCAAGCCTGGCCCCATCCAAGTGTCTCAAGACACACACATGCACACACACACACACAAACACACTTACGCACCCAGCGCACATGAACACACAAATCCTGCCTTCAGAATGGAGAGCACGTGCAAGCCAAGCCCCATCCAAGTGTCCCAATACACGCACATGCACACACACACAAACACACTTAATGTCTTCATGCACCCAGCGCACATGAACACACAAACCCTGCGTTCAGGATGGAGAGCACGTGCAAGCCAAGCCTCATCCAAGTGTCCCAATACACGCACACACTGTGCGTGGCTGGTGGCAACCGTGATCCTTGGAAGAGTACATCCGGAGTGGAGGTACGTATTGAAATTGAAATTGTTACATACGGAGTGGAGGTACGAATTGAAATTGAAATTGTTACATCCGGAGTGGAGGTGCGTACTGAAAACAATATCCCTGATCACTGCATCAGCCCAGTGATCAGGAATATTTTTCATAGCACACTTATGTGCTGCATTCTTTCATCCGTGGTTTCATCTCTGCACATTAATGTGATGGGGCTGGGTCAGGATTCCTTGTCTATGTGATGAAGGGTGTGTCAATCTTCTAGGAAGCTCCCTTCATTTCATCTACGCACACTTATATGATGCATTCTTTCATCCATGGTTTCATCTCTGCACATTCATGTGATGGGGCTGGGTCAGGATTCCTTGTCTATGTGATGAAGGGTGTGCCTATCTTCTAGGAAGCTCCCTTCATTACATCTCCGCACACGTATGTGCTGCATGCTTTCATCGTGGGGCGTTTCGTAGACAGAAGTAACCTTCTCAAATCAGAACTTCATCCAGGAATATGGTTCATCTAATCTTCAATTTGTTTTTTACCCGAATTAATTCAAAGGGGAGCCAAAATTACCACATGTAAAAATCAGAAGTCGATCATTGGCACATTTATGTGCTGCATACTTTCATCCATGCATTCATCCGCCTGACACACCACTTCTATTTTTATTTTAGATCAAGGGCAAAGGATTGATGAACACATCTATCCTGAACCCTGAGGATTTGGATTTGGAAGGCGATCCTGTCTTCGACCAAGAGCACTGTAGAGGGTGAGTAAAGTGGTATGGGCTTGGCTGTTCTGAGGCTTTTAGGTGGGATATATCTTCATAAACAACACTATTTAAGAGGCAGGGAATTCCCCTTGATATGGTCAAGCCTCCGGCACACACGGAGTCCGATAAGGCACCAGGATAGTCCATCCATCATTATCAACTTAGTTTTTTTTAATCCCCTCTGGATAGTGAACAATTATCTTGATATTTGAGGTTGGGCAAGTCCCTGAAGTCTAATTGCTTCAGCTTCAGGTTTGCCCAAGGGTCGGCGAAAGGCGCTACCTAGAGGCTGCCACTCGTAGCCCGAAAATGAAACAGTGCTACTCGACCCTTCGGTCGTGTTTTTTGTTGGGTTGGCATGAGTATTTAAGGACCCCTGGGGGCTTGAAGGGCTACGTACCTGAGTGCATTTCATGCAAGCAATGACACACTGCTCCATGGTACTTCCATTGACCAAGTTGGCCAGCGCTTTAGCGCACTTGAAAACAAAAAAACTGCGCTTTGTAGTGCAATTAGCGCAAAATTTGCTTGCTGCTTCCACAGGGGGTTGCAAAAACTGCACAAAACGCGCAGGGGGGCTCAAAAAGGCAGCGCGCAAAAGCGCGCGCTTGGAAGTACCCTGGCCATGACCTGGTCAGGCACAAACTGCAAACTCATGAATGTCTGTTATCCATCTTTCACGCACGAAGCCTTGTCTGAATTATAAGCGGTGGCCAAATGAAAGCGCGCGCTTGGAAGTACCCTGGCCATGACCTGGTCAGGCACAAACTCATGAATGTCTGTTATCCATCTTTCACGCACCAAGCCTTGGCTGGATTATTAGCGGTGGCCAAATGAAAGCGCGCGCTTGGAAGTACCCTGGCCATGACCTGGTCAGGCACAAAGTCATGAATGTCTGTTATCCATCTTTCACGCACGAAGCCTTGGCTGGATTATTAGCGGTGGCCAAATGAAAGCGCGCGCTTGGAAGTACCCTGGCCATGACCTGGTCAGGCACAAACTCATGAATGTCTGTTATCCATCTTTCACGCACCAAGCCTTGGCTGGATTATAAGCGGTGGCCAAATGAATGAAATTCATGGAGCGATGCGATGTGAAAATGAACGAGCCATGCATTTGCAGGTTTCAAGATATTCGTCACCGTAAGAAAAACCTGTCCTGCTTGGCTGTAAAAAAAAACCCACCAAGAGTTGTCACAATGACCTCTAAGGACGTGCCCAGTGGGATTAAGGGAACCGGATCGTAAGTATGCACTGCTCGAGCCGACATCGCATCTAGATACCAATTACCGTGCCGGTCAACGACCCTCCGGGCGGGCCCAAGCGCACTCAAGGGGGTTCGAACCCGCTTGTCTATAACTTACACTGCTAGGCCATAACTAGTGCTAACCAGGGTACATCCATTGACCTAGAAGCTGCCACTCGTAGCCCGAAAATGAAACAGTGCTACTCGACCCTTCGGTCGTGTTTTTTGTTGGGTTGGCATGAGTATTTAAGGACCCCTGGGGGCTTGAAGGGCTACGTACCTGAGTGCATTTCATGCAAGCAATGACACACTGCTCCGTGGTACTTCCATTGACCAAATTGGCCAGCGCTTTAGCGCACTTAAAAACTAAAAAACTGCGCTTTGTAGTGCAACAAGCGCAAAAATTGCTTGCTGCGTCCACAGGGGGCTGCAAAAAACTGCGCGAAACGCCCAGTGGGGCTCAAAAAGGCAGCGCGCTAAAGCGCGAGCTTGGAAGTACCCTGACCCGGGTACGTCCATAAATTGATGGCAACTGACACCAACCTGACACCAATGGCAAGCCTTGTTGGAGTTCAATGAGCACTGTAGCACGAACTCAGGGCCCCCGCCGGTAAAACGATTGTTTGGAGTTCAGTTCATCAATGCCTTTTCTTTTTACGCCCTTCCTATCACGGTCGGGCAAGTCCCTTAACCTATTGGAAGTACCCTGGTGCTAACTAGCGCTACCCTGCCCCCCCCCCCCCCCCCCCCCCCCCCCCCTCCCTTCAAATCGAACGTTAGCTATATGTAGCGCAAGTGCTAAATTATTTGCTGTTGTGCGTTGGGGTTGCTAAGTTAGTCTTCTAAGTAGGTCGTCGTCAACCGCGATGGTAGCTTGTCCAGTTGAGGTAGGAGACCGCTCCGCACCCGCGTACGACGGGCTCCCTTAACACCACGCCCCACCAGGCGTTATTATTATTAGTCTTCTGGGTTTGCCTTGAGAGCCAATAGAGCTGCCTAGTAACACATCCACCCACGCACCTGATCACCCACCCACCCACTCATCCACCCACCCACTCATCCACCCACCCACCACCCACCCACCTGACCAGAGCATCCACCCAACCACCTGACAAGAGCATCCCCAAAAACTTGCTCCTTTTCTAACAAAACAACATTTTGCCCACCATGCAGGGCAAACTCACTGAGCAGCTTGATTGTGGCCACGAAAGTTGTCTCGAGCAATGGCAGTAGTGTAATGGCACATCACTCTCACCAGGAGCAGGTGCCTGTCTCACATGCAGGTAACCCAGGGCTCACTCGTACGGGCAGCACGCCGTTTCTCACCAGAACTCCTAGTCTGAGTGAGGAGGTGGCTCAGCTTTCCTTTGACCGACTGCACTTACACAGCCTTTCTAACTTCACCAGCCCTATAACATCGGCGGGTCTGTCCTCCCTCCAGCAAAGTACGCGCTCTCCTTCTTCAGCCCCTGTAGGGCCCAAGAGCGCAGCCCTTATCTGGTCCGAAGATCGCCACTCAAATCCCCTTGAAAACCCTACATTCCCAGAAAAGACTAGTCAGAGAGTGATGAGCCATATCTTCCAGGTGAGCAGCGGTCGAACATTCCGTGACCGAGATTCTGGCAGACACTCCAGGATTAACACCAGGCATCCGGTGATCCAAGGCCCCAGCCAGCAATTCATGGGCAGTGTGGAAAAGGTTGGCACTTTGACCCCATCTTCCTCTCACTTCGGGCTTCAGACTGAGCAGCCAACATCTGATACCAGCCGACAGCCAACAGCTGATACCAGCCGACAGCCAACAGCTATACTGCCCTCTTCTTTAACAAAAGTGAGAGCATGGGTTAAAAGAGTGGATTCAGGGGTCAAGACATCGGAATCTGGGGCCATAAAAGTGGGACCAGCAGAAGAGGTGGTGGGGGAGACCCACGCGCTTCCGACTCAGGGAACAGCTGACCAGACAGAGGGAGACATCACAGATCTCTGTGAGACTGTAGGTCTAGCTGGGCTGAAGACTGTGGGGCCAGCGCGCAAGTTTGCAGCTCCACGGAAGCAGGACTCTCTTCAGTCCCTTGTTGTTTTGGCTAGAGCAGCCAGATCCAGCGTATCCGAGAGCAACCTGGAAGGTCGCTCTGACTGTAGGAGCATAACCTGGCTGTAAAACAAAATGGAAAAAATTGAACATCCAAGAATTGTCACAGTGACCTCTAAGGACGTGCCACGGTGGGATTAAGAGAACCGGATCGTAAGTATGCGGTGGTCGAGCCGACATCGCATCTAGATTCCAGTTACCGTGCCGGTCGACGACTCTCCGGACGGGCCCAAGCGCACTCAAGAGGGTTCGAACCCCGCACCTGCTGCGATCTTTCTCCAGGGTTGCTCTGCCTCTAAGCCATTCGGTTCGGATCGGTGATAAGCTGGCTGTACTCTGGTACAGCAGTGGTGCTTTTCTAGCAGTAGGCGGGAAAATGTTACATGGTTCCTCAGCCAACTCTGGTCTCTGCTCCCCAGACTGTCCCCGCGTGCGATAGCCACGGAATCCTGGGAGCACACAAATACATTCATACCAGGGTACTACTTCTTGCCAAATTGGTCAGCGCTTCAAGCGCACAAACGTCAAATTGGTCAGCTCTTTATAGTGCAAAAAGCGCAAAAACAGCGCGCTGCGCCCACAGGGGGGTGAAAAAACTGCGCGAAACACGCAGTGGGGCGCAAAAGCGCGCGCTTGGAAGTATCCTGCCTGGGAGCACACAAATATATTCATACCCGTGGATAGGAGCTCCAGGTTGAGCCTGTGCGCTTTGAAACAGCATTTTGTATAGCTAAGAAGAAGGAGGCGATGAATAATTGTTACATGGTTTCTCAGCCAAGTCCGTGCTTATCTCATCAACCGCATCAACCCCATCAACAGCATCAACAGCATCAAACCCATCAACAGCATCAATTGCATCAACCGCATCAACAGCATCAACAGCATCAACCGCATAAACCGCATCAACAGCATCAACAGCACCTGTCTGTTAATTCATAGTACAATACCCGCGGAAAAAAGGGGGCACACTAAGCTGAATGTTTTAGGCTTTTTTGTTTGACCAAAATGATACTACCGGTGTTGTACTGCTGTGCTAGTCACATGCATACAGCAGGCTTGGTTGTACTGCTGTGTTAGTCACATGCGTACATCAGGCACGGTTGTACTGCTGTGCTAGTCACATGCATACATCAGGCATGGAGAAAAAGCTGACAGTTTCTGTTTTGGGGCTACTCACGACAGCTTGAGTGATCACACAATTTGGGCGATCACACGACAGGTTGGGCATACTCACGACACACAGATCACACGACAGGCTGGGCATACACATGACGCACAGATCGCTGCATACATCAGGCACGGAGAACAAGCAAATCAATCAGTTTCTTTTGGGGGGTACTCATGCCAGCTTCTCACCAGATCCAATAGCCAGCCACTGGGTCAAACCCAAAGCTTGCAAAACCCGGGGGGCCACTACCTTCTTCACCATCTCCCTTTGGCCTCAGAATTCTGACACGTTGGCCTGAGAATTGAGAATGATGACAATTCTGGGAATTGTCGGGAATTTGGCCCGAACATTTGAGCGTTTTTATGCACAATTCATCGGCATTTTAATGTTTATTTGCGAATTTTTCCATCGACATCTCAGCTCTGGTTAATGTTTTCGGATTCTGAAACGTTGGCTGGAGCATCTCGGTGTCTTTTATTTGTGCGACCGGTCGCATATTGTGGCGCGCGGTCGCCACCCCGTGCGACCCTCGGGTGTGCAAAATTTGAGCGAAAACACTGAGCATGTGTCAAATACTTTTAGTGTGCCAGGGGGCATGCTCAGTGGTGAGGATGCCGTAGGTGTGTGGCTTGGGACGACAAATAGCTTGTTTCGCTTTTAGGCTTTAAGCAAGAATTCATCATTGAGTAGAAACTCAAACGGACCGCCTGGTTTGCAGTGAATGGAAAGGTTTGTGTTCATTCATTGGACTTAGTTGACTGACAGGAGATTGGGAGAGTCGGGAGATTATACAGAAGAAAGAGAGGAATATAAATTGAAATAGAGGAATAAATCATTGAGGGCTCGATGGTCCCCATTTACCACCTCTACGTAGGCCCGTCCCATGTCGGTGATTGTGAAGGGGGTGGGACCCTCAGTCCGGATGGTGATGGGTTTTGGAAGGGCAGTAATGTGTGTGAGGAGATATTTTTCTCCAGTGACGGGAGGAGTGCTACCAGTCAGGGTACTTCCATTGACCAAATTGACCGGCGCTTTAGCACACTTGAAAAAATAAAAACTACGCCTTGTAGTGCAAAAAGCTCAAAAATTGCTTGCTGCGCCCACAGGGGTTGCAAAAACAGTGTGAAACGCGCAGTGGGGCTCAAAAAGGCAGCGCGCATAGGCGCGCGCTTGGAAGTACCCTGGAGGGGTGCTACCAGTATCAACTACCCAGCATTGAGTGAGCTTGTGGGCAGCATGGAAACCTAGCGACTCTCTCCCCTCAGACCTGGAGTCCAAGTCCTTACATCTATCCGTAGCAGGGTAATTCAAAGCGCGCGCTTTTGAGCGCTGACTTTTTGACCCCCTCTGCGCTTTAAGCGCAGTTTTTTGCAACCCCCTATGGGCGTAGCAAGCAAGTTTTGCGCTTTTTGCACTAGAAAGCGCAGTTTTTTTGTTTTCAAGTGCACTATAGCGCTGGCCAATTTGGCTATTTCCCTGCCCGTTCCTTCTTTTTACTACGGCATACGGTATGTAGGTGGCCGATGCCTCTGCAGTTAAGAAATATAATAGGCATTCAATCCTACTTACCCGCAAAGGCTTGGTCGGACGCCAGCTGCCCAACTGTGAGGCAGAGTCGAAGTCGATGTATACTCACATAGCTTCACAAGGGGTCAGTTGAAGCTGAAGTGCGTGTGGGAAACCCTAAAAGATGTGTACAGCACTACATAGAGGACATGGAAGAACGATCCGCACCGCATGGGATGGCAGGAGCCATCCCACAACACTCCCCCCGATTCATGGCACTCTGTGAGTTTTTAACCTGAAACTCTTTGAGACCTAGGGATTTACGTGCAATGGCTGGTAACAGGGAATTGTAGTGTTCTCAGGTGTTCAGGAGGTATAAAAACCTGCCAGTAACAGGTGAAATCTTGAATCAGATAGTGGCAATATGTCCATTTCATAGCATTAGTACACCGGAGCGCAGTGGTCAGAGTGATGTGCCCATAACCTTGAACGCGGTAGGGGCAATATGTCCATTTCATAGCATAAGTACACCGGAGCGCAGTGGTCAGAGTGATGTGCCCATAACCTTGAACGCGGTAGGGGCAATATGTCCATTTCAGAACATAAGTACACCGGAGCGCAGTGGTCAGAGTGATGTGCCCATAACCTTGAACACGGTAGGGGCAATATGTCCATTTCAGAACATAAGTACACTAGAGCTCTATAATGGTCTCCCATGAGGAGAAACCCTTAAGCAAGAAATAAAGACTCTTTCAGTCCATAAATAGCGTAGACGAGGACGCTTATAATTTATCCCTTTACACTTGTGCACGCTGGGTCTGGTTATGCAGATGCGGGGAGAAAGATTCTGCGGGAGAGAGACACAATTAATGTCCTAATGGGTATCGACCAGGGTACTCCAAATGGCCAAATTGGCCAGCGCTTTAGCGCACTTGAAAACAAAAAAACTGCGCTTTGTAGTGCAAAAAGCGCAAAAATTGCTTGCAGCGCCCACAAGGGGTTGCAAAAAACTGTGCTTAAAGCGCAGAGGGGGTCAAAAAGTCAGCGCTCAAAAGCGCAAAAGCGCGCGCTTTGAATTACCCTGGTATCAACCAGGGTACTACTAAGCGCGCGCGGTAGCGCGGTGCTGTCTGTTTGAGCCCCTCTGCGCGTTTCGCGCAGTTTTTCAATCCCTGTGGGCGCAGCGTACAGTTTTTGTGCTTTTTGCACTAAAAAGCGCTGATCAATTTTGGCAAGAAATAGTACCCTGGTATCAACAATCCAAAGCTAACAATCTCACCCCCGGCTTTAGCCTGGTGATTGTTAGCTTTGATCCGAAACGGTAACTGTGCGGTTGGACCAAAGATTTGTTGAGAACAGGCACACACACCAGGGCCTTTGTCGAGAACAGGCACACACACCAGGGCCTTTGTCGAGAACAGGCACACACACCAAGGCCTTTGTCGAGAACAGGCACACACACCAAGGCCTTTGTCGAGAACAGGCACACACACCAGGGCCTTTGTCGAGAACAGGCACACACACCAGGGTACTACTTCTTGCCAAATTGGTCAGCGCTCAAAGCGCACACACGCCAAATTGGTCAGCGCTTTTTAGTGCAAAAAGCGCAAAAACTGCGCGCTGCGCCCGCAGGGAGTTAAAAAACTGCGCGAAACGCTGAGTGGGGCTCAAAAAGGCAGCGTGGCGCGCGCTTAGTATATACCCTACTTATATATAATGGGTTTGATTAGTTTTAGATTCACATGTTAGGTTTCCAATTAACTAGATGTACAACTAATAAAGACTTAGAAAAAAGTTTAAAAAAAAATAGAAAACGCTGAATTTAAGGATTCGAGCAATGGAGGATCTCCGTATCCTACTAACGGGTTTGATTGGTTTCAGATTCACATCTAAGGTTTCCGGTTAACTAGATGTAAAGCTAATATAGACTTAGAAAAAAGAAAAAAGAAAAAAAAACGCTGAATTCGAGGATTCGAGCAATCGAGGATCTCCATATCCTACTAATATATAACGTAGTACCCTGATTATTTCCACCCTCAGGTGCTTATGTTTATATTTAAACTCACCCTCAGATGTTTATGCCCCCCCCCCCCCCCCCCCCCCCCCCCCCCTAAACACATAGACACTCAACTCATCCCTCCTCTGCATCTCACCTACTGCTAGCCCCCCCTTATTTTTAATTCCCCCCATTTTTACCCCCCACCACCATTTGTTTATATTTTGTTGCCTGGAAATCATCTTGGACAGTTATATATACATAATACATTTATATTATATAATTTTAAATTATATTGTATAGTATAATTTTATTTTTTGTCACCTGGAAATCCTCTTCTCTGAGTCCCATCCCATGAAATTGGCAGACCACATGAAGCTAAGTCCCATCCCAAGAAGTCAGCTGGCCAGTCTGGGAGCAATGGGGTCCTCTTCCAATCTGGGTGCAATGGGGTTTCGCCAGGTGCATGCAGGAGTTGAAAGACACCGCCTTATTATCTATGGTGTTGCTATTTCCGCCGGCTGGTGGACGCGTCTCAGACTATTAAGGAGCAGATGCCGGAGTGGAAAGATGCGGAGTGGGAAGTACACACTCCCCAGTGGGAAGCACCACCTGAATAACCTTCTGTAGCAAGTTCACCCATTAGGATTTTTTGTCGAAATCTTGTTCCATCTCCTGAATGGGTGATACATTTGAGATGATTGTGTAACCAGACCCCCCCCACACACACACCCCAAACACACACACACGCATATATCAGTTGTCTCTTGCCTTACTTCTCCCATTGTTTCCCATGGCAGCCCGCCCTGGCAGAGCGAATGTCAGTTCAAATCTGAGTTCAAATCCTGCCCTGGTTCAAATCAGGGCGGTTGGTCGGACGTGGACAGTCGGTTAGCAACTGAGGGTTATCGTTGGACCAGAGCCAGTTCTGATGTCAGGGAAATTGAGCACGAGGTAGATTAGGAGAATCTAGAGGTGGGCCGGTTATCGGACTAATGTACGTGTTCCCTGTTGGGCTGGTTTCAGTTCCCTCAGTTCCCCCAGGTTCGACTACTGGCGCAATTCTTTTTCTTTGCACATGTTTGAGGCCAACGCTACGATGTGGCAGCATCGCTGCCGGACCTGCTTCGAATCGGTGGCCGAACTGGTCAACTGGAATTCGGGAAGAGGGGGGTAAATAAAATGGGGGAGCGAAGGCAGCCCTGCGAGGTGCGAGAACACAACAGCACATGGGAGTACACACTATAAAAAGGGGGGCCGGAAATATGTTGGGCCGGACAGTTTTACGGCACGACTTGCTGGCAAACTTCTTGCAACTGATCATCAACCAACTCTGCCTGAAACCCGGCCTAAATCCCAACCGAATTAAACCCGAAACTGCGAGAAGCACCAGTACTGGAGACGAAAAAGTAGCTGCTCCCCAGCTACAGGACGCGGGCTACACTCATACAGACACTCAATTCCAATTGGATACTTCATAATGCCCAGCTAAACGCCCCCATGCCTATTCACCCCCCTACTAATTATTGCAGCTCCACTTCGGCGCTTGCTCTTTGCTCTTTCCTCTCAGCCCTCGTCCCCCTCCGTAACCCTGTTTCAACCTTCCGACATGGATATTAGCACCGCCATCGAGGTCTGCCCCTTTCTCAGCAATGTATGCTCTCGACAGGGCGAGCAGTATGCGCGCAGCATTGCCATCAACCCCATAGCCCCAGCCCCATCAGCACGAAGGCCTCTCCTAGAAGAAACGGACGATTTCCAAACAACCTTCCGCCTTTTCCACGGTCCCTCCTCTCCAGTGCCCCTCCCATCGGACGTTTTCGAAAAATCTCGTGTCCACCTCGCACGCCCAGCTGCCTCCCGGGATGCTCGATCAGGTCTCGAGGCGGGTGAGCTAGCCCATGCCACAATTGGCCGATCACAGACATCCGAGACCTACAGCTCTGGGCCCTCTAGGATGCAGGCTGCCCTCGCACAGGCGCCTTTTGCTGCGATGAGCATCGGAGGAATGGTGAGTTGAGCTTGGGGTGGTTGGTATTGGATTATATGCCGCTTCACTGGCCGGCTCCCCCGGCCCTCGACAACGACACATCGTGACCTGGCAGGGACAGGCAGCGCGTTTCGGAGGGGGGGCAGGGTGACGTGTACATCTAAGAAGAAACGTCCATAACCCTTGCAGTCTGTTGAGTGGAATGTTCCGAATAGGCCAGTAGACAACACACTCACAGAAACACATAACATAAACAACCATAAACACATACACACATACATTCACACACACGCACACACATGCACACACCAACACCTGTTGTCCTCCATACGTGCGACAGGGAAACACTCACAGATGAGGCACTCACATGCACATGCATGCACACAAACATACATAAACAAAAGCACACGCAGGCACACACATAACCCTAACACACTCACACAAACACAAAAACAATCATTGCACCCCATCTATAGCCTTCTGACTCCTCCCCTCCCTCCCTCACTCCCTCACTCCCTCACTCCCTCCCTCCCTCCCTTCCTCCTCCCCTTACCTCCCACAGCCCGACTTCGGTGATTTCTTCCGCAAGTTTCAGCAAGGCCGCTCCAAGGGGGGGCGCCACGATGCCCTGAGGCGCAAGGCTCCTGGACAAGACCCCAAGCCCAAGCCAGATATCACCAGGCGAGCTGCCTCAAGCGCCAGCCCCTCCCTCTCCAGCACCAACCCCTCCAGCGCAGGCTGCCCTCTTCGCAAATTCCTCGGCCCCTATGCTGGTGTAGTGTTCAACCCCGCAGGCCACTTCACCTGCCCCCAAGTCATAATCAAAGCCAGGGCAGTACTGGCATCCACCCAGGCAGTACGTACCCTCCGCCCCCAGGCACTACCCATCAAGCTGGCGGCTGTGGGCATTGCAGCTGCCACCATCAACATCCCATGTGGGATGTGGAGGGAACACACCAAGAAGTTCTCGCTGGAGTGGATTTTCGCCGTCCATGCTACCATCCCATTCATTGCAATGCTGCGTAAGGCTGTCATCATGCCCAAGGCAGCTATCCTGTTCACTGTGCTGTCTGCCGTGGCAGGCCAAGCCATCGGTGCTCGCTTGGAGCGTGAGCGCCTGGATCTACTGAAGACTGCCAGCTTGGCCCAGCCTGCCAGCCTGCCTGAGCTGGAACCTGAGCACATCCTTCCTGCCCGTACTGCTGCCTGTACTGCCCCCACTCCAGCCCCTAGGTCCGCCCACCACAAGGCCCAGAAGGGACAAAAGAGCAAGAAGCACACCCCCATGTTAACCCGACGCACTCTGGCTATGAAGCTAAGAATAGCACCAGCCAACCAGACCGCTGCCCCCATTGCAGTTTGCTAGACATAGCTTTTCTCTTCCGCTTCGAGCAGCAGCTTCTGTGCAGCTCCACTGGCTTGCTACCCAGCTAATCCAATTACAACGTAGTGCCCCCATTGCAGTATGCTAGTGCCATTGCAGTGCTTTTCTTTGCAGCTACGAGCAGCACTGTTTATTTTTGAGGGCTACACGTAGCAGCTTCTAGGCAGCTGCTTTCATCACCCACCCTTGGGCCAAACTTGGAGCTAGCTAGTGTGTCTGAAAGCTCGCATGACAGGCATTCCAATTCACCTGTAATCTGTGGGCTCGACTCAGTTGCTGCCTAATAGATCTGGTTGGAAGCTGCTATGTGTAGCCCCAAAAGGAAGTAGTATGCTAGGGCCATTGCAGTGCTTTCTGTTCAGCTACGAGCAGCAGCTTCTAGGCAGCTCTCCCGACTGGCGATTCAGCCTAACTTGGCGCAACCTAGTGCAACTTGTAGCTTACAAAATCAGCTTCCCAGAACTGCCAAACTGTTTGGGTGGAGCACAGTGGCTAGCTCAGGGAGCTGCCTAGAAGCGGCTAATAAAGCCAAATGAAAAGCTATTGGCCATTGTCATATGCCCTACGTACATTCACCCTCTGTACTATAGTTTTCCACATAGCATGGGCTGTACCTCGATGTTGCCTGTTGTGGGTGGGGCCTTGATGTACAAGTCGTACCTCCAGGTCTATGTTGAGGTACAAGTTATTGCTATATTTTTCATGTTGGTTGGGTTCGACGAGTGATAGGTTGAGACTTCAATTCATTATTGGTTCCCTTGCATGAGTGATTGGGATGATGCCTCCATCCCCGCAGGCCCTGGCTGGCTGTGGCAATGAGAGCTGATACTGCAATTCATCATGTGCAAGTTCATTGTAGCACTGCGCAGTGCTATTTAGTGCAGAGCTATGGTTTAGCACTCTACAAAGATGGTGCGGTTCATAGATTTTTACAAACGTCAAATAAGAGAGTCTTTGCAATAGGTGATTGCATAGGTAGGAACAATTTTGCTTCCATGGGATGTGGTATCTTACTGTTAAGATAGATTATAACTGCTATTTTTATTCATATCTACGGATATCTAGCTAATTGGACGATGCAGTGTGTATACTAAAGTTTTGCATATACCGTAAATCGTCTCCACATCCCAGTCATGGATTTGAATCCGCTTCGAGTGCTCCCTGCTTTCCGTGCATTTTGCACGGGGGGCTTTGACTCGGAGAACGGTAAGCAGCCCAGAGTTGGCTGAATACTATGTAAGAATTACATAAATAAATAAATAAATAGTACGCCTTTGTCATGAGGCGTGAGGTTGAGGGGGCAGCCCGTTTGCTTTCACTGGGACCAACCACCATGTAATAATTCGTCTTCTTCAATTGCTCAGTTCTTCTTTTTTACCACCGAAGTTAACTCCGCCCACATGCATCAGACAAAGAGGGTGAGCACCATAGCTTGTATTTCGGCTTTTGACGGCAGCTTCTAGAGTGGTCCCCTGGCTGGCTATACAGCCGAACCTAAAGCAGCCTAGTGCAACTGGATGATGGCATGAACAGCAGGGTCCTTCAGGCGGTCCTCCAGCATTGCTGCCTGAGACGGAATCATAGACTGCATCCTGCGACGCAATGGACCCTTCCTTCTGATCAACGGACCCTCCTCATGTCGCGTTGCAGGACGTCGACATTGCGTCTACGACGCAGCCACGGAGGATGCAGCGTCTTGAACAACCCTAATAACCAGCTTCCCAACACTGCTAAAATCGTGCTGCCTATTCCAGAGGCTGGCTAAAGGAGCTGTCTCGAAGCTTCCAAGAAACGCAAAAGAAAAGCTACGGTGAGCAATGAGCAGCCTGTAGGCTCGTCAGTAAAAAGGAGGGAGCTGCGCACCTTCGCATCACATGACGTCTACCAGTCCTCCAGGGGAATATTTACTTATGTATTTATGTATTTGTTTGTTTATTTATTTATTTATTTATTTATTTATTCACTAGTACGGTAGCCCGTGTGGCCGGTGGCCACACCTAATCTCACGAAGCCCCCCCCCCCCCCCCCCCCCCCCCCCCCAAATCATAGTACAGTGCCCGTTTGGCCTTTGGCCACACCTATTTGGGGCTGGGTACATAATGGTTTACACTTGAAGCCCCCCCCCATTCACAGTTTCACACACCACCACCACCAAACCATTATCCGCCCCCTCCCTCCTTCCCTTTCGTTGGCCACACCTGTTTTGGGCTGGGATGCAAAACGGTTTTCTCTGCAGTGCATGCAACTCAAAACATTGACGGACGCATATCCCTTGCGATGGTCTCCCTTGTGCACCCACAAGCACACGAACACCACCGTACCCCCCCCCCCCCCCCCCCCCCCCCCTAGTTATCTCCCCCCCCACACACACCCAACCATGTACCCCCGCCCACAAACATACTCCCTTACTCTTCCTGACATATCTCCTGACTCCATCCCTTCCCCCACCCCAGCCATCCCACCAGCCCCCCCCCTCTCCCCAGTCTCATCCCCCCCCCCCCCCCCCCCCCCCCCCCCCCCCCTCCTACACGCACCCACAAGCACACACACTACATATCTGCCTCCCTCCACTTCAGCTGTGGGCTTTGCCATAGCTGAAAGGCAAACGTTACGAGGAGCATCGACAACGTTTGCGCATCATCCGACTCCGCTAAAAGCATCGGACCTGCTTCCCTGCCACCTCAGCTGTGATCGATAGTCGACCCCACTGAAAAAGCTGTACCTGCGCAATCGCAACTGTATATAGCTAAAGCTTCTTCTTGGCGAGCATGTATTCAGTTCGGCAGAAGAACAATCCTGTTCACCGCAACTGCTCCCGAAGTCAACTCGATCTGAGACTTGGAAACATCGCTAGGTTATAATTCAACTTTGCCGCGTGCTCGCTATAGCACAATGCACAGCGACGACATGTTTCTCGATGCAGTGGGAAGAAGTTGCAGTCAAGTTGCTGATTTGAGATGTTCGGTCAAGTTAGGGCGAGAATGCTCAGCGAGATTTTTCATTCGGTCAACTTTGATGCGTACTTGCTATGGCACAATGCGGAGCGACATGTTTCTCAATGCAGTGGGAAGAATTTGCAGTCAAGTTTGTGACATGGGATGGATGCGATCCGGACATTTCTGACAGGTCGGCTGACTCACCAAGTCACCTCCCGTTGTGCGCAGCGACAGGTCTCTTGACGCAAGGGAATGGTCTTGCAGAGATACAGGGGGAAAGCTTGTAGGAAGACGAACTGTAGCGCTACCGAAATCAGGTGGATGAACTCAGGCGGGGAAAGGAGAAATCGGGCGGGATGCGCAACAGGTAGAATACGCAGGAGGCGCAGGTTGCTTAAGGCAGAATTCGCAGGAGGCCAATCAGGCAGAAGTTGAAGCAGGAGGGATAAAAAGCGTGAATTGGCTGAGCGTGAATTGGCTGGGCGGGAATTGGCTGGGCGGGAAGTCGGTTAAGTCGGTTACGCGATGACACCGCCACGACCACCACGACCACCACGACCACCGCGACCACGACCATGATTTCTTTATATATATAGATTTATTCATTTATTCATTTATTTATTTACTTATTTATTTGTTTGTTTATTTGTTTATTTTATTTGTTTATTTATTATTTATTTATTTATTATTTGTGTATTTATTTATTATTTGTGTATTTATTTATTATTTTATTATTTATTTATGTATGTATTTATTTATTTATTCAATTATTTGTTTATTTATGTATCTCCATAGGTGCCTAAGTCAGACCCTGAGTGATACGGATGGATTGAGCCTATGCCCTCAAGTCCAAAAACACAGATTTTTTGCTAATAAGTTGCTCAACCACATCAGTTCAACACAGTAATACGGTACTCGGATTTGGGTTTTCTCAAATGGTGGGGACCAGGTCAAGTGAAACATGCTAATTTGTTACTATGGGGTTCCCTAAGTCGATACGGGTTTTACGTAGGAAGTGATACGGAGCCTATCGCGCCCGAAACAAGCCATTTTAAAATAATACTGGGTACAAATGTTGTGTAAAGTCTTTCCCTACCAATAGTTATTACGCAAGGTCTTGGATGGCAGTACACAGGCAGTACAGTTGAGTGCGGACCCCCAAAACACTGATTATTTACATTTCGTGGGTGTCCTAAGTCTGGGTCAGAGCTGCTCAGCCTCAATTGAAACATTTTGGGCCTCGGTTTTGCTCTATCTCAAGATATAGCGTGCAGAACAACTTTTTCTTTCTCTTTGAAAATTCAAAATTCAAAATCCAAATATGTTTTGAAAATAAATTCAAAAAACAAACTTTAAAAAAAATTGACTTCAAACATCCACATCTGAACTCAGTTTTTGATTTGGGGTAGATCATTGAAAACACACCCTAATCCTGAGCCATGGTGTGGTAGGCCACAGGGAGGTGAAGTCTTGAGATGTACAGCTATTTCAGTTGATTCCGAGGCCAAGGCTGAAGCGCAGCCTCCGACCTTGTAATAGGGGTCCGATAAGCTTTTCGTCCCGAGGTCCCTTTCTTCGGAATACCTCGCGTGGCCTCGTATCTGACGCGATCTGGATTTGTATCACTAATTATCGCACATCTGATGTACTGCCACCGGCCTGCCGAACAAGGCTGCTCGCGACCAGATGCGAACGCGCACGAAAAGTAGCTGCGCGCATAGTTGACACCGTCGCGAACAATATGAACCTTACAGAATTCGATTCCGAGCAGTTTGGGCCATGTACGGCTCTGTATCACATTCTTGTATGACTTAAGGCGTTTTCGGACTTCGGCACCTGTGGAGATATTTGTTTATTTGTTTATTTGTTTATTTATGTATTCAATTCTAATTTGCGTACACGCAGGTTCGAATACAGCGACCGACCAGTCAGCAACAAGGCCGTAGATCTTGAAATAAAAACAATTCAAACTCAAAAGAACAGAAAGGCTAAAGTCTTTCAATCAGGTGGGAGCTCGTAAATAATTAAATTAATACATCGCTCTTAACTTCCAAGACATGTCACAATTTTTTTTTTTTTTTTTTTTTTTTAGTTATGAAAGGATTTTCACCCCAGGAGGTGGGTCTCCCGACACAAACCAGCGACACGGAGGATTCAGTTCGAATGGTGGTGCCACTCCTACGATATGCAAAGTAGGCGCACTTAGGTATATGGTGGGCCTACATGGCGCCTACTTTTTTGTGCGCCTACTCGTGCCTACTAGTAGTCCCGCACGCGCCGAGAGATACCAACCCACGACCAATCGAACATTCACCACTACCCCTGTTGACCACGGCAGACAAGCTCCCTGCCATGGTCGTTAGAGGCGGAATCAAGGAGACATAACTAGAGAACCACCCGAGGGCAGAAATCCGACAGTACTTCCCTACAAGGTTTGCTTAGGGCCAGGACGCCCAAATACTGAGGAATCGAACCTCACCACCCCCTTCCTACTCTCGCAAGTAGGGTCGATACAGCAAGGGTACTGTAGATCACAAGGGATGTAGAACACACCACATTTGTAACTCAGCCTGCGTGTCCTGCGATCTAACGCCGCCCCCTAACCGCTAAGGTAAACCTCGGCAAGATAGGACAAGAGCAATCTCCCGTGGAACTGTGGTCTGGGCGATTTTCACGCCCAGACCGGTCTATCTAGGTGAATTTTACGCCCAGACCAGGGTGGTGGTGGTGGTATGGGGGTGAGGGGTGTGTTGTGGAGGTATGGGTGGGTGGTAAGCTGTAAGGAGGGGTGTGTTGTGGTGGTAGGGGGGAGAGTGTGCGGTTATGTGTGTGGTGGTGGGGGAGTGAGTGTGGGTTAGGTGGTGAAGAGGGAAGGTGTGAGTGTGTGAGTGTTAGGAGGGGGTGATTTACTGGCCCAGACCGGTCTAGGCGACTTGCACGCCCTAGCCAATGTTGTGGTGGTGGGGTGGGGGTGAGGGGTGCAATGTGAAGGTTGGTGGTGGTTTGTAGAAAGAACGTGCTGTGATAGGGGGGTGAGTGTGGGGTTATGGGCGGTGTGGTGGGGGAGTGAGATTGTGGGTATGGTGATAAGAAGGTGTGTGTGTGTGTGGGGGGGGGGGGGGGGGGGGGGGGGGGGGAGGGTTTGGCTGTGTGAGGTTGAAGAGGTGTGATAGAGGGGGAAAGTGTGTGTAGGTGGAGCGTTAGGCTGTGGGCAAGGAATAAGGGTGGAGAAAAGAAGAAGTTGAAAAGAAACTTTGACCACAGGAGGAAGCATACCTAAGCATACCTTAGAAGGTCTAAATAGGAGGTGCCGGGAAAAGGGGGTGAAGGAGAGGAGCAGAAAAATCAATTCAACGGGAGCGAGGTACGAGCTCCACGGCAATCACGTCTTTAGGCGTGATTGCGGAAATTTCGCAAATCCTGAAAAGGTGTGGGGGGATTGACGTGTGAATAATTGTGTAGACTGACAGCGCCGCGGTACATTGATGAGGGGTCCAGGCCAGGTCCACTGCGTTCCAGCGTTCACTGCGAGGGATGGGGAGTAAGGAGTTGCGAGAAATGAGGGAGATAAGGTCTGGTGGCCGGCGTTTAATGAGCCTGAAAACCAGTACAGACTGACAGCGCCGCGGTACAATGGTGAGGGGTCCAGGCCAGGTCCACTGCGTTCCAGCGTTCACTGCGAGGGATGGGGAGTAAGGAGTTGCGAGAAATGAGGGAGATAAGGTCTGGTGGCCGGCGTTTAATGAGCCTGAAAACCAGTACAGACTGACAGCGCCGCGGTACAATGATGAGGGGTCCAGGCCAGGTCCACTGCGTTCCAGCGTTCACTGCGAGGGATGGGGAGTAAGGAGTTGCGAGAAATGAGGGAGATAAGGTCTGGTGGCCGGCGTTTAATGAGCCTGAAAACCAGTACAGACTGACAGCGCCGCGGTACAATGGTGAGGGGTCCAGGCCAGGTCCACTGCGTTCCAGCGTTCACTGCGAGGGATGGGGAGTAAGGAGTTGCGAGAAATGAGGGAGATAAGGTCTGGTGGCCGGCGTTTAATGAGCCTGAAAACCAGTACAGACTGACAGCGCCGCGGTACAATGATGAGGGGTCCAGGCCAGGTCCACTGCGTTCCAGCGTTCAATGCGAGGGATGGGGAGTAAGGAGTTGCGAGAAATGAGGGAGATAAGGTCTGGTGGCCGGCGTTTAATGAGCCTGAAAACCAGTACAGACTGACAGATATAGAGGGGGGGGGGGGGGGTAAGGGGGGGGGCAGCCCTCAGGTTTTTAGGCTTGCCGTTTGCCCGGACGTTTGCATGTCATGGTTTTTTTACCCCTGTACAAAGGCAAAAAAATCTCCCAACCCAATTTGAGGCCATTATCTCCTCCCACAATAACAATAAGGGGTGGTAGTAGGGTGCATATTGTACAGCTTGAAAAAGCCTATCCATTTGTGCTGCTCCCATGACCATGCACCATATGTGGAGCAAGAAAAAGCATATCAGACAACACAATCAGTATTTGGGCACACGGACAAAGCGCCATCAATGTTACATCAGAGGTAGGGTCTGGGGTGTAGGGCCTGCAGGCCCCTTGTATGCCCTAGCCTATCTAGGTAACATGCTTGGCCCATCTCAATCACATTCTTAGCCAATACAAAGCACACACGGAGGACCCCGGTGATAAGTTGCTGCATGGCAAGCTTGCCTTCTTCCTCCTTTCTTTTTGCGGTTGCTTCTTGTTCCTCGCGCCGTTCGTAGGTTAATCAATAAACCATTCCCGTCCGCGCATTCGATAATAGAAGAGAAGGGGTCCATAGGACAACAAGAAATGGTCCCAGGTAGAAAGAAGAGATGCGGGGAAAGAAGAGCCTGCCCTATTCGATCACCGTGGAGTCTGTATTTCCGCGTTTTTTTGTGATAAGTTGGGGGGGGGGGGGCGGGGGGGCTTCCATAACAGCACCAATGGACTGGTCTGTAGTAGAGGAACGCCCTTGCTCAACTCCCATCTCATTCTGATATCTAGAAGAGAAAAAGTACCGAATTTTAATTACAAAACAGCGATTCTCTACCACCACCCTCCAAACTTGGAAGGCTTATCACTTTTTTCCTGCGCAAAAAAAACTTCATCCTCCCGACAAGCTCTGGATATTTGGGGCATGGGGTCATACATTTGTATTAGCCCCCCCCCCAAAAAAGTTTTCAATTGTCTAATCCGCGTATTCTGCTCTATAATTTCCGTGGGTATCGCACAGGGGGGCTGGGAATTGGCAGACAGTGAGCAGCCCAGAGATGGCTGAAGCACCTTGTAACTACTCATATTCCTAGTGAAGTGCTTAGCTCGGTCTTTCCGTAGTGAGCTACGACAACCAACCATTCAATACCGGTCGTAATCGATGAAGTCATGAGGAGTCGGAACTCCTCTGCTCAATATACAATCAGCACCCATCTCCACCACAGTAGTCTCAATACCCTCATCACTATATTTGCCTCGTCACCCCCATTACCCCCTTGTCTCACCCCCATGAGCCAACTGTAATAATGTCTCACACTCTCACCAGCGATGACCATAACCCTCTTTTTTCTCTCACCAGCAAAGAGCGAGGCACCATTCACCACCATATCATCATCAGCAACCCACGACCAAACGAACATTCACCACTACCCCTGTTGACCACGGCAGACAAGCTCCCTGCCATGGTCGTTAGAGGCGGAATCAAGGAGACATAACTAGAGAACCACCCGAGGGCAGAAATCCGACAGTACTTCCCTACAAGGTTTGCTTAGGGCCAGGACGCCAAAATACTGAGGAATCGAACCTCACCACCCCCTTCCTACTCTTGCAAGTAGGGTCGATACAGCAAGGGTACTGTAGATCAGATGGCAGATTTTACAAAAAAATAACTGTTTCAGGTTACGGCTGTTCGGAGACGAAATCCTTTTTTTCGATAGCACCCAAATTAATTAGGCAAGAAGGTTGGATCAGCAAAATGTTTTTTGGGGGGTCGAAATCTCTCCGAACCGCACTACTGGGGGTCTTCCATCAAAATGTATGGTCACGAACTCACGACAGCACGAGACAACAAACATACGGTTCGAATACAGTTCGGAATATCTCATTCATCCCCAAGCAGTACTGTACCGCAGTTTTGCCTGATCTTGGACTAATCAACACGTGCCATGCACCCGTAATTATCACGGATGCCTACGCTATCATATCGATAATGACGATGTAGCAGTCATCCGCCCCTTCAATGATAACGCATACCTCTATAAGGTATAGTCCCAAGCAAGCAGTAAAATATCATTGATTGCACCCGATCGCGGAGTCCATTGTGCAGAGAGCAATTCGTCCTTCAAGGTTGCTGGTGAGTTTCAATGGGGAGCATGCATGCATGCATGCATGCAGGCAGGCAGGCAGGCAGGCAGGCAGGCAGGCAGGCAGGCAGGCAGGCAGGCAGGCAGGCAGGCAGGCAGGCAGGCAGGCAGGCAGGCAGGCAGGCAGGCAGGCAGGCAGGCAGGCAGGCAGGCAGGCAGGCAGGCAGGCAGGCAGGCAGGCAGGCAGGCAGGCAGGCAGGCAGGCAGGCAGGCAGGCAGGCAGGCAGGCAGGCAGGCAGGCAGGCAGGCAGGCAGGCAGGCAGGCAGGCAGGCAGGCAGGCAGGCAGGCAGGCAGGCAGGCAGGCAGGCAGGCAGGCAGGCAGGCAGGCAGGCAGGCAGGCAGGCAGGCAGGCAGGCAGGCAGGCAGGCAGGCAGGATATATATATATATAGAATACACTCCAGAGAGTGGACAGAGATGCTTGCGTGAAACAGGCAGGATATATATATATATAGAATACACTCCAGAGAGTGGACAGAGATGCTTGCGTGAAACAGACGCGCCAATCTATACACGGAGACGAGAATAACGTTACAAGCACTGGAGACCCATCAAGGGGCACCAGTGGAGGAAGGAGCGGTAGCCTGGAACCTGATAAGGGTACAGGCTATACAGTGCGTGTCAGGGGAACCGGTGACGCAGTCCACAGGAAGCTGTCACTACGGGAAGCTGGCACAGTACTGTCAGGACCGATAGTTCTAAGGGAGTACATAAGTAGTCACCAAGTCATAAAACGAGTGAGAGCACCGCTATTCATGCTGATACTCCACCTATGACGCAGGTGACATACAATACCACTACTCCACCTATGGCACTGGGGAGTGGGGACATAGAACTATATGGAACAGAAAAAAAAATCAAAGAACTCCGAAAAAACGAGAGAACTTCAAATGAAACCCAAAGGGTGAAAGGAAGGAATGAAACAAGGCAAAAAACCATTTTTTTTTGCCAAGAGTGAAAAAGATGACAAACCGAATGTCAAAGTTGGGTAACAACGGTATAGAAAACCCGATCCGGGAAGAGGAACCTAATGCCAATCAATGGTAACCAAAAACTACGAATGTAACCAGAAAACAAAATTCCCTAAGGAGAAGCGGTCATCCCAAACATTCGGATAAACCTCCAGAACACAGCAGGATCAAGGGGCTTGGTGAAGGGGTCAGCACAGTTGTCCTTAGTGTTAACATAGGCAACATCCAGTAGGCCATCCTCCACCAACTCCTTGATATAGTGATGAATAACATCAATGTGCTTGCTGCGAGGAAGCAGCTGCCAGTCATTGGCCCAACTCAGAGACCCTAAGTTGTCACCCTGAATGGTAACCAGATGACAAGGCAGACCCAGATCCACCCTCAACTTCTTGAACCATTGCACCTACCTGGCAGTCTGAGACAGGGCCTGATACTCAGCCTCACTAGAGCTAATGGCAACAGTGGGCTGCCTCTTGCTCATCCAGTTGACTAGGCACCCCCCAGCAAGCACAGCATAGCCAGTCTGAGATCTCCTGTCAAACCCATCATCAGCAAAAGATGAGTCACTAAAGACAGTAAAAGAGAACTCAGGGCTGTGAGTGTAAGTGAGCCCCAGGTGGGAATGTGTCCTCAAATACAAGAGCAAACGCTTGGCTGCCCCCCGGAGGGGAACAGTGGGCTGAGCAGAAAACCTGGACGGGTAGCTGACAGCAAAAGAAATATCAGGCCTGGTGCATGTAGCCAGGTAGAGCAAAGCACCTACAAGAGAGAGGTACTGGCTATTAGAGGGCAGGGGTTCTCCAGGAGGGTCAGTGATAGTGCACTTGGCCATGGGGACAGAAAACTTGGGCTTGGCTGCAGTAGTGAGACCAAACTGCTCCACCAGATCAACAATGTAGGAGTGCTGGGAGAGGTTGATCTGAACACACCTGCCATCAGAGTCAAGTGTAACGTTCATGTCCAATGAGAGGAACTGAACCGGTACACCCATCTCCTTGACTTCCCAGCCAGCAGCCTCCATAGCCTTGATCAGCAAAGCATACAAAGCCAGCTCACTAAAAGCACAGATAAAATCATCAACATAGGTCAGGACATAGCTCCACCCACCAAAAGAATCCCTCCTAAAATACAGAGCAGGTTCTGCCTTGCACATAGTAAACCCATGTGCAACCAAAACCCGCTTGACATCCATACTCCAAGCCCTGGGCGCCTGCTTCAAACCATAAAGGGACTTGATCAGTTTGCACACAAGGGGAACACCGTTAGGACCAAGTACCTTGAAGCCCTCAGGCTGGTGGCAGTACAAGTCCAGGCCAGGTTCCAACTTGGCATTCAGAAATACAGTCTTGATATCCAGCTGCCGAACAAACATTTTCCTATGAGTGATGGCAGCAAGGAGTACCCTCAGACCTGCTTTAGAGGAGACGGGGGCATATACGTCATGAAAGTCCAGCCCAGGACGCTGCAGAAACCCTCGGACCACAAAACGTGCTTTAAAGCGCACAGAACCATCAACCCCAATTTTCTTCACAAATAACCACCTGCCAGACAGGATCCTCTGCTTAGGAGGCTATGGAGTGAGTGCCCAAGTACCATGGGCATGCAAGGACGCCATCTCATCCTTCATAGCAAGCAGCCACTGATCCCTGTCAGGGTTAGAAGGAAGCATGGCAGCTTTATAAGTTAGTTCAGATGAGGTAGAAATATATGCTCCCACGTACAAGCAGTGTACTTGTACATGAGCAGCACGTGTATCAGCAATATCAGCAGTATCCGGTAGTAGAGCCCCCAGCGCAGCACTAATGCCTGGTTGAACAGGGCCGGCATTCTTTGCCTCTATTTCAATGAATCCTGGGTCGACCGGAACACCCCAGCCATACGCAGTATTAGAGCCAGGCCAGTGTTCAAGGTCATCACTCACGCTTGTCGTGACGGCTACATCGTCGCAATGCCTTGTCCGGTGTAAACCACCAGGGACGGCAGGAGGCGAAGGGATCAACAACGCCCGCGAGCCATCCGAACAGGTGGACGGTGGGTGGCGACTATTAGACAGCGGACCTATAACAGGCTCCACTATGACCTGAGGCTGATCAAATCCTAGAGCTTCGCCGACGGAACTTGGCGCAGAGGAGGGCCTGGCGACCCCCTGAGATTCAGGTAAATTATTGCCTGAAGGAACATCAGAATCCCCCTCGCCCTGTACCTTCACACGCAATACAGCACCATCAGTCCCTGACCTGGGACGCAAATTCATCCCATGACCAGTACAGCGGTCAACAATTGGGGTTGGTAAAGGGTCTAGGGCATTACCTGCATGATCAAGCATGTGTCCGTTGATAGCGGCAGGGATGCGAGAAACATACCGGGACCCATCATAGGGGGATAGCCCAGGTATGAAGTTAACGTTATAGCTGAACTGCTCATAGAAGAGTACATCACGACTCTCTACTACCTGGCGCAACTTAGGAACCCAAACTAAATAACCCTTGCTCACCAGAGAATACCCAACCAGTCTACCAGATAACGCCCTTTCGTCTAGCTTGTTGCATTTCTTCCCATTTACTAATGTGACATAGCAAGGGCAACCAAACACACGCTACAACGACACATCAGGTAGAACCCCAAAGAACAACTCGTATGGAGTCTTGTCACCCTGATTAGGCAGCCGATTTCGTAGGTAACAAGCACTGAGAAAGGCATAGGGCCAAAAAGACTTAGCTAGCTTAGACTCCAAGTGGATACTCCTAGCTATGTTCTGCAAGACCCCATTGTACCTCTCCACAGTTGCATTCTGCTGAGCAGTGTATGCCATAGATAATTAATGCACAGCTCCAACCGATTTCAACCAATCCTCGAACCACTTCACTATAAATTCCTTAGCCCTGTCAGACCTCAGACATTTGAAGACAAACCCATGTAGATGAGTCATCCATCTGAGGATGGTAGTTTGAACTGCTAAGGGAGCTTCATCCCTGGCCCTGAAGCACAATACCTCAGCATAGCCAGCAGAGTATTCGTCCGTGAGACACATAATGTAAAACTCCCCACGCAAACCCCTAACATGAACTGGTCCCATGATGTCCAAGTGAAGGCGTTGGAGAGGTGCACGGATCTTAGTTTTGCTCGCCTTAGGAAAAGGGATACGTTTTGCCTTTGCCTTCTGACAAGCATCACATGGGATTTTAGCCAGTTTCTTCACTTGTTGGAGAGTGAGGGGTAAGTTGCTAACCAGACCATCCCTGACAAGCTTGTGCATGGCGTCATAGCCAAGGTGACCCAGCCGCCTATGCCACAGCCATTCAGGGGTGGTAGGGATAACAACTCCACCATCCTCATCAACATCAAGTGCAAAAACTGGGTAATGTTGAGCACGAAACAAACGGCCATTGGGGTTGAGACAAGGCCTACAGGTAAACTTGTACACACCATCACTTGAGGCGAGAAAAGACCAGAGTACAGAAGAGCCCTGAGTGGCAGTACAACTGAGACTATCAAAAGAAATCTTGCAGTGATGAGCATGAGCCACAGCATTTACTGACAGGAGGTTTACTGGACAGTGGGGTATGTAGAGCACATTAGTTAGAGTGATTGACGTTGGTAACCAATCACTACACAACACAATGGATCCCTCACCCACTGACCGTTGAACCACACCATCACCAAATCGAACTGCTGGCCCATCCTCAGAAGCATTATACACAGTGAACAAAGACAGATCACCTGTGATAGACATTCCAGCTCCAGAATCAACATGCCAGACACCCTTAGACAGGCTCGGGCTACATACGTTGGAGAACTTCGAGGTGCAAGAGAATAGGACAGAGCGTACCTCCTACTTCTGCATAGCAAACCCATCAATTTGAGCCTGCAAGGAGGACAGTTGCTTTGGAGTAAGCGTACCTGGAAGGGCCAAGTTGACGGGCACCGGTCCAGGACGCGGTGCCCCCTCCTTGCCCCTTCGCAGATGCGGGTGCTTCGTCCAGCAGCGATCCTCCGAGTGGCTCTCCTTGTGGGGGCATGGTCCCCAAGCGCAATCCAGGCGTCTCTTTGTAGAACCGGAACCCTGAGAACCAGATCCCTGCCTCCGCTGGAATGCAGCATTGGCAGGAACCTGGGGAGTGTCCCGGGACCACCCAGGATGCCTGGAATCGGACTTGGGGAGCGCTATGTTCAAAATGTCTAAAGTCCTATATTCCTCTAGACAGGACCAATACTCGACAGGCTGCGAGTTGTATAGCCGCGTGCCATACTTGATGCGCAGCGATTCGAAACGCGCTAGACGAATGCCCCTAACGATAATGCCCATGGCGTGGTGCTGAGTCTGCGGAGACCCAGCACTGCGGAGGTCAGTGCAGAGACCGCGAACCCTGCGAAAGAAATCGTCAACCTGTTCAGTAGGGCTCATGACTGAACCAAGATACTCGTTAATCATGAGAGGGACACGAGAGGCAAGGGCATCAGACTGCTTCCTCCGGATATGTAACAAGATATCCCGAGGTTTGGCAAAGTCCTGGTATACCTTGACCATGGCGTCCGTCATGTTAGCGAGCATCATGGATAAGACCATGAACTCCTGACGGTCCAGGGGCAGTGCACTGAAACCCAACAGTGCAGGATCTACAAGAGACTCACCATGAGAAGCCGAAGTTCCAGCAGCAGGAGCAGGGGTCAGAGGAGCCAAAGACTCACGAATCCTCAGAAAATACTCAGCAGCAAGACCAGCGTCATACGCGCGCTGGTCATCTAAGTTCCTGATCTCAGACAGGGACCGCGCAACACTCACTACTAGCTCGAAATCAGGACGAACAGGACAGAGAGGGAGGGGCACCTTCACGAACTGGTAACCCCGCAGGTCATTATTTCTACGCCCAATGCCACCAAAAGTCACACCATTAGCAGGAGGGTAGTTAATCCCCGACGTAACCGGTCCTAGAAAAGCCCGACACTCGAGACCTAGCTCAGAGAATACCATCACACGGCGATGGCGTGACTTGACACTCACATTCGCCATAGTTGCCTGCATGTCCATCCTGCCGTGCAGAGTGCGGTTCAAGGATTCCCCATCACGTTGAGCTTGGCGGATAAGACGGCAGTCCTGCAACAGCAGATGCAGAGGAGGTCCTCCAATGAGCAGATGCTCCCAAGACTCGCTTGACAGCGAAGGAAGCACTGGAGGTGGAGGGCCAGAAGCAGGTGGCAGCTCCACCGGCGGAGGCGGAGGGGACTCCTTCGAAGTGCCAGCATAAGATGTGCGGACAGCTGTAGCAGCAGCCTCTCGAGCACGAGTATGGGGGCCAGGGAGTCCTCGCTCCATAGGGTTTGAGCCAGTGGTGCAAGACGCAGAACTCTTCAGCATAGACGGCTTGGCCACCTCCGGTTGGACCGGTGGAAGAGGCGCAAGCATAGGCGCAGGCATAGGCGCAGGCAGAGGTGCAGACGGAGGCTTAGGCTTAGGCGCAGGCATAGGCTCATACACTGGTGAGACGATGGCAGTGTTGAACACACGAGTAGCGTTTGACGGAGTAGCTCCACCGAAGTCGCCACTCGTAGCACTCTGCAGATCATCATCATCATCATCAAAGTCATCATCGTCATCGCTGAAGCGGGCATTAGGTGGCTTAGGCCCCACTGCATACTGGATGATCTGAGTCTGGACACAACAGAAACTCATAAGAACGTCCTCAACCTCATGAGAGAGGTGTCGGACATACAGTAGGAGAAGGAACCGCAAAGTTGGAGAATTGATTGGGGGGGGGTTACTTCCACGATGGCGGAAGGATCCTCCTCTCCGTCGGCAGAGGCCGCTGGCGCGCAAACATCAAGCCAATCAGTAGAAGGAACCTTGACCTCCGGAGGAAGGACATGGTCGCAGCCATTGCTAATGATGACACTGCGAATCCCGCGCGACCAAGAAAGACCATTTGACTCATGGAGTTTCTCAGAGCCGGCGGGAGGCCCCCGAGGAAGTAGCATTGTAAGGCAGTGGTAGTAAATGAAAGGACCCTATAACCTATCAGCCTGAATACACTCCAGAGAGTGGACAGAGATGCTTGCGTGAAACAGACGCGCCAATCTATACACGGAGACGAGAATAACGTTACAAGCACTGGAGACCCATCAAGGGGCACCAGTGGAGGAAGGAGCGGTAGCCTGGAACATGATAATGGTACAGGCTATACAGTGCGTGTCAGGGGAACCGGTGACGCAGTCCACAGGAAGCTGTCACTACGGAAAGCTGGCACAGTACTGTCAGGACCGATAGTTCTAAGGGAGTACATAAGTAGTCACCAAGTCATAAAACGAGTGAGAGCACCGCTATTCATGCTGCATGCATGCATGCATGCATGCATGCATGCATGCATGCATGCAGGCAGGCAGGCAGACAGGCAGGCAGGCAGGCTGGCAGGCAGGCAGGCTGGCAGGCAGGCAGGCAGGCAGGCAGGCAGGCAGGCAGGCAGGCAGGCAGGCAGGCAGGCAGGCAGGCAGGCAGGCAGGCAGGCAGGCAGGCAGGCAGGCAGACAGGCAGGCAGGCAGGCAGGCAGGCAGGCAGGCAGGCAGGCAGGAAGGCAGGCAGGAAGGCATTTCTGATATGTTCTTTTCTTCTTCTTTTTTTATTCGTGAAAGGACTTTCTCCCCAGGAGGTGGGTCTCCCGATATTTGTGCGGCAATGCTAGCGGAAATCTAGCAAGTCACGCAATTAAAGACTCGCAATGGGCACTTGCACTACCGTAGTTGACAAATTAGGGAGCTAGCAAGAAATATGCAAGTCTGGGGGGGGGGGGGGGGGGGGGGGGGGGGGGGGGAAGTTAAATTTGCAGTTCCCCCGGATGTTGTGGAGCGGGCTTGTCTTGGGACATCAAAGGCCTGCCGATGATAATGAAATGAAAGCATGCAATGCTCGCACATACCTTGCAGCCTTCACTCAGCTTTGACAATGCCTCATGCCGCTTGGCCTCGGATTGGATTGGATTGGATTGGATTGGATTGGATTGGATTGGATTGGATTGGATTGGATTGGATTGGTACCGGTACATGGTTTTGCAGCCAACTCTGGGCTGCTCAACGCCTTCCAGTTCGATGACCCCCCGTGCGCGTGCGACCAGGCCTGAGGGAGCAAACTAACTGGACTCCTTGACCCCTTTTCATGATTTTGCAGTGACGTGCACGATGGCGTCGTCTGGATTTCAAGACAGAGATCTTCTGTGTGGCGAATGTCGAAAGACGTTTGTGTTTACCGCTAGGGTAAACAGGGATTCAGTGATCCCAAGCGGTGCGGTGCATGCAAAGCCATTTGCAAAGCAGAGCGCAAGCTGGGCACGTCGGAGTTCTACCAAGCAAGGAATGCGAGACAAGAGAAACAAGGCGTCCCGAAGTGCTCATTTTGCGATAACCGTGGACATGAGGCGAGCGAGTGCCGTCTCAAACAAAAGGCAACATGCTCGAAGTGTGGGAAAGTGGGATACGCTGCGAGTGCGGGCTTCGCGCAAGCATCTAGGCGCAACAATGTTTGGGAAATGGCCTGCGACTGCAAGCCCTGACTGCAAGTGCCAGCGCATGAGGTCTTCACAACCCAGATCGGCATAGATCCCAATACGGTAGCCTTAGTAGACTTGGTACCAGGTACCCGGGCAGGTACCCCCAGCTTCGCCCCAGCTTCCATGTTGCAGCTCCTAATGATGATGGTTACATTCTCCTGGTGCCCTACTTCGGTCCACATGTGCCCGCATGCAGTTTGACTGAGTCAAGACAGGCTTCTGCCTTCTGAGTTATGATGATTATGATTATGGTTACATTATCCTGGTACCCCATTGGACTACAAATGCGCCCTCACTGGGCCAGGTAAAGGGAGACTTCTCACTAGGCTTGTTCAAAAGTCTTTGGACTATTCTAAAAAATAAATCAGGCCAGTAGCACCCAAGGGTAGGTTGAGTGGTTGCCCAGTCGTTGAACTGTCGGTGTAGAGACCTGGGCAATGTATATCTATAATCGGTCTGAGTCTGAACCATGTCACACCCCCCAGTTTCCGTTGCTGTCCCAAGGGGGGGAATAGTGTACTCAGTATTCTGCATTTTGGTAATAATTGTTTTACTGCCGAAGACGGCGAGCAGCCAAATTGCTGGCTGTAGCTATGTAACCAAGTTCAAGTGTTCTGCAGACGGATTGTCGTCGAATAACCAGCATTTATAATCAATAACAATTCGTCAAGGGTACGTTAGGTGGTTGACCTGGTACAATTCGTCAACGGTACGATGCATCTCCAAGGGTCTGGGTGCGTCACGGACACAGATTTTGAAACTGCTTGAGTCTCAAGAGGCAGATTTTGATACAGGCTGCATCTTCAAAACAGATTTGCCCCCCCCCCCCCCCCCCCCCCCCCCCCCCCCCCCCACAAACAACCTTGGCATGGAACAATGGAACACATTCATCTGTTACATGCTTAACATTTATTTTTAGCTCCCAGCAGCAGCATCCAGCCAGCTCCCCTGGCTTGCTACCCAGCCATTCCTAATTACCGTAGTGCATCTTGAAGCTGAAAAAACAATCTTTCCAGTACTGCTGACATTTGGGGCTTGGCCCAGTAGCTGACTCAGCTAGCTGCCTAGAAGCTGGTGCTCAATGCTGAGAAGAGAAGCTATGGTTGTATGGAGACAAAGCACGGAACCACCTCCTAGGGTGAAATTCCATTCACTTGTCAGCAATTTGTTAACTCCAATGTAAATAAGTAAATAAATTTTAAACTACACTGTAAATAAGTAATGCCTGACAGGATCTATCATACTACTCTTCCAATGCACGTATCTGATAAGATGTCTAGAAGGTACGTTGATAGAGTAGTATGATGCTGGCAATATCAAAGTTGCTGGCAATATCAAATATCAAATATGCTGGCAGGCGCAGTCGGGAGCCGTCTAGAAGCTGCTGCGCACATACCGAAATAATAAAAAACTTTGGATCGCATGCCCAAAGTGTGCCTGGACAAGTCTTTGAACTGTCTAATCTGATTAGTGTGCTCCCTGGTTTCCGTGGGTATCGCACGGGGGACTTGGAAGTGGCAGACGGTGAGCAGCTAAGAGTTGGCTGAAGAACCGTTTGACTCAAAATAGCAATTCAAAAGTCAAATTCCCAAACCGTGCCTGGGCTCTTGTTCATGATCAGGGGTTCAACACATACGTGTCAACACACACACCAGGGTACTACAAAGCGTGCGCAGCAGCGCGATTTCGTGCACACTTTTTGATCCCCACTGCGCGTTTCGCGCAGTTTTGTAAACCTCCCGTGGGCGCAGCGCGCAGTTTTTCTGCTTTTTGCACTCAAGCGCTGACCAATTTGACTAAAGGTAGTACCGACGCACACTCCACAGAAACCAGGGTGGGTGGTTACATGGAGGAGTGGGTGGGTAGGGTGGGTACATGGAGGAGTGGGTGGGTAGGGTGGGTACATGGAGGAGTGGGTGCTTGTGGGTGGGTAGGGTGGGTGGGTGGGTAGGTACATGGAGTGGGTGGGTGTGGGTGGGGAGGGTGGACAGTTTCACGACTTGTCAATGTCCTTGCCAGGGTAGTTCAACACGTGCGTGTTTGCATGTCGACATTCACACTCCACGGAAACCAGGTTACCACAACATGCACACTCCACGGAAACCAGGGTAGTTCAACAAATGCATGACTGCGTGTCGACAGAGGGGTGCGTGCGTGTTTCACACACACTTTCAGTGAGATGTGTGTTGTCACACACATTTTTAGCAGGTTTTTAGAATTTGAACTGACGCGAGCGTTTTTCAAAGGTACGCATACACATTTTGACACGGATGTGCGTGTTGTCACACACATTTCTGACAGATGTGTATAGATTTCAACTGATGCGTGCTTTTTCAAAGATACTCACACACCTTTTGACAGGGATGTGTGTGTTGACAAACTCATTTTGACAGATGTGTTTAGATTTTGACTGTAGATTGTGCTTTTTCGAATGTACTCACACCTTTTGACAGGGACGTGAGTGTCACAGGGACGACCGTGTCACAGGGATGACCGTGTGACAGCGTGGGACAGCGTGTCGTAGGGATGAGCGTGTGACAGCGTGGGACAGCGTGTCACAGGGATGAGCGTGTGAAAACACATTCTCTACCTCTCTCCGCAGCCATTCCTCACCCCTCCTCACATTTCCACACCCCTCCATAACCTTCCCCCTTCTGTACCCCTCCATACCCCTCCCCCCTGTGTCACGGGGATGTATGTGCGACGAGCAGACCAGAGTTGGCTGAAAAAATATGCAACCATCCAATCCAATCTAATTCCTGACAGGTTTGAGGCAGGTTCTGCGGCGCTGGCCCAATGTTCCCCATGGTCAAGCTCACAAACCCGCTGGGGCCCGCTGTCTCCCACGCCACGGAGTAGACAACTGGACTGAAAAAGAATGCAACAATCCAATTCAATTCCTGACAGGTTTGAGGCAGGTTCTGCGGCGCTGGCCAAACGTTCTCCATGGCCAAGCTCACGAACCCGCTGGGGCATGCCGTCTCCCAGGGAGCATACATGCCCTGGGCGCCTGGCCTCAGCCCCCCCCCTCCAATCCAATCTACTTCCTGGCCTCTGGACCCAGCCCCCCCCTTCCAATCCAACCTACTTCCTGGCCTTTGGACACAGGCCCCCCCTCCAATCCAATCTACTTCCTGGTCGCAACCTTGGGCTTCGCCTTCACCTCATCCTCCTTGGTCGCGTGCAACAAGATAGTGTTTTTCATCGTCTGCGTGTTGTACCTGAGCAGGCAGAGGTGGATGAATCAGTAACAGGGATCATGATCATAACAACTGCTCGTACCTGGAAATAAATAAATAAATACATTATGGAAATCTATATATATAAAGAAATCATGGTCGTGGTCGTGATGGTCGTGGTGGTGTCATCGCGTAACCGACTTAACCGACTTCCCGCCCAGCCAATTCCCGCCGAGCCAATTCCCGTTCAGCCAATTCACGCTTTTAATCCCTCCTTCTTCAACTTCTGCCTGATTAGCCTCCTGCGAATTCTGCCTTATGCAACCTTCGCCTCCTGCGTATTCTACCTGTTGCGCATCCCGCCCGATTTCTCCTTTTACCGCCTGAGTTCATCCACCTGATTTCGGTAGCGCTACAGTTCGTCTTCCTTCAAGCTTTTCCTACAATCTTTTCCCCCTGCATCTCTGCAAGACCTTTCCCTTGCGTCAAGAGACCTGTCGCTGCGCACAACGGGAGGTCACGTGGTGAGTCAGCCGACCTGTCAGAAATGTCCGAATCGCATCCATCCCAGGTCACAAACTTGAATGCAAATTCTTCCCACTGCATTGAGAAACATGTCGCTCCGCATTCTGCCATAGCAAGTACGCATCAAAGTTGACCGAATGAAAAATCTCGCTGAGCATTCTCGCCATAACTTGACCGAACATCTCAAATCAGCAACTTGACTGCAACTTCTTCCCACTGCATCGAGAAACCATGTCGTCGCCGTGCTTTGTGCTATAGCGAGCACGCGTCAAAGTTGAATGGATGAACCTAGCGATGTTTCCAAGTCTCAGATCGAGTTGACTTCGGGAGCAGTAGCGGTGAACAGGATTGTTCTTCGGCCGAACTGAATACATGATCGCTAAGAAGAAGCTTTAGTTATATACAGTTGCGATTGCGCAGGTTCAGCTTTTTCAGTGGGGTCGACTATCGATCACAGCTGAGGTGGCAGGGAAGCAGGTCCGATGCTTTTAGCGGAGTCGGATGATGCGCAAACGTTGTCGATGCTCATCGTCCCGTTTGCCTTTCAGCTATGGCAAAGCCCACAGCTGAAGTGGAGGGAGGCAGATATGGAGTATGTGTGTGCTGGTGGGTGCGTGTAGGAGGGAGGGGAGGGATGAGAGTGGGGAGAGGGTGGGGGCTGGTGGGATGGCTAGGGTGGGGGAAGGGATGGAGTCAGGAAATATGTCAGGAAGAGTAAGGGAGTATGTTTTTGGGCGGGGGTACATGGTTGGGTGGGGGTAGGGGTGGAGATAACTACAGGGGGGGGGGGGGAGTACGGTGGTGTGTGTGCTTGTGGGTGCACAAGGGAGACCATCGCAAGGGATATGCGTCCGTCAATGTTTTAAGTTGCATGCACTGCAGAGAAAACCGTTTTGCAACCCAGCCAAAAACAGGTGTGGCCAAAGGAGGGAAGGGGGGAGGGGGCGGATAATGGTTTGGTGGTGGTGGTGTGTGAATGTGTGTGTGTGTGTGTGGGGGGGGGGCTTCAAGTGTAAACCATTGTGTAACCAGCCCCAAATAGGTGTGGCCAAAGGCCAAACGGGCACCGTACTATGATTGGGGGGGGGGGGGGGGGGGTCTTCGTGAGAGTAGGTGTGGCCACCGGCCATACGGGCTACCGTACTAGTAAATAAATAAATACATCATGGAAATAAATTAATAAATAAATATCTCCATTGGTGCCTAATTCCCCAAACGCCCTAATTCGGGACAAGAGTGTGGGACAGAGCCGTACACACCCCAAAATGCTCGGAATCGAATTCTGAGTAGATAGCGTTTCTCATCAGTGTTTCAGCTAGACGCGCAGCTATTTTTTGTTCCGATGGGCATTCAGTCGCGAGCAGCCCAGACCGGCAGGCAGCTGGCAGTACACGAGATGTACGAAATATTTTGGGACAAATCCAATCCGCGTCAAATACGAGGTCGCGCGAGATATCGCGAATCAAGTTTCCGCGGGACGAAAGGCATATCTAGCCCCTACCGCAAGGTCGGAGGCTGCGCTTCAGCCTCGGCTTCTGAGTGAACTGCAATAGCAATTCCACCTGCCATTTAGGCCGATACCAGCGTTCCACCTGCCAGTTCGGTCTATACCTGGAAAATTCCCAAATCAAAATCTAACTTCAGATGTGGATGTTTGATGAGAAAAGAAAAAAAGTTTGGTTTTGAATTTGGGATTTGAAATTTGAAATTTCGATTTTTTTCGGAAAGTGGTTCCGTTTCCTTCGCTGAAAAGACACAAAACGATGCAGTTTCGGCTGTGCAGCTTGTAACATAATTAGGGACTCCTAAATTGGCCCCAAATGTGCAAATAC
>JACBWV010000610.1:9461201-9473701 GCA_013435795.1 Chlamydomonas sp. ICE-L | reverse complement strand
GATATGTCACAGTGACACTTCTACGGACGTGGGATTAAGGGAACCGGCTCATAAGTATGCGATGGACGGGCTTACACCACACCAAGAGTCTAGTTACCATGCCGGTCGGCAACCCTCCGGGTGGGCCCAGGTGACCTTGATGGGGTTCGAACCAGGAACCTGATAGGACCCCGCGCCTGCTTCCGTTCGATCCGGGATCACTCTACGATAGAGCCATCCCGTTCCGAACGGGGATTACACTTGCTTACTTTCCTCGAAGCCCGTTTCAGTGATACGATTGGTCTAGTGGTACACCAAATCGCACAAACGACTAAGGGTCGGGAGTTCGATTCTCCCTACGGTCACCCTTAGCGTTGCAGGTCGTTGTCAAGCGCGATGGTAGCTTGTCCAGTCGAGGTGGTAGGCCGTTCTCTGCCCGCGTACGACGGGTTCCCTCCACGCCCCACCAGGCGTTATCATTACATTACTTACCTCATCCAGATTACACAAACGAAAGTTGTGATCAGCTGGAACAAATCTACAGCGACAAGTTGATGATGAGAAACTGGAGACGTCCTGGGACGAATATAAATATATTTGATACGTTTACCTCGTTCAAATCATACGCGTGAAAGTTGCCATTGGTTGCGAACAAAGATACGGCGACAAGTTGTTGATAAGGAACTGAAAATCTCTTGGGACAAATATAAACATGTTTTGAACATATACCTTGTTCAGATCATACACATGAAAGTTGCGATTGGTTGAGAACAAAGCTTCGGCGACAAGTTGTTGATAAGGAACCGAAAATCTCTCATCGATAAATAGAAACATAGTTTGCACATATACCTTGTTCAGATCATACACGTGAAAGTTGCGATCAGCTGTCTCAACCACGGCAAGAGGGAAGTTGACGTCCATGGCGTAGATTCGCTGAAAACAAAGCTACGGAAACAAATTTATATCAAAAAGGAAATGTCTGAACAGAAACTCATATGCCTTGTTCAGATCATACACGTGAAAGTTGCGATCAGCTGTCTCAACTACAGCAAGGGGAAAGTTGGCGTCCATGGCGTAGATTTGCTGAAGACATCAAGCGCAAAAAACAGAAAACGTATTAACTAACAGAAACTCATGTACCTTGTTCAGGTCATACACGTGAAAGTTGCGATCGGCTGTCCCAACCACGGCAAGGGGAAAGTTGACGTCCATGGCGTAGATTTGCTGAAGACATCAAACGAAAAAAACAGAAAGCGTATTAACTAACAGAAACTCATGCACCTTGTTCAGGTCATACACGCGAAAGTTGCGATCAGCTGTCTCAACCACGGCAAGGGGAAAGTTGATGTCCATGGCGTAGATTTGCTGAAGACATCAAGCGAAAAAAACAGAAAGCGTATTAACTAACAGAAACTCATGTACCTTGTTCAGGTCGTACACGTGAAAGTTGCGATCAGCTGTCTCAACCACGGCAAGGGGAAAGTTGATGTCCATGGCGTAGATTTGCTGAGGACATCAAGCGAAAAAAACAGAAAGCGTATTAACTAACAGAAACTCATGTACCTTGTTCAGATCATACACGTGAAAGTTGCGATCGGCTGTCCCAACCACGGCAAGGGGAAAGTTGATGTCCATGGCGTAGATTTGCTGAAGACATCAAGCGAAAAAAACAGAAAGCGTATTAACTAACAGAAACTCATGTACCTTGTTCAGGTCATACACGTGAAAGTTGCGATCGGCTGTCCCAACCACGGCATGAGGAAAGTTGACGTCCATGGCGTAGATTTGCTGAAGACATAAAGCGAAAAAAACAGAAAGCGTATTAACTAACAGAAACTCATGTACCTTGTTCAGGTCATACACGTGAAAGTTGCGATCGGCTGTCCCAACCACCGCTAGGGGAAAGTTGACGTCCATGGCGTAGATTCGCTCTGTCAGTGTTTGGGTGCTTGCTGCGGTAGGGCTACGGCAGTCCCAGAAGCGAAGCGTCTGCAGGGAAGGGAGGGGGTAGGGGGGGGGGGGGGGGGGGGGGGGGGGTGGGGTTGGGGATAATGGCTTGATATAGGTAAGGGCTGGCAGTGGGGCAGTGGCTGTGGGCTGAGGGTGGGTGTGGGTTGTATTGTGTAGATTTGCTCTAACAGTGTTAGGGTGCCCACTGCGGTAGGGCTACGGCAGTCGCAGAAGCGAAGCGTCTGCAGAGAAGGGCGGGAGGGGCAAGAGATTGCGTGAGTGCAGGTTGAGGGGCTGAGTGGTCTTGGGTTGGGTTTGGAAGGAGGGAGGTAGAGCTTGAGGTTGGGGTTAAGTTTCTATGGGTAGATTCGCTCTGACAGTGTTTGGGTGCTTGCTGGGGTAGGGCTACAGCAATCCCAGAAGCGAAGCGTCTGCAGGGGAGGGCGGGTCGGGCTTGGGTTGGGTGTAATGGCTTGAGATGGTTGAGAGGGTTGGGAGTGGAGGTGGGTGGGGTGGGGTGGGTGGGGTGGGGTTTGTGGTGTGGTGTGGTGTGGTGGGGTGGGTGGGGTTGTGGTGGGGTGGGGTGGATTGGGTGGGGTGGGGGGGTGGGGGGTGGGAGGGGTTGTGGCTGAAGGTGGGTGTGGGTTCCATTGTGCTGATTTGATCTGACAGAGTTTGGGTGATTGCTGTGGTAGGGCTACAGCAGCCCCAGAAGCGAAGCGTCTGCAAGAGAGAGCGGAAGGGCGGGGCTTGGGTTTGGATTTAGGTTGGGGGCAAGAAGCTGGGCTTAGGTTACCTTGTCCCAGCTGCCTGTGATGAACATGTCCAATAATGGAGCCAATAAGCTATAAATCCATCCACACACCGCCCCACCCTGTCCCACTCACCAAACCTTCAACCCATCCACACACCGACACTATCCCACCCAAACATTATAACTCACACCAAGCCCCACTACCTCCAGCTTGCCTTGTCCCAGCTGCCTGTGATGAACATGCCCAAGGCTGGAGCCAAGAAGCTATACATCCACCCACACACCGCCCCACCCTGTCCCACTCACCAAACCTTCAACCCATCCACACACCGACACTATCCCACCCAAACATTATAACTCACACCAAGCCCTACTACCCACAGCTTGCCTTGTCCCAGCTGCCTGTGATGAACATGCCCAAGGCTGGAGCCAAGAAGCTATACATCCACCCACACACCGCCCCACCCTGTCCCACTCACCAAACCTTCAACCCATCCACACACCGACACTATCCCACCCGAACATTATAACTCACACCAAGCCCCACTACCTCCAGCTTGCCTTGTCCCAGCTGCCTGTGATGAACATGCCCAAGGCTGGAGCCAAGAAGCTATACATCCACCCACACACCACCCCACCCTGTCCCACTCACCAAACCTTCAACCTATCCACACACCGACACTATCCCACCCAAACATTATAACTCACACCAAGCCCCACTACCTCCAGCTTGCCTTGTCCTAGCTGCCTGTGATGGGCATGTCCAGGACTGAAGCCATGAAGCTATACATCCATCCACCCACCGTCCAACCCTATAACACCCACTAAACCTGCAACCCATCCACCCACCCACTCTATCCCACCCATACATGCTTCAAAGAATGGGTCCAAGCCACACTTCTCCCAGCTTACCTTGTCCCAGCTGCCTGTGATCAGTATTTCCAAGGCTGGAGCCAAGAAGCAGTACGACATCCACCCATCCACCGCCCCACCCTATCACACCCACCAAACCTTTAACTCACCCACTCTATCCCACCCAAAGATGATTCAAAGAATGGGTCCAAGCCACACTACCCCCAGCTTACCTTGTCCCAGCTGCCCGTTATGAGCTTTTCCAGGACTGAAGCCAAGAATCAATATGACATCCACCCATCCACCGTCCCACCCTATCACACCCACCAAACCTTCAACCCATCCACCCACCTAGTCTCTCCCACTCACTGTAACCCACCCTTTCCCAATACCCACTCCAGCCCATTCACTCTAACCCATCCACCCACTCTATCCCACTCACTCTAACCCACCCAGCAACCCACCCACCCTTTCCCACACAAACATTGTAACTCACACCAAGACGTACCACCCCCGGCTTACCTTATCCCAACTGCCTACAATGAGGAGGTCCAAGGCTGGAGCCCAGAAGCAATACGACATCCATCCACCCACCAACCGTCCCACCCAATACCACCCACTAAACCTTCAACCCATCCACCCACCCACTCTATCCCACCCATACATGCTTCAAAGAATGGGTTCAAGCCACACTACCCCCAGCTTACCTTATCCCAACTGCCTGCAATGAGCAGGTCTAAGGCTGGAGCCAAGAAGCAATACGACATCCATCCACCCACCAACCGTCCCACCCAATACCACCCACCAAACCTTCAACCCACCCACTCTATCCCACCCATACATGATTCAAAGAATGGGTCCAAGCCACACTACCCCCAGCTTACCTCATCCCAGCTGCCTGCGATGAGTGTGTCCAAGGCTGGAGGCAACAAGTAATACAACATCCATCCACCCATCCACTGCCCCACCCCATCACACCCACCAAACCTACAACCCATCCACACACCTACTGTATCCTACCCAAACATTATAACTCACACCAATCCTCACTACCCCAGCTTAACTAGTTTCAGGTGCCCGTTATGGGCATGTCCAAGGCTAGAGCACAGAAGCTATAGGACCCCCCCACCCCCACCCCTCCCACCCACCAAACCTCCAACCTATCCACCTCCCCTTTCCCATCCACCAAACCTCCAACATATTCCCCCCCCCCCCCCCTCCTTCCCACCCAAACTGTATTACTCAAACCAATCCGCACCACCCCAGCTTACCTTGTCATAGCTGCCTGTGATGAGCATGTCCAAGGCTGGAGCCAAGAAGCTATACAACAATCATCCACCCACCGTCCCATCCTATACCACTAACCAAACCTTCAACCCATCCACCCACTCTATCCCACCCAAACATTATTAATCACACCAATCCTCACCACCCCAGCTTACCTTGACACAGCTGCCTGTAATGGGCATTTCCAAGGCTGGAGCCAAGAAGCCATACAGCATCCATCCACCCACCGTCCCACAACACCTCCCCCCCCCCACCCCCCCCCCCCCCCCCCCCCCCCCCCCCACCCCCCCCCCCCCCCCCCCTCCTCCTACTCAAACAGTATTCTTCACACCAATCCACCCACCCCAGCTTACCTTGTCATAGATGCCTGTGATGGGCATGATCAAGGCAGGAGCCAAGAAGCTATACAACATCCATCCACCCACCGTCCCATCTCATCCCACCCACCAAACCTCCCCCCCTCCCCTCCCCCCCCTTTCCCACTCAAACAGTATTCTTCACACCAATCGGCACCACCCCAGCTTACCTTGTCATAGCTGCCTGTGATGAGCATGTTCATGGACTGAGAAAAGGCGCAATGCGACACAGGCGCATCACACTGTGCGACTTGCTGGGACTGCTGGGTGGCTAGGTTCCAGAGGCGAACTGTCTTGTCGCAGCCGCCTGTCGATGGGGTGGGGGTGGCGTGAGGTGGGATGGTGGGGGTGAGGGGTGAGGTATGGGTGTGGCTGTGTGACTGTGTAAGCTGACATGCACACAGGCGCATCACATTGTGTGACTTGCTGGGACAGCTGGGTGGCTAGATTCCAGAGACAAACTGTCTTGTCGCAGCCGCCTGTCGATGGGGTGGCGGTGGTGAGAGGTGGGATGGTGGGGGTGAAGGTGGGGGTAGAGGTGTGGCTGCGTGGTTGATGAAGCTGACAGGCACATAGGCACATCACACTGAGCGACTTGCTGGGACTGCTGGGTGGCTAGGTTCCAGAGGCGAACTGTCTTGTCGCAGTTACCTGTCAATGGGGTGTGGGTGGCGTGGCGTGGTGGGGGTGAGGGTGGGTGGGAGGGTGTAGCAGTGGGCGGATGTGAGGTGGGTGGGTGGGTGGATGTGTAAGCCGGCAAGTAGATGGTTGGACACAAGGGCACAGTACTGACAGTTGGGTTCTCTGTAGAATTGGAACTATAGTTGACAATCATGCTTGCTTGCTGCAATATTGCCTACCTTCTTTTGAGGATTAGTTGGAAGATAAGTACGCATTCAGATGTCGAATGATTCCAGCAGTCTGACTAGGCTAAAGTTACCATTTGTATACAATATCATATAATGCAATTTGTATGATATCGTACTCGCCTGTGGTCAATATCAGATGATGCGCCTGTCCCCACTCATAAGCTACCTATTTTCTTCTTCTTTTGGTTGCATGCTGCAGCTTTCAGGCAGCCAGCTACTTGTGAACACCTGGGAACCATCTAAGTTCCAAGCAGTGCATAGCACCGGTTGCAATGGTCTTTATTCTGAGCCTTAGCCTCTCCATCCAAGCCCAAGCACACCACCCAAGCCTAAGCTACTTAATGTTTTACTTAAGGCTACATGCAGCAGCTTCCATCCAGCTACCTGTGAACACTTGGGAGCCATCTTGGTTCCAAGCAGAGCAGAGAACCGGGTGTGTGTGGTCTTTATTCTGAGCCTTCGGCACTGCTCCTTGCTGACCGATTTCGTAGCAGTAGACGCTATTATTCCAGCAAGTAGCTACCAGGAAGTTGGCGGTGGGCTAAAGAGGGAATGAGGGGTTGGGTAGGGGTGGGGTGGGGTGGGTCTGTGTGTGGTAGGGGTGCTATGGCGTGTTGAGTTGGGCTGTGTTGAGTTGTGTTGGGCTGTGTTGTAGGATGTGTGGTGTAGTAGGGGTGGGGTGTTGTGTGGTGGGGGTGAGAGGTTGGTGGGAGGATGGAGAGGGTAAAGTTGGGGTTGATCTGGAGGTTTGGGGAATGAGTAGGTGTGAAGAGAGCGGGGTGAGGATGGTTTGGGGGTACGCTAGAGGGCTGTGTGTGTGTGTTGGGTGGGGTGGAGGGGGGGGGCGGGGGAGGGGGGGGGGGGGGGGGGGGGGGGGGGGGAGAGATAAGGGGAGGTGTGGGACAGGCGATACGGGATGAGAAGGGTGTGCAGCAGGTTTTTTATGTGTTATGGGACGAGTTGTGGGATGGGACTGGGGCGGTGTGGGATGGAGCCATAATAAGACGGTGAGCAGCCCAGATTTGGGATAGGGCATGTGACGGGGAGGAGGCTAGCAATGTTTATTTTTTGGACTACCCATGGCAGCTTCCACCCAGCTCCATTAGCCAGGGACTGAGTCAAGCCCAACGATTACAGCTACATTGGAACGACGCACTAGCTAGATTCAGGTGTGGCCCAAGGGTGTGTGAAAGGGGCGGGTTAGAAGCTGCTACGCGTAGCCCCCAAAAGAAACAGTGGGGGGCTAGAAATAGCAAGAGAGAGCCTGGCTTCTGAATGTACCCAACTTACGCTGAATGCCAGACTTGAAATCCCATCGCTATCGGGGGGGATCTGGACCTCTATATCATCGTTCGGGTTATAGGTTGGCTTGGCAGGTTGGGCGCCGAACATGGCTGAAGTTTAAAAATTGAAGACCGGCGTTCCTGTCCTGCTCAAATAGCTCTGCTTCGGCACTCAGTTATCATCCGCAGCACTGCCTCGTTATCAGAAAGGAACCGAGTAATCGATTGTGTTGCGACAATTACACTCAAAACGAGGTGGAGCTACCCGCCCTGGGAGGGATCCGATCAGTAGAGTTGATGCGCCAGTGGATTCACAGTGCTCGTATCAGCACTCGCACGGCAGGGATATTTCGATCTCAAGGATGCTGTCTTACATAAAATGATGATCTGCTGTGAAAATCGTGAGGTGCAAGCTTGAGCGAATCCTTGCGGACATTTTTGTGTCAAACCCAGCTAACCATTTGTTCAAAACTTCACCTATGTTTTCTGACAAAAATGATCATTGAATTGAGTGAACTGAATTTGTACACTTGTTTGTCTGACAAAAATGATCATTGAAGTGAGTGAACTTGAATTTGTACACTTGTTTGTCTGACAAAAATGATCATTGAAGTGAGTGAACTTGAATTTGTACACTTGTTTGTCTGACAAAAAATGATCATTGAAGTGAGTGAACTTGAATTTGTACACTTGTTTGTCTGACAAAAAATGATCATTGAAGTGAGTGAACTTGAATTTGTACACTTGTCTGTCTGACAAAAATGATCATTGAAGTGAGTGAACTTGAATTTGTACCACTTGTTTGTCTGACAAAAATGATCATTGAAGTGAGTGAACTTGAATTTGTACACTTGTTTTGTCTGACAAAAATGATCATTGAAGTGAGTGAACTTGAATTTTGTACACTTGTTTGTCTGACAAAAAATGATCATTGAAGTGAGTGAACTTGAATTTGTACACTTGTTTGTCTGACAAAAAATGATCATTGAAGTGAGTGAACTTGAATTTGTACACTTGTTTGTCTGACAAAAATGATCATTGAAGTGAGTGAACTTGAATTTGTACACTTGTTTGTCTGACAAAAAATGATCATTGAAGTGAGTGAACTTGAATTTGTACACTTGTTTGTCTGACAAAAAATGATCATTGAAGTGAGTGAACTTGAATTTGTACACTTGTTGTCTGACAAAAAATGATCATTGAAGTGAGTGAACTTGAATTTGTACACTTGTTTGTCTGACAAAAAATGATCATTGAAGTGAGTGAACTTGAATTTGTACACTTGTTTGTCTGACAAAAATGATCATTGAAGTGAGTGAACTTGAATTTGTACACTTGTTTGTCTGACAAAAAATGATCATTGAAGTGAGTGAACTTAAAATTTGTACACTTGTTTGTCTGACAAAAATGATCATTGAAGTGAGTGAACTTGAATTTGTACACTTGTTTGTCTGACAAAAAATGATCATTGAAGTGAGTGAACTTGAATTTGTACACTTGTTTGTCTGACAAAAAATGATCATTGAAGTGAGTGAACTTGGATTTGTACACTTGTTTGTCTGACAAAAAATGATCATTGAAGTGAGTGAACTTGAATTTGTACACTTGTTTTGTCTGACAAAAAATGATCATGAATGAGTGAACTTGAATTTGTACACTTGTTTGTCTGACAAAAATGATCATTGAAGTGAGTGAACTTGAATTTGTACACTTGTTTGTCTGACAAAAATGATCATTGAAGTGAGTGAACTTGAATTTGTACACTTGTTTGTCTGACAAAAATGATCATTGAAGTGAGTGAACTTGAATTTGTACACTTGTTTGTCTGACAAAAATGATCATTGAAGTGAGTGACTTGAATTTGTACACTTTGTTTGTCTGACAAAAAATGATCATGAAGTGTGAACTTGAATTTGTACACTGGTTGTCTGACAAAAAATGATCATTGAAGTGAGTGAACTTGAATTTGTACACTTGTTTGTCTGATGAAATGATCATTGAAGTGAGTGAACTTGAATTTGTACACTTGTTTGTCTGACAAAAAATGATCATTGAAGTGAGTGAACTTGAATTTGTACACTTGTTTGTCTGACAAAAAATGATCATTGAAGTGTGAACTTGAATTTGTACACTTGTTTGTCTGCAAAAATGATCATGAAGTGAGTGAACTTGAATTCGTACACTTGTTTGAGTGACAAAAAATGATCATTGAAGTGAGTGAACTTGAATTTGTACACTTGTTTGTCTGACAAAAAATGATCATTGAAGTGAGTGAACTTGAATTTGTACACTTGTTTGTCTGACAAAAAATGATCATTGAAGTGAGTGAACTTGATTTGTACACTTGTTTGTCTGCCAAAATGATCAGTGAATGAGTGAACTTGAATTTGTACACTTGTTGTCTGACAAAAAATGATCATTGAAGTGAGTGAACTTGAATTTGTACACTTGTTTGTCTGACAAAAAATGATCATTGAAGTGAGTGAACTTGAATTTGTACACTTGTTTGTCTGACAAAAAATGATCATTGAAGTGAGTGAACTTGAATTTGTACACTTGTTTGTCTGACAAAAAATGATCATTGAAGTGAGTGAACTTGAATTTGTACACTTGTTTGTCTGACAAAAAATGATCATTGAAGTGAGTGAACTTGAATTGTACACTTTTTTGTCTGACAAAAAATGATCATTGAAGTGAGTGAACTTGAATTTGTACACTTGTTTGTCTGACAAAAAATGATCATTGAAGTGAGTGAACTTGAATTTGTACACTTGTTTGTCTGACAAAAAATGATCATTGAAGTGAGTGAACTTGAATTTGTACACTTGTCTGTCTGACAAAAAATGATCATTGAAGTGAGTGAACTTGAATTTGTACACTTGTTTGTCTGAAAAAAAATGATCATTGAAGTGAGTGAACTTGAATTTGTACACTTGTTTGTCTGACAAAAAATGATCATTGAAGTGAGTGAACTTAAATTTGTACACTTGTTTGTCTGACAAAAATGATCATTGAAGTGAGTGAACTTGAATTTGTACACTTGTTTGTCTGACAAAAAATGATCATTGAAGTGAGTGAACTTGAATTTGTACACTTGTTTGTCTGACAAAAATGATCATTAAGTGAGTGAACTTGAATTTGTACACTTTTTTGTCTGACAAAAATGATCATTAAGTGAGTGAACTGTGAATTTGTACACTTGTTTTCTGACAAAAATGATCATTGAAGTGAGTGAACTTGAATTTGTACACTTGTTGTCTACAAAAAATGATCATTGAAGTAGTGAACTTGATTTTTACACTTGTTTGTCTGACAAAAATATCATTGAAGTGAGTGAACTTGAATTTGTACACTTGTTTGTCTGACAAAAAATGATCATTGAAGTGAGTGAACTTGAATTTGTACACTTGTTTGTCTGACAAAAAATGATCATTGAAGTGAGTGAACTTAAATTTGTACACTTGTTTGTCTGACAAAAAATGATCATTGAAGTGAGTGAACTTGAATTTGTACACTTGTTTGTCTGACAAAAAATGATCATTGAAGTGAGTGAACTTGAATTTGTACACTTGTTTGTCTGACAAAAAATGATCATTGAAGTGAGTGAACTTGAATTTGTACACTTGTTTGTCTGACAAAAATGATCATTGAAGTGAGTGAACTTGAATTTTGTACACTTGTTTGTCTGACAAAAAATGATCATTGAAGTGAGTGAACTTGAATTTGTACACTTGTTTGTCTGACAAAAAATGATCATTAGTGAGTGAACTTGAATTTGTACACTTGTTGTCTGACAAAAAATGATCATTGAAGTGAGTAACTTGAATTTGTACCTTGTTTGTCTGACAAAAATGATCATTGAGTGAGTGAACTGAATTTGTACACTTGTTTGTCTGACAAAAAATGATCATTGAAGTGAGTGAACTTGAATTTGTCACTTGTTTGTCTGACAAAAATGATCATTGAAGTGAGTGAACTTGAATTTGTACACTTGTTTGTCTGACAAAAAATGATCATTGAAGTGAGTGAACTTGAATTTGTACACTTGTTGTCTGACAAAAAATGATCATTGAAGTGAGTGAACTTGAATTTACACTGTTTGTCTGACAAAAAATGATCATTGAAGTGAGTGAACTTGAATTTGTACACTTGTTTGTCTGACAAAAAATGATCATTGAAGTGAGTGAACTTGAATTTGTACACTTGTTTGTCTGACAAAAATGATCATTGAAGTGAGTGAACTTGAATTGGTACACTTTTTTGTCTGGCAAAAAATGATCATTGAAGTGAGTGAACTTGAATTTGTACACTTGTTTGTCTGACAAAAAATGATCATTGAAGTAGTGAACTTAATTTGTACACTTGTTTTCGACAAAAAATGATCATTGAAGTGAGTGAACTTGAATTTGTACACTTGTTTGTCTGACAAAAAATGTTCATTGAGTGAGTGAACTTGAATTTTTACACTTGTTTGTCTGACAAAAAATGATCATTGAAGTGAGTGAACTTGAATTTGTACACTTGTTTGTCTGACAAAAATGATCAATGAAGTGAGTGAACTTGAATTTGTACACTTGTTTGTCTGACAAAAAATGATCATTGAAGTGAGTGAACTTGAATTTGTACACTTGTTTGTCTGACAAAAAATGATCATTGAAGTGAGTGAACTTGAATTTGTACACTTGTTTGTCTGACAAAAAATGATCATTAAAGTGAGTGAACTTGAATTTGTACACTTGTTTGTCTGACCTTTTCTGAACTTGAATAATTAACCCTGGGGGCTATATACTGTATATCGGCAATAATTCGCCCCCCCAATAAATCGCCCTAATTACGGGACAGAAGTGTGGGACAGAGCCGTACAAATCCCCAAATGCTCGGGATCGATTTATGAGTACATCATATTGCGTGAAAATGTGCCAGCTAGGTGCGCAGCTATTTCGGTACTATTTGTGGTCCTGGATTTCCAAAACGGGGTTTTCAATCTTGGCTTCTCTTATCAGCCTCCGCTTCCGACGCTTCAACCCAGCACGGGCCCTGCTTTTATATCACGTTGCTCTCTCTGTTGTTCCCAGGCCGAAGTCAGATTTGGTGCTTGGATCTGCGACTGTAAATTGTGATTGATAGGCGATTATTCGCGTCATCTGCCATCCTTGATCATCCTGATCAT
>JACBWV010000610.1:9381681-9460701 GCA_013435795.1 Chlamydomonas sp. ICE-L | reverse complement strand
TGAGGCGTTGCAGACCTGATTGGGTTTGAAGAAAGAGAGAGAGCCAAGGCATGCATGCAGACGCTAATACTGGGGCTTCGGGGTCTATTCCCCCATTTGTGCGGGGTCAGCTGCTAGCTACTAAACCCTCTGTAGCTGAACAGTTGTAGCCGAGACGAAAGGGTCGATGCTCAGATGTAACAACCAGTGCACTACATGGATAGAATAAAGATAGCTAAATGCCGCTGCAGACCTGATGGAGCTGATCAAAAGGATGAGAGAGACAGACCCAATGCCAGCTACATTTGCAGTAGCTGAGGAAGCTACAGACCCGGTAGCTGAGGCAAAGCCAGCTCAGACCCCGGTCTAGGATCGTACAGAATACGGTGCTGGGGCATCTGCATACCTGACATGGAGCTGAGCAAAAGGATGAGAGAACAGACCCTGCCACCTACATTTGCTGTTGACCTGGCAGAAGGCTACCTACCGGTAGCTGAGGCAGCCAGCTAACATACCCCGGCTAGCTGAAGGAAGATCAGACCACGGTGCTGCTGGGGCAGCTGTCACCCTGATGAGGCGAGTCATAAGGATTGAAAGAGACATACCCAATGCTCCAACGATACTCGAGCGTAGCTGAAGGACTCAACAGAATCCACAGGATGATGTAAGCCAGCTACATACGCCAGTAGCTGATCGAGGAAGCTACATACCAGCGGTCAGCATGAGGCAAACCAGCGACATACCCCTGTAGCTGAGAAGCTACAGACCTGTGGCTGAGGCAGCCCGCATAGCGTGCCTGGAGCTTAGCACACGGATGATAGAGACAGACTCTATAATCAGCTGTAGAGATGCTGATGCCCCACCACCACAAAGATCCGACTCAAGGCATCTGCTGACCCGGTGCTGAGCAGCTTGTCAGAACCTGCTGGACTGAGCCAAAGGAGTCAGGGGCCACGAGGCAATACCAGCTGCAACCCGTAGGTTCCAGCTCCTGCAGACCAGTGTTCTGTAGGATGCGTGCAAGACGCGCGGTAGCTCCATGCTGCTGTGACACAGGTATTCTTTTTTTTCTACCTAGAAACGCATAGAATGCTACGCTCCTTGCGGACCCAAGCAAGGAATAAGGGAAGACGACTCTTAAAGAGGCTTCTAAGGCCAGACAAGCGTAGAAACCGTCTCCTGGGCTGCTGTAGCTGAGTTTGACAGGGAAAAGCATTTGCAGGCTAATGATCGTACAGCAAATCATTCATATATGTCACGGCTTACAAGCGCTCCGACGCATGTACCTAAAGGCAGCTGTCGCTGATTTGAGCAGGAGTTTTGCAGGCCTAATGTCGCGACGCAATTCACCTATTTTCAACGGCTACAGCGCCACAGCAGGTAGCTAAGGCAGCGGTAGCTGAGTTTGAGCATGAGTTATTGCAGGCCATGATTGTTGTAACGCATCATCTATATGTCCAGCTTACAGCATACAGCAGGTAGCGTAAAGCAGCTCATCTGAGCACAATCAGAGAGTAGGCAGTGTGACAGGTATGATCCTCTCCCTGCTCCCCGCCTCGAGGAGGTGAAGACTACCCCGGCCCAGGCTAGCTGGCGGCTGTCTTTGACGGGAGAGAGACCTTTTGCTGTCTAAGCTTCCCATGCCCCTCACAAAACATCCCGCCCCCCCCAAACCAACCTACACCACACCCCCACCCGCTACAGGAACCCACCACCACCACACACACCCACCACCACACACCCCCACACACCTCACCCCACCACCCCCCTCCCCACATCCCATCACCACACACCACATACACACCACACCACCACCCCTGTCCTACCTGTGCTTCTTCAACCATGAGTAGAGAGCCGTAGTGCCTCCCGATACTATTTATCAGGTAGACACTGAGGTGACTCCCCCCTCCCTTTCAAACCTAACCCCAAGCTTCCGGGGCCCAGTGATTAAACTGAAGTGTTGGATGCTGTCTAGTTAGGACAGTTACCCTTAGGAAGACCTAGGCCGGTCAGGGTATAAGCTCGGGTCAACATATAGCTTGACTGCAGACGAATAAACGCCCTACCCAGTCAGGGTTATAACCTGGGGTCAACGTACGCTTGACTGCAGACGAATAAACGCCCTACCCAGTCAGTGTGGTATAAGCCATGGATTTTTTTTTCAAATCGTGAAAGGTGACTTTTTGCTAGCTTTTTGGTTTTAGTCCTCATCCAAGAGAACCGCCTCCTATAGCTATTTCTGGGCGGCCCAAAGGGCTGCCCCAGGGGGCAGCGCCTTGAGCTGGGGGAGGGGGGGGGAGGGGGGGGGGGGGGGGGGGGGGGGTCATGGGGAATCATACATGATAGACCAGACAGTATGGACCAATGCATGGCGGGCAGTGACTTATTCCCAGCCGGGCCTGCACCGCTTTCTGCCTTGGGTAATCGTCATGGGTCTGCCACTGGCAAGCAGGTCATGCACCACCACCAGCTGCTTCAATGTCCCTGGTTCAAGCTTTGCCTTCTGCCTCCCTTAGCACCCTCGCAGCATTAGCCTCAGCAGCAGCCGGTGTACAAGAAGCGAGCCAGGGTCTGCTGACTTTTGATGTGGGTCACTGTCTTCTCATGACCCTTTACACACACCACATCTTACTGTCGAAAGTAGAAGTGCATACAGAGCATCTGACTTCCATCCACCATCTTGTACGCCAGCACAGCGAGCCACGGACGCCCCTCGAGCCAAGGCGCCTTGAGCTTCACTGTTCCTTGGTTAAGATACCGATCCTTGTAGCCACCAAGACTGAGACCTCTCTTCGCCTTCTTGGGAACGGGCGAGTCTGAATGTGAATCTGAAGGCGAGTCTCGAGGCGGTATGCTCGAGAACTTCAAACCACAACAGGATGCCGAGCCATCAAGCTAGCTAATGAAGTACGGTTTGGGTTTAAGGGGTCGAGGATTCGAGAACTTCGAGTCGAGATTGAATGAGGGAAATAAGCTGTGAAGTTGGTCGGAGCTATTCTTGGTGTCGAGGTGCACGAGGTTATTTATGGTGACCTGCGACCTGCCAGCTAGGTCTTTCCAGGTTCAGGAATCAGAAGTACTGGAGTCTGTGTCGAACTGTCGAATTGGGTTCTTTCTAGCGATCTGGGTCTGGGTGCAGGAATCTCAAATCAGATCTCATATAGCGATTTGCTCGCCCAAAACGGGGTCAAAACTAGCGATCGCTATATATAGCGGGGAAAAAAAATCACTGGTATAAGCTGGGGTCAACGTACGCTTGACTGCAGACGAATGAACGCCCTACCCAGTCAGGGTATAAGCTAGGGTCAACATACACATGACAGTGAACAAATAAACACTCTACACAGTCAGGGTATAAGTTAGGGTCAACATACGCTTGACGGAGATGAAGAAACGCCCTACGGTGGTAGGGAACCGGCTTCTACCGTACCTGAACAAATCTACCATGGCGGTTTGTCAGCGACCGCGAACAACAAAGCGCATCCGTAGGGATTCGAACCCGGCACTTTCTTCGTTCAAGGAGCTCTACAATTGAGCCATTTGTTGAAACAGGGATAAGAAAAGCCCTTCCCAGTCGAACTGTATGGTCACCTAGCTACAGTTACTAGGAGCTTCCCCCCAGCATTCTAGTTATTCAGCCGCGTTCTATTTAAGATGTTTCTTCGGTGTTGGTTGTGGTGGTGGTGGTGGTTTGTTTCTGCATGTGAGGTGTGTTTGTGATGGTGTGATACTGTTTCTTTTGGGGGCTACGCACGGTGGCTTCCGGCGAGCTCACTAGCCAGCCACTGGGTCAAACCCAAAGCTTGCAGCCGCATCGGAATGCCTGTCATGTCAGCTTTCAGACGCACTACATAGCATCAGTTTTGGCCCAAGGACAGGGAAAGGGAGCTGCATAGAAGCTGCTACGCATAGCTAAAAAAAGAAACAGTGGTGTGACAGCAGTTGTCCATCGCGTGCTTCAGGATCTGCATGCGTCACAGATTAATTTGTCACAGCCAGGCCTGGTAGATGAGGCAGCAACTCACAATGCTGGTATCATTACGATGCATGCAGTGATTGGGTGTGGAAGAACATCTATTCAGATGCATACTCAGTAATACGTATTCATATGTCACAGCCAGACCTGGCAGATGAGGCAGCAACTCAAAATGCTGGTCTCCACGGTTCTACGTATTGCCATTTTGGGTTGGCTTTTGACGCAACTGCCTCCTTTGGGATTGCGCTTTATTAAATCAGCTGAAAACGGAAATCTACGCTCTGCGCCCAGAAGGGGTTTTAAATGTTTGCGTCAATCGCGCAGTTGGGCTCCAAAACCTTGCGCGCTAGAGTGCAATAGCGCGCGTCATGTATTTTAGGGTACGGCAACTATATTAGTGTTTCAAAAACCAATAATAACTAATTTATTACCGGTATAGTGTCACAATAATATCAGTTTTTCAATGAATTGAAATTCTGGTGAGACGACCGACTAAGATTGTATAATATTATTTAATATTTTTATTCACTAATATTATGTAACATAGCCGACCCCTATGTATTACCCTGCTTGTCTCTCTAAGCGGCATTCAGAGATTAGGTGTTGAAGAACATGTATCTGATATTCTTCAACATGACTAGACAGCACTGAGCAAGATTGACAGAGGAACAATTTATCTAGGCATCTCTAAAATAAGAGACATTGACGGGCGATCTCTAAGTTCAGTGAATCCCAGGAAACTTGGTGATAAACAAGGAGACGTTTTTACATATACCACTGACCAACCGTGCCTTGCAGAACACCCATAGCCCATGCGATTGGCCGGTCACATTCTGTACCCTATTCAGTGGTGTGTTATTGATAGTCCAGCAGTACTACTGGCATCGATAAAACAATACGTTTCACATCTCAAATGCTGAGTCTGGAGGGATTTGGGCTCAAGAGACATTTATTTGGCTCGTGAAACAGCGTGAAACAGCATGAAACGTAGATTTCAGTTCAGTTTAGCACTCTTGGGTGTTGGTACTAGTCTCTCACCCTTGGGTGTTGGTCTGGCTGATAATAACGTGGTGATCTTGGTCGGTTCATTCGGATTTTCAAGGACCGTTGCTTGCGCTCTGGAGAGGATCGTAGATTTTGAGAACAGTTACGTCTCAAACATACAACCTTTTCCCATGGTGACTTTCCCCAGCTGAGGCGGACGGGAGCGTTCCCTTAATACCACGCCCCCTCCAGGCGTTATCTTTCTTTTTTTTACGACTCAAACCGTAGATTTTAAAGTACCCTAGTACAACCATGCATGTATCCCCTGCTTTCTTTTATTTTATTTTAGTGTGATGCTAGAGCATTAATCCACCTTGTCACTGTCTTGGGTCTTACACGCCTCAGCATAGCTAGCGCCAACATGTGGCACGAGGCACACCTATCGTCAACATAATCCACCTTGGCACTGTCAAGCCGCGGAGCACATTTGGAGTCCAATGGGGCACTAGGACCTGTGTGAGGGTAATGTGAACAGCATCAGCAAACCGTAATCAGCATCATTAGAGTTTACCGTTGCTTCGCAGATGCAAAATTTGAAACCAGTTGCATCCAGGCTACTAAAAGCGCGCGCTTTGGCAGCGCTTTTACATGCTGCCTTTTTGAGCCCCACTGCGCGTTTCCCGCAGTCTTTTAAACCCCCTGTGGGCGCAGCGCGCATTTTTTGCGGGTGGGGGTGGGGGTGGGGGTGGGGGGGGGCTAGGGGGGGCTAGGGCCAGATCTGGTTACACGTTTTGGCATGTCTCTAATCCGGTGCGCAGCCAACTGTAATCGGATTTGTTTTGCGTAGATCGTCAGTGGTGAAATAGAGCGGGGAATGTGCCGGTTACACTTGACTGCGTAGCTCAAACTATTGGCACCAACACCAACACCATATTGGCTATTAAGGCCGGGAACGTTACTATGTTCTCACTTTAATACTGTATCCAGCCAAAATTGTTTTCTCGATTCAAAACACATATTGCCACAATGTCCAACGCTGGTAAGAAATTGTATATGCCCTTATTTGGTTTCCAGCCTAGAACTGGCCGATATCGCATATTTTGCGCCCAAACAGACTCAAATGTGCACACATATCATATTTCAGGAGTCTTACAAAATAAAATGTAGAAACACTGTTACTACCGGTATAGCAGGTCTATAGGTTGCACCCTTCCAGTATATTTTACCCCTGTGGATTGGTTTAGAAGTTGAGAAGATCACACAAAATGGGAGATTTGATCCAGGGTAATTCAAAGCGCGCGCTTTGGCGCTTTTGAGCGCTGACTTTTTGACCCCCTCTGCGCTTTAAGTGCAGTTTTTTACAACTCCCTGTGGGCGCAGCAAGCAAATTTTGCGCTTTTTGCACTTAAAAGCGCAGTTTTGTTTGTCTTCAAGTGCGCTAAAGCGCTGGCCAATTTGGCATTTTGAAGTACCCTGGTTTGATCTGCAGAAGTACCATACAAAGCCATTCCCAGCCCTTACTGGCTGGCTTACAGACCCGCAGCAATCGGAACGAGGGGGCAGAATCAGGGGATCCCCTGGGCGAAATCGCGCAGTTACTGACTATTAAACCTCAGGCAATGTGATGGATGTCACAATTTGATGGCTATTGATCGATTCCCTAGCTCGATATGTGCTATGTGGAGCTCGCGACAGTCACTCGCGTACCCTCGTGTACCCTCGGCACTTTCGGGCAGCTTTCGCCACAAGGCATTGCAGGAGGTGAAATGACAATGCACACTCCGGAAATTGCTTCGCGATCGATTTCGCTTTTCAGAGAGTCATCGGAAATAACGAACCAGACTTTGGCCCGGGGCGTCTAGTGATCGATTCCGGCGGTCGGGTGATCACTTCCGCCCCCACCCCCGCCCCCCACCCCCTACCAACTTGCATGAGCCTGAAGCTATAATCCGAAGACGGAGTGGCAACAGGTATTTGAGTTGCGCATTCTCCATTTTCGCTCTTGACTTTCATATTCGCAAGTCAACATCCACATTTGGTATCTCTTGTACATCTTACACACTGACAGATACCTCTGGGCTGGTATCTTGATGGCAATGTCGGAAGTTGGGGAGCGGGGTGGTTGGGGTTTCCGAAACCAGATGCCCCGATACACCTTCCATCCGCCAGCCATGGCTGCAGGCCTCCAGCCATAAGCCACCCCACACCACTTCAACAGACTCTCTCCTGCCGCTTCCATTATCATACACGATAAGCATTCATTACAAGCTCTTTACAAACATCTATCCATCTACAGTTCCCCATAGCCCGCTGTGACTCTGTTTTCTCCTACAAGATTACAAGTGCCCTATCCCCACGCCCCTCCCGCCCCTCCCCAACTCCACCTCTTCGCCATGATGAGCTCTTCATTAATCTTCCTTTTGGAGTCTCTTCTCGTAACTAGCAAGCGCGAGCCATGTTGGACGGATCCGTTCTCAGGTAAAAAATACACCAACAGACGAGCTGCGTATTTTGAAACCGCCAGCAAGAAAACAGAAGATAGCCATCAACCCTCACATTCCTCTCACTTCGCAGGCATCTCCATGCATTCAGCACCCGTGAGCGATACTCGGAAGTGGTTTGCAGGTAAGCACAAAGCCATACCCCGGCCGGGGCCGAAGAAAGAAACTTTGGATGGTGATGGGGGTCGGGCGCAGGTCCGGCCGCGACCGTCAGGTGTTGGTCGTTTCCTTTTCCATATCTTCAGCCACGCCGCTGCGCATTTCTGTTCTCTTATCTAGCGCGTGGCATTTCCAATACTTCCCCAACCCTGTGCCTATTGTGTTGCTCTGTACTTCCGACACGATTGCGTATTATTGGCGTGAGTGATCGCTGGGCATTTCGGATTGCAGGTGCAACATCCAACGGCCCAACTCGTGCATTAGGGCACTTGCAAGGGTATCAAGGGTAATGACTGCTTGACAAACAGACAAACAAGCAAATAAACAAACCTCCTCCTCCTCCCTCCCTCCTCCGAATACCTGCAGATAGCAAGGAGGGCGTCGTACCCAGATCCTCCTCCCGTGCCTCGTCCTTGGCTCACCCAAAAGCCCCAAGCCCACCAGAATCATCCAAACTGAGCACTCTGCATCCTGGCGCCCATGCCAGTAGCAATGACAAGGCCCGCGCTTACGCAGCAGGTGCCAAAGCTGTACCGTGGCCGTCCAAGTTGGGCTCCTGGACCATGGGTGTCAGTAGTCCCCCCTACTAGGGGGGTGCCCCAGGGCTTCTCTTTTCGGCCCAGAAATCTTCGGGCTTCGCGCTGGATCTGCCTAGAAGTTGACCAGAGAGGGCCTTTGATGATGGTGTTGGTCACTCTTTCTCCTTTTCTCTACCAAGCAGCAGCTGCTCTGGGCATTACTCACCATCGTACTTCTAACCCCCTTAGCTACGACCAAAGCCTCACCAGCTTCTCTTCTACCAGCCCTGCTGATCAGCTCTTTGGCTCCAACCAAGACCCCTTTCTTACCATCTGGACTGGGGGCTCACTGGTGGACATTCCTAACTCCACGACACAAGCACACCAAGCTCTAAGGTGGGCCCTAGCCAGTGCTGACCATGCTGAAAATACTCTCAGCCCTACCTGCACCCTGATGCTCCTCCCTGACGACCTTGCTGCCCCTTACAAAACCCTCCTCCACCACTCCTGGATTCACTATATTGACTCCAGACCGCAGTCTGAATTTTATACTACCTCTGAAATTTGGCTTGGCAGCAAATCTCACACTCCACCCTCCACCCACAAACTACACCTCATCCTTATATGCAACCCCCACAGCCAAGATACCTATTTTCCTAAACTCCCAAATTTTATTGACCAATGGACATACTACATGCAAAGCCTCTCCTCATCCTGGGAGCCCTCTACTATCACTCCACCTCCCACTCTTACCTTCTCTGACATTGTCATTACTTACCCCCGGAAACTCAAATCTCTTGCCAAAAATCCTTGGCAAACTCCACTCCACCAACACCCTCCTCCCTCTCTTCTTACCACTACTCACTCTTGTCTTCACCTAGCTACCCCCTCCTCAGGCCTCCAGGTCTACACAGATGGTAGCCTAATAAAAGGTAAACCAGGGCACCCTAGTAAAATAGTTGCTGCAGTATATGTCCCGGCTGCAGGACAAAGCTACACCATCAACCCTGGGGGAATAGGGGCCACCAAAACTAACAACAGGGCAGAACTGGTAGCCATCCACCAAGCCCTTCTCAACATTGACTACGACAAATCCCTTACACTCCATACAGACAGCCTCTGCTCTCTTCAACTTATTAAAAAAATGATTCATGACCCTACCACAACAACCCGTTCCATTCATATTGAACTTCTGCAATCTATTCAAAAACACCTCATTCAACGCATCCTGCATGGCTCACACACCACTCTTTGTAAAGTCCGTTCCCACACAGGTATCCTTGGAAATGACAGGGCAGACATTCTGGCACGCAAGGCAGCTGAGCACCTTGCCTCCACCAATTTTACTGACAACACTGGGGAAATCCCCCGCCACAATGTCTACTGGCCCACAGTTCAACCTCCTCGCACACCCATGGGAGATATTCCCCCACGCATCCTAGCACCTAACCTTACACAAGGTATCACCTCTAACCTGCCCACTAGCTGCCACCTTGGCCAACACCCTCTTAAAGGGATTTATGCAACCACCTGGGCTGATAACACTCCCCACCAACTTCCTCATGCAAGTAACAAATTTTGGACCTCAACCCTTATCCAACATAAAACTAAATTCCACATCCTTAAAGCCCGCTGGGGTAGACTGTGGAACCGTAAACTTGCATTCCGCTGGAAACTCCCTTATATTACAAGCACTCACCCACCCACGAACTCCCTATGCCCCATTTGCCACACCTGTGAGGACGGAGCGGGCCACATCCTGGCGGGCTGCACACACCGGACTTTCAAGGGGCTCTATATCAAGAGACATGACGCCGCAGTGCGACTCATCCACAAGGCCATTTGCACCGGAGCCCTGGGATCCCGCAGAATGATCATGGACGCTGGCAAGGAAGAGGACCTCCCCAGGGGGGTCCTGGGCAAACGTCTCCCTGACTGGTTACGCCCCTCCACTATTACTGTAGCGGACTGGAAGAGAATGAGACCTGATCTTGCCGTCCTACCTGACATAGACTCTCCTACCTGTATGTCTGATAAAGAACTCTGGGTTCTTGAGCTTGGATACTGCTCTGATACCAACCATGCTACTAAGTTTATCACTAAACACGCCCAGCATGTTGAATTAGTAAATGGCCTTAGATCGGCTGGATACCTCGTTCACTTTGAAGTTATCACCGTTGGAACAACTGGTACTATTCCAACCTCTTTTTTGACTTCTATGACCACTCTTGGACTTCAGAGATCATGTGCCCTCAAACTGGCGGACACAGTCCACTCCCACACCATCACTAGCTTTCAAAGTATTTTACAGTGCAGACGTTTTATGGAAGCACACCCCGGGTCGATACCCGGGGACTAGCACACAGACCGTCCCCCCTCTCAGGTTTTGTCTTGCCAGCTGCATTGTGTCGGTGCTTCCCAACCGGGGTGAAAAAACCCCGTATTAAGCTGCACTGGCATGATGTGGCTACGGTGCCTGCCGGTCAGGCATCGGTGGTAATTCTTTTTACTGAGATGGCCCTACGGTGACTATAGCTAGCTCCGGCTTACGCTATGGTGTCCTTAACTTCACGTCCTGTGAGTAACGGTTCTACACGGATGTAACAATTTCAATGGTGTTGGTGGTAGTTAATTTGATTACAGTGATCAGGGACAGCGATTATGACTAGCTAGTCCTAGCTACAGAGAGGTATGTACCGTATGCTATTGTATACATATTGAGGAGAGTGATGCTGATGAGGAATGCTGATGAGAGTATGTGACCATTCCAAGATATATACATCCGCGTGTATATCAACTGCACGCACCTTTAGTAATAGCACACGGTTTGGCAAACGACCCTTTGCCAAACCGTTTCTTACTCGAACCTGAGTCCAGTGCAGGTGTTTGTCCGTTGCCAAGTTAAGATTACTATTGTACTCGGCAGTACACTGGTTCGAATTGTTTTAATCGCCTAATAAAGGCAGCGCTCGACTTAACCTAGCCCCTCCCTTTCTCCTTCCCTCCCTAACTGCATTGGCATGGATAGAGTTGGAGAGTGGGGAGAGTATTCCCTTCTGGGTTGTGCGATGTAGTGAACATTGTATAAACGCGCTCTTAGACAAGAAATCATTTGTTCCTGATTTTAATTTAATTGTTACATGGATTTACTCCAAGCACTTGATGGTCAACTAGCCCACCTCTGCTCCCGAGTACAATTTATTTTTTACATACTACGGTACTTGGTCAGCCAGTGTGCCAGCCCACCTCTGCTCCTTATTTAATTCAATTGTTACATGGATTTACTCCAAGCACTGTGTGGGCAGCCAGTCCACCTCTGCTCCTTATTTAATTCAATTGTTACATGGATTTACTCCAAGCACTGTATGGGCAGCCAGTCCACCTTTGGTCCTTATTTAATTCAATTGTTACACGGTTTTACAGCAAGTTTGAACAGACTACTTTGTGAACATATTACATGTAGCAAGGAAATGTAATAAGAACATGTAATGAAAACGACTATTTGTCAACTAAATTTCAGATCTCAACTTGAGTCAGTTCCAGCCATGGACCCCCTTGCCAATTAAATGTTGCCACGCTTTTCGGATACCTATTTAAAGGGAAATGGAACCATCTGCCAATACTTGTTCCTGCCATTACTTTAGCACGTACGGTATATAGGGATTCTTAGCATACATCCTTAGCTGCTATGGTTCCGATTGGTTGAACATGATCTATCAGCCTAGGGTTGGCTATAGCTGTCATAGTGAGACTCGATATATGCTTACAAGGGAAAGCTAGTATATGTAGGTCTACACAGGGCCTGCCGTTTTCCCCCAACTTGCAGCACTAGCTATAGACTGGAGGGATTAGATGTGATGAATTACATTACTGGTTGTTTCTGTGATAGTGGGCTTGTGAGTGCTTGTCTCTTGTTATACGCTATGTTACAGTTCAGGGGTTGGCCAAATATGCTGAAGGGACTTGCCCAACCGCGACATGAAGGGCTACCAAGAAAAATAATTGATGAACTAACCCCCAAATAATCGTTTACCGACGGGGTCCCTAAGTTCGTGCTACAGTGATAATCTAATTCTACAACAAATATAACATCAACATCCCACATGGGATAATGATATAATCGTGTGATTCTTGTCGTTTTTTAAAAACAATGCATAAGGTATTTCCATCCTTCAAAGGAATCAGGATTCATGACCAGCTGCAAACCTGGAGTCTTTATCAACACATTCAGGCTCAATTTTCAGTTTCTCAAAACACATGTCTATCCTCAGAGTATAAAGGACATTCTAGCATAAAATGCATTTCATCTTCTACCACTCTTCTACCATCAACCACTATATCGCAGCACCTGCAGATTCTACCAAAACGAGAGGTACTCCTATCTGATCCAACAGGCAAATTGTGAGCTCACAGAGGTAGTCTTGCTATGAATTCAATAGCATCCCTGTGATTGAATAACGAAAGTCATGCGCTCACAAGAAAGGTACCTAACGGCCTCTCTGCTCTGCTTGTAGCAATCATGCTCTTTGAACGAAGAAGGTTCCAGGTTAAAATCCCTACGGGTGCGCTTCAGTGTTCGCGGTCGCTGTCAACCGCCATGGTAGCTTTGTCCAGGTCAAGGAGCAGCCCGCTCCCTGCTGCCGAAAGACAGGGCTCCCTTAATACCACGCCCTACCAGGCGTTATCATTACTGTAGTAATCATCCCAAGTCGGCTCAGATGGAAGTCTTACGGTCACAATAACGGTTCCTAACGGCCTCTCTGTACTGCATGCAGCATTCATAGCAAGTCAGCTCAGATGAAAGTCTTGCGGTCATAGGACAGATACCCAGCTTCCTCTCTGTTGCGGTTGTAGCACTCATCACCAGTTAGATCACCACAAGCCTCACAAGCCTTACAAGAGGCTCGGCAGTGGCCACTGGGCCCAGTCATGAATGCTGGGTTCTTCTCACACTCCCCCTTATCGGTCCACAGGGCACAGCTCCTGGGTGGGTGGATGTGGGTGGGTGGGTGGGTGGGGTGTGTGTGTGGGTGGGTGGATGTGGATGGGTGGTGTGGGTGGGTGGGTTGGAGTAGGAGAAGAGTGCATCACCCATCACTGGGCCTAGTCATGAATGCTGGGTTCTTCTCACACTCCCCCTTATCGGTCCACAGGGCACAGCTCCTGGGGTGTGTATATGTGGGTGGGGTGGGGGGTGGGGGGGGTATATGTGGGTGGGGTGGGGTGGGGTAGGGGTATATGTGGGTGGGGGTGGGGGTGGGGGTGGGGGGTGGGGGGGGTATATGTGGGTGGGTGGTGTGGAAGAGTGGGGGGGAGAGTGGGTGGTGTGCGTGGGTGGGAGAGGTTGGGGGCTTGTGTTCGTGATTGAGACTGTGTTTGTGTTGTTATGGGGTTGTGTTGGGAGTAGCGTGGGGAGAGGGGTACGGGTAGGGGTGGCGTGGGTCGTGATGTGCGTCGAGCAAGTTGGAGTAGGAGAAGAGTGCATCACCCATCACTGGGACGAGTCATGAATGCTGGGTTCTTCTCACACTCCCCCTTATTGGCCCACAGGGCACAACCCTTGGTGGGTGGATGTGGGTGGGTGATGTGGGTTGTTGGTGTGGGTGGGTTGGAGTAGGAGAAGAGTGCATCACCCATCACTGGGCCCGGTCATGAATGCTGGGTTCTTCTCACACTCCCCCTTATCGGCCCACAGGGCACAACCCTTGGTGGGTGGATGTGGGTGGGTGATGTGGGTGGGTGGTGTGGGTTGTTGGTTTGGGTGGGTTGGAGTAGGAGAAGAGTGCATCACCCATCACTGGGATGGGTCATGAATGCTGGGTTCTTCTCACACTCCCCCTTATCGGCTCACAGGGCACAAACCTTGGTGGGTGGATGTGGGTGGGTGATGTGGGTGGGTGGTGTGGGTTGTTGGTGTGGGTGGGTTGGAGTAGGAGAAGAGTGCATCACCCATCACTGGGCCCGGTCATGAATGCTGGGTTCTTCTCACACTCCCCCTTATCGGCCCACAGGGCACAACCCTTGGTGGGTGGATGTGGGTGGGTGGTGTGGGTTGTTGGTGTGGGTGGGTTGGAGTAGGAGAAGAGTGCATCACCCATCACTGGGACGGGTCATGAATGCTGGGTTCTTCTCACACTCCCCCTTATCGGCCCACAGGGTACAGCTCCCGCACAAGGCAAAGGAGAGGGTCAGAGGGATGCTAATGCTAATAACTACCAAAACAACCCAAATCAACCCCCCAAAACCCAAAACACTCCCCCTCTAGGTGTCTTTAATGAAAGCCAAACTAACCAAACCATACCTATTCAAAGTAATGATAACGCCTGGTGGGGTGTGGTATTAAGGGAGCCCCGTCTTACGGTGTTAGGGAATGGGATGCTACTTTACCTGGACAAAGCTGTCATGGCGGTTGACAGCGACTGCGAACACTAAATATCACCCGTGGGGGTTCGAATTGGCAACTTCTTCGTTCTTTCTAGGAGCTCACCATTGAGTCATTCGTCGGAACAGGGATTGTCAGAGCGAGGCAAGAGAAGCCAAGGATGGATTTGTATTTTTAAATCTGAAAGTTCTTTCCTTCTAGCTTTATGGCTTTAGGCCCCCTCCAGGACAGCGTTTTATAGCTTCTTATAGCCTTCTATAGCTTTTTAGGGTAACCTATTTTAACCACATTTTATCGCAACAATTTCGCCAAAACGGGGTCGAACCTAGCGATCGCTATATATAGCGGGGAAACATCCCTGATGCTGATGATGGCTGTGTGCTAGGGTCAATGCCCACACATTTGCAGGGAAAGGCTAAGATAGTTAATATGAATGAATACTTTGAGTGAATGTTAAGTGTAAGCAGCGTCCCCTGGCGTCCTTTCTGCCACGCGCTGTCTAGCCAGGGTCTAGACCCTGCTGTCTTTACCCTGATCCCACCACTGGTGTTTTCCCTTAAGAGGGTTTCCCCAGTGATTCAACAATTCTCATCTTGCGTAAAAAGATTGGCGCGTTTGACCGCTGCGAGTATCTCTCCACTCTTGAAGTGTATAAGCTGATAGCAGGGAAAGGCTAAGATAGTTAATATGAATGAATACTTTGAGTGAATGTTAGATAATATTAGACTGACGAGCTGTCTCACCAGATTTTGAATATTTGAAAAACTTATATTATTGTGACACTAATAATATTAGTTAATATTAGTTTTTCACACACTAATATTAGTTGCCGTTCCCTACACATTTGTGCCGGTACTTACTTAGTTCCAGATGCATCAGAGCACTCTCCAGGGTCCACGTCATCCCCCGCTGCTTCGTTGTTGAAGGTGGATGGACGAAAGGGCAGCGTGTGGGACCACACCGTGGCCGTCCACTTCACTCCCTTCACCACGGGGCAGCCCGTGTGCAGCGACAGAGGGTCATGCTGACCATCCGGCAGGTTGGAGTAGAACAAGAGTGCATCACCCATCATGGGCTTGAACGCGATGTGGCCCCTAGCACACTCGGAGAAGGGGCCCAGAGACTGGGGTGGATGTGGGGGTAGGGGTGGGTTGGTGAGGATTGGGGTGTGGGTGATGAACTGATGAAGGGGTTCTTTTGGGGTAGGGTAGGTAGGGTGGGGGGAATTGGGGTTGGGGGTTGGCCATGGGGGTAGAGGGTTGGGGGTTGGCCACCACTTATAATATTTGATCCATATGGGATTACGATTTCATCTTTTTTCGCCAAACCTGGCCCGGCCCCAGGAAGTCAAGCCCCTGCAGGCCAGGCCAAGTTGGGCGGTGGCCTGGCCACTTTGCGCGGCGAGGAAGATCGCCATGATCGCCTGCATGGAGGTCTGCAGGTCCATATGGGATTACGATTTCATCTTTTTTGTATACAGTAAATATCACTGTAGCACGTCCCTTAATATGTTTTGGTCTACCCCTAGACTGTTACATACATGTGTGTGATCACCCTCTCACCTTTGCCACCTCAGTGTTTATCTCCTACCTCAACTGGACAAGCTACCATCGCGGTTGACAACGACCTGCAACGCCAAGAGCGACCGAAGGGGGAGTCGAACCCCCGACTCTTCATCCTCAAGCGATCTGGTGTACCACTAGACCATTGAATATCACTGAGAGGGGCTGTTACATATATTTGATCACCCTCTGGCCGTCAACCGTTGGCCCCAGTGAAAGCGAATGGGCTGGGCCTCTCATCTCTCAACACGGCGCACTATTTGTTTATTTTATTATCACCCTCTCACCTTTGCCACCTTAGTGTTTGTCCAGTAACCAGCATTGGGGGATGCTGTCTCCCCGCCTTCTTCCCCGTCAAGGTTGGGCAAGTCCATCAAGCCTTCATGGCCTACGCCTGGACTGACACATATACAGATTTGATCACCCTCTCACCTTAGCCACCTCAGGGTTGGTCCAGTTGCCAGCATCAGGGAATGCCGTCTCCCCGCCTTCTTCCACATCTGCGACATGATATGGGGATAATCTAAAATGGCATATGTCAAATACTATAAATGGGGATAATATCAAAAGGGGATGATATCAAAAGGGGATAGCATCAAAAGGGGATAATATCATAAGGGGATAATATCAAAAGGGGATAATATCAAAAGGGGATAATATCAAAAGGGGATAATATCAAAAGGGGGTTAATATCCAATAGGGGATAATATCAAAGGGATAATTAAAAAGGGATGATAATACAAAAGGGGATATATCAAGGGATAATACAAAAGGGGATACATATAATATCAAAAGGGGATAAATCAAAAGGGGATAATATCAAAAGGGGATAATATCAAAAGGGGATAATATCAAAAGGGGATAATATCAAAAGGGGATAATATCAAAAGGGGATACTACAAAAAGGGGGATAATATCAGAAAGGGGCTAATCTCAAAAGGGGATATATCAAAGGGGCTAATTCAAAAGGGGGATAATATCAACAGGGATAAAGATAAGGGGATAAATCAAAAGGGTATAATATCAAAAGGGGGATTAATTCAAAGGGGATCAAATATCAAAAGGGGATAATATCAAAAGGGGATAATATCAAAAGGGGATCTATCAAAGGGGATAATCCAAAATGGGATAATATTCAAAAGGGCTAATATCAAAAAGGGGATAATAGGCAAAAGGGGATAATATCAAAACGGGGATAATATTCAAGAAGGGGATGAATATCAAAGGGGCTAATATCAAAAGGGGAACTATCCAAAAAGGGAGAGAATATCAAAGGGGATAATATATAAGGGGAGATAATATCAAAAAGGGCGATAATATCAAACGGGGATAATATTCAAAAGGGGATAATCATCCAAAAAGGGGATAATATCAAAGGGGGTTAATATCAAAATGGGATAATATCCAAGGGGATAATATAAAAAGGGGAAATATCAAAAGGGATAATATCAAAAGGGGGCTAATATCAAAAGGGGGATAATATCACAAGGGGATAATATCCAAAAGGGGCCGACAAGGATAATATCAAAAGGGTCGATAGGATAATATCAAAGGGGATAATATCAACAGGGGATAATATCAAAAGGGGATAATTCAAAAGGGGATAACCTAGTCAAAAGGGGATAATTCAAAAGGGGATAATATCAAAAGGGGATAATATCACAAAAAGGGGGGGGATAATATCAAAAAGGGGATAAGTATCAAAAGGGGATAATATCAAAGGGCTAATATCAAAAGGGGATAATATCAAAAGGGGATAATTCATCAAAAGGGGATAAGATCAAAATGGGATATACAAAGGGGGATAATATTCAAAACGGGGATAATATCAAAAGGGGAGGATAATATTCAAAAAGGGATTAATATCAAAAGGGGATAATATCAAAAGGGGATAATATCCAAAAGGGGATAATACCAAACGGGATAATATCAAAAGGGGATACTATCCAAAAGGGGATAATATCAAAGGGGATACTATCAAAGGGATAATATCAAACGGGGGATAATATCAAAAGAGGGTTAATATCACAAGGGGATAAGTATCAAAAGGGGAGAATATCAAAAGGGGGGATAATATCAAAAGGGCTAATATCAAAAGGGGATACTACAAAGGGGGATTAATTCAAAAGGCAGATAATATTCAAAAGGGGGGATAATATCAAAAGGGATAATATCAAAAGGGATACATCCAAAGGGGAGAATTATCAAAAGGGATAATATCAAAGGGGAAATATCAAAAGGGGGATAATATCAAAGGGGAGATAATATCAAAAGGGAGATAAATTATCAAAAGGGATAAGATCAAAAGGGGATAATATCACAGGGGATAATATCAAACGGGGATAATATCAAAAGGGGCGAATATCAAAAGGTGCTAATATCAACGGGGATAATATCAAAAGGGGATACTATTCACAAAGGGGATAATATCAAACGGGAGTAATATCAAAAAGGGGATAATATCAAAAGGGGATAATATCAACGGGGATAATATCAAAAGGGGATGGATAATATCAAAAGGGATAATATCAAAAAGGGGGATAATATCAAAAGGGCGATAATATCAAAAGGGGTCCTCTTCCCACAGGGAATTGATAATATCAAAGGGGAGTAATATCAAAAGGGGATACTTATCAAAAAGGGGGATAATATCAACAGGGGATAATATCAAAAGGGTAATATCAAAAGGGGGATATATCAAAAAGGGGATAATATCAAAAGGGGATAATATCAAAAGGGGATAATATCAAAAGGGGATAATATCAAAAGGGGATAATATCAAAAGGGGATAATATCAAAAGGGGATAATATCAAAAGGGGATAATATCAAAAGGGGATAATATCAAAAGGGGATAATATCAAAAGGGGATAATATCAAAAGGGGATAATATCAAAAGGGGATAATATCAAAAGGGGATAATATCAAAAGGGGATAATATCAAAAGGGGATAATATCAAAAGGGGATAATATCAAAAGGGGATAATATCAAAAGGGGATAATATCAAAAGGGGATAATATCAAAAGGGGATAATATCAAAAGGGGATACATCAAAAGGGGATAAATATCAAAAGGCGCTAATATCCAAAAGGGGGATAATATCAAAAGGGGATCATATCAAAAGGGGATAATATAAAAGGGGATCTATTCAAAAGGGGATAATAGCAAAGGGGATAATATCAAAAGGCGGATTATATCCAAAAGGGATATATCAACGGGGTTAATATCAAAAATGGGGCTAATTATCAAAAAGGGGATAATATCAAAAGGGGATAATATCAAAACGGCATATGTAAACAAATATAAAATAAATTGATACATAAAAAGGGGTAATATAAAATGGCACATGCCAAATAATATACAATTATTTAAATGGGGATATATAAATGGGGATAATATAAAATAGCATATGTCAAATAATATAAGATAATATAAAAAGGGTTATATAAACGAGAATAATATAAAATGGGGATATAAGAAAGGGAATCAATTAAAATGGCACATGTCAATAATATAAAATAATATAAACAAGATGACTCTATAATAAGTCATATGTCAAATAAACAAGTGCTGACCAAAAGCCTTAAGGTACAGTCAAATTAGGGGTGATAAGTCCTAAGCAGCGTCGCAAGCGACACGGAACATTGGTAGAGTGTATTGGCAACGGAACGAAAGGTGGCAACGGACTGGAGTTGACCGAAGCCAGTTAGTTATGAGACAGTTTGCTGACGTGTCAAGCATTAATTTTAGGTTGGTCGGTCGGACAAACGGACAAAAGGTTAAACCTGGAGGCTCCCGTCCCCCAGAAGGGGGAGCTACACCAAACATAGGGTTTTATTAGGTCCCTAAGTGCTAACAGGGTGTGGATAACTGGGTATGGGGAGTGTGGCGTATGTCAAATAAACAAGCACAGCCTAAAAGTCAGGCCCTAATAATGTAGAGTCAAAATAGGGGTGGACAAAGGGTTTTATTAGGTCCTTAACACTAACAGGGTATGGGTAGCAGGGTACGGGGAATATGGCATAATGCAAATAGACAAGTACTGACTAACAGTCAGGCCCTAATGTATACCGGTAGTCAAAATAGGGGTGGACAAACGGTTTTACAACAAGAAAGAGGAAGACAAAGGATTACAACGGAATCCATACTAGACAAAGGTAATGATAACGCCTGGTGGGGCGTGGTGTTAAGGGAGCCCGTCGTACGCGGGTAGGGAGCGGTCTTCTACCTCAACTGGACAAGCTACCATCGCGGTTGACAACGACCTGCAACGCCAAGAGCGAATCGAACCCCCGACTCTTCATCCTCCAAGTGATTTGGTCTACCACGAGACCAATGTATATCACTGAAAGGGGCTATAATAGACATAAGACTTCACTGGCTTTGCTTTTGGGTGGGAAAGTTGCAACCGGTATTGAAAAGCTATTACATAAGACCCCTCTCTAATATCTATAATATGTAGTAGAGGACCCCTCCCCCACAACACACACACATCCCCCCCTTTCCCCCTACACCAGCTTCAACCCAGCCACCAACCTCCACCATACAGGTAAATGAGAAGGGCTACCCCCCCCCCCCTCCAACACACACACACACCCCTTTCCCTTACAACAGCTTCCCCAGCCCCTCCCCCCCTTCCCCTTTTAACACCTACACCCTTCCACCTGAGCCAACAAAACTCACCATGCAGGTAGATGAGAAGAGTGGACAAATCGAGGGCGTGAGTCAATTAAGAGACTCCGTATGTGCCTTGTGACTCCTGGCGATGGCGTACCGCAACAACCGGGGGGGGGGGGGGGGGGGGGGGGGGGGGGGGTGTGTAGTTTGTTGTGTGTTGGTTGTGGGTTGGGTTAGCTGCAACAACCTGGGGGTTGTGGTTGGTTGCTGGTTGTTGTGTTGTGGTATGGGGTTGGCCGCCAACCTGAGGGTGTGGGGTTGTGTTGTTGGTTGTTGCGTGTGGTGTTGTGAGTTGTGTTGTTGATTGTGGGTTGTGTGTTGTGCCTGCAAAAACTGGTGTTTACAGGTTCGTCGTGTGTGGGTTGTGGTGATAGAGCAAGTCGTGGTGGTTGGAATGGTGGTGGTGTGGTGGGGTTGTGGTGTTGGGTGTATCGCAAAACCTGGTTGGTTGGTTGTAAGTTGGTGTTGTTGTTTGTTGTGGTTGTGTTGTAAGTTGCTGGTTGGGGTTAATGTTGGTGGTTTTGTTTATGTTGCAGGGTGCCGCATGTGGGTTTGGGGTTTGGTGGTATAGGTGGTGGAAGATGTTGTTGCGGGTGTTGTTGATGATATGTTCATGATGTGTACTGCTTGTTGGCCCCAGTGCAAGCAAGTAAACAGCTGGCCCCTCTCAACCTCACACCTCCTTATATATAATAAGGCATACTGTTTATTTATTTGATGATGTCTACCCCCCCCCCCCCCCCCCCTCCTCACACACACACAAAACCCACCCCCTAGAAAGAAGTGGGTACCACCTGCACATCCCCCTGGTGGACAGGAGGAAAGCTAAGCCAACTGGCAACACGCTCTTTGATGGCTATCAGGTTGGCAAGCCAAGCCAATACCCCACCTGCATATCCTCCTGGTGGACAGGTGGCAAGCCAAGCCAGAGTCTACTGCCCCCCCCCCCCACCCCCCCCACCCCCCCCTCTCACACACACACACTCACACACACACCAGAAGCAATGGGTCCAACTGCATATTCCTCCTGGTGGACAGGTGGCAAGCCAAGCCACTAGCATTCCCCACCCCCCCCCACCCACCCCCCCCCCCACCCCCCCTACACCCACCCACAGAAAGCAAGGGTCAACTGCATTATCCTCATGGTGGACAGGGTGGCAAGCAAAGCCATAGCATTCCCCCCCCTCCCCCCCCCCCCCCCCACACACACACACACACAATAACACACACACAACACAGAAAGCATGGGTCCAACCTGTAATCCCTCCTTGTGGGACAGGTGGCAAGCCACGCCAATAGGTCATCATCCCCCCCCCCCCCCACACAACACCCAACCCACCCCCCACCCACCCACCCACCCACCCACACAGAAAGCAATGGGTCCCACCTGCATATCCTCCTGGTGGACAGGTGGCAGGCCAAGCCAACTGGCTACACGCTCTTCCACAGCCGTGAGGATGGGAGACTTATTCCGTCGAATGAACGTGCCATAGCTTGTTCGGTGGCTATCAATCACCGCCGATCCATTGGTGCCCACTACCGACGAGCGCTTCATAGTGGGCGCAGCCAGCATGCGGATATGCACGGCCTCCTCAGGCGAAAGCATGTTATGGTAGATGAACACACGAGGCTCCCAGGACACTTGTTGCACCCATGCTTGTTTACTGCGTTCCCCTGGACTGCTGACCTCGCCATCGCCCTTGCTGCTGCCCTGGTCAGTAGACATGCTAGAGCCTCCTATGCTGCTACTGCTGCCGCCACCGCCACCGCCGCTGCTGCTGCTGCTGTTGCCACTGCTGCCACCCCTGCTGCTGCCACTTCTGCCGCCGCTACTGCTGCTGCTGCCGCCACTACTATCATTGTCTCTGGAGTCACCACCAGCACCAGCAGCAGCATCACCACCAGCACCATCCTTGCTGCCAAGGACCATGCCACTGCCCCCGCCAGCCTGGACAATGCCGCTGCCCCCGCCAGCCTTGACTGCACCACTACTAATATTCTCGTTGCTCCTCCCTTTGTGCCCGTAACTATTAACACTGTCGACGACGGGTTCGCCACCCTTGTCCACATCTTCAAGCCCAACCCTGGCCTTGATTTTCGGAATAATCTGTCGCCTCTGTGTCAAGATGTATGAGTGTGTATTTGTTTGTTAATTTTTTGTATTTGTGAGTATTTGTGTGTATTTGTGAGTTTGTGTATTTGATCGTATTTGTGTACATTTCTGTATCTGTGAGTTTGTGAATTTGTTTATTTGTGTATTTGTGTGTATTCGTGAGTTTGTGAATTTGATTGTGTTTTTGAGTATTTGTGTGTTCTTGTGAGTTTGTGTATTTGTCAGTTCGTGTATATTTCTGTACCTTTGAAGTTGTGAAGTTTCTAAGTATTTGTGAGTTTGTGAGTTTATTTTATTTTGTGAGTATTTGTGTGTATCTGTGTAAGAAAGGGTTTGTGTGGTGAGTGGTTTATTAGCATTTGTGCCATCAGGGATTTACATGGAGGTGAGGTGAGTGGTTTATATATATTCGTGTTTTTTGCATAATCTGTCGCCTCCGTGTTAAGAAGTGTGCGTGTGAGTACTTGTTTGTGAATTTGTCTGTATTTGTGAGTATTTGTGTGTATTTGTGAGTTTGTGTATTCGTTTGTATATGTGTACATTTATGAATCTGTGAGTTTGTGAATTTGTTTATTTGTGTGTATTTTTGTGTATTCGTGAATTTGTTTGAATTTTGAGTATTTGTTTGAATTTGATTGTATTTGTGTGTATTCGTGAATTTGATTGTATTTGTGTGTATTTCTTTATTTGTGAGTTTGTGAATTTGTTTGTATTTTTGAGTATTCAGTGTTTGTGTGTATTTGTGTGTGTGTATTTGTTTGTGTTTGTGTGCATGTGTGTATTTGTGAATTTGTGCATGTGTTTGTCTTTATTTGTATTTATTTGTATTTGTGTGGTGAGTGGTTTAGAAGCATTAGTGTCGTCAGTAGGGTTGGGAAGTAAACGTATATTTTTATTTTTATAAGCCGTATCAACGTGTAAACGTATAAATGTATACATATAAACGTATACAAACGTATGTACACAATTAGGCACTTCTTGAGAAAATACTTTTACATGGGTTTAAAGGTATTGCCGCGTAGCTAATTTCAATGGCATCATATATCAACTCTCAGAAAAATAATCTGGCAAGTTTAGGTAGTCCGAATCCCAGAAAAGAAATCACAACCAGAAAGCGCGTCGACCAAGAAGCGCGGTGCCAATCTAGGGGAGCCATTAAATGCCAGTTGGTATATTGTATAACTGTATAAGTGTATAATAATACAAGTGCATAACGGCATTGCAATATTGTACATGTTCACATTGCACTAGGCTTGCACCAGCAATCCTTCAAGCCCACGTAGGAGCACAGCTTGTGGAATGGAAGGCTAGGTGGCGCTCTGTTATGTGCGCCATCCTGGCTATCTAGATCAACCTTTAGGCCAAATGTTTATAAAATGGTGCATGTGAATGGTGAATTTTATCTCTCTCTCTCTCTCTCTCTCTCTCTCTCTCTCTCTCTCTCTCTTTCTCCAGCTGCACCCTACCTGACACCTGAAAAACTCCCAGCATGACCCCTCTCACCCCGTGCCTGCCCCCCCATACACAAGACACAGGAACAGGAGGTCAAGTTCTAAGACCGTGTCGCAAGCGACACGGAAAATCGCTTTAGCAGTCACCGGCAGGTTGAAACTAGTTTCTAAAGTAGTAGAGAAAGTAGCTACCCGAATAGAGCTGCAAACATTGAACAACTTTTGCGAAGGAGCTTGACCGCTGCGATGCTGATAACTCTAGTCATGCGCTTTCCAACTATGAGCAAAATGTTTGGGTGCGGAGGTGGATGGAATCGTTCAAACGCCTGGACATCTGTCGGACACATGGATAGATGGAGAGACTGACAGACAGACGGCGGAGAGAGACACGTGGGGAAATGAAGGCTTCAGCCCCGGAACCCTGGGGGGTCCAGCGGGGGCTAAAGCGAAAACAATATAATAAGGGCGTAGCAACCTACCTGACGTATGTTGTTCCCCTTCCCTGCCCCTCTGTTAATCTCCCCCTGCCATCTAACTGGTCTCTCTCTACCTCCCTCCATCCAACTATGCGCACAACAAACAACAATACAATTATAATTATTTGTTTTGAAACAAAAACAATACAAAACAGTAGAAAACAAGTTTTTTGTTTTGAAACAAAAACAATACAAAACAGTAGAAAACAAGTTTTTTGTTTTGAAACAAAAACAATACAAAACAGTAGAAAACAAGTTTTTTGTTTTGAAACAAAAACAATACAAAACAGTAGAAAACAAGTTTTTTGTTTTGAAACAAAAACAATACAAAACAGTAGAAAACAAGTTTTTTGTTTTGAAACAAAAACAATACAAAACAGTAGAAAACAAGTTTTTTGTTCTTCTACCCTGCCCCCATGTTGATCTTTCCAATCAGTCTCCTCCCTTACTCCATCCAACTATGCACACAACAAAAAACAATAGAATGAACCGAAGGGTGTAGCAACCCACCTGGCGTTTGTTGTTCCTCTTCCCTGCCCCTCTGTTTATCTCCCCCTGCCATCCAATCAGCCTCTCCTCATCCAACGGCAACCCTGCGGCAACAAGAAGTGGCTTGGCCAAAGGAAACATACAAAAATCCATATTTGCACGTTAACAATTTTCCTGCTAATTTGTTTTTTTACTGCTGAAGACGGCGAGCAGCCAAGTCGCTGGCTGGAGATATGAAACCAAGGTCAAGCTCAAGTATTCCTAGACAGGCTTTGAGGGGAACGCATGTACCATGGGGATATGGGGATGCGGGTATCCTTGACTGCCCTTGACTTTATATTCCCTTCTGATGTGAGGTGTGGTGGTTGGCTGTGGTGGGTTGTGGTCGGGTTGTGGTGGTAGCGTGATGGTTGGATGGATGCTGTAGGTGAGGGGTGGGGGGGTTGGATACCCTCATCATGGGATGAGTATGTTTATACCCCTTGCACGTAATGTACAGACATGCCGCAAATGTAGTCATGTGAAGCCAAGTCAGTACATCACTAACCAATATCTTCTGGGTGGAACACATGTTGTTAGGCAGGAGAACCTTGTAGAATTTGGTTCTTCAGTCACTGACTACTTGACTTTCCTTGATATGTTACACATGTATGTGCCTTAAGCACAATACCAACAGGTACAAGAACGATGCTGGTGGTTAGTAATGCAGAAAGGTACAAGAACGATGGTGGTGGTTAGTAATGCAGAAAGGTACAAGAACGATGGTGGTGGTTAGTAATGCAGAAAGGTATAAGGTCACGCAAGGTACTGTGCTGAAGCTGGTGCACGTAGTGGCCGCAACTGCAACAGGCTGGGAAGTATGTATAGTTGTAACTCTGACTGATACCTTGAATGGCTACTGCAGCCAGGACCAAGCCCAGTGCAACATGCCACCGACGAGCTCCCATTCCGAAGCGATGGTATCTGGCTATCTACTAAGGGCGGAGTGTAACTAATGAATGATGGGCCCAATCGGGCGACACAAAAGGCGATAAATATAACACACTGGTCAAGGACAGATCGATTGGATGTCTATCATGCGACTTGCAGATCGAATCAATGAGACAGTTACGTCAAATACGACGGTTTAACCATGCTATATAAACGAGGCATGGGGGATTCGAACGTTGAACTCCTGGAAAGGAAGGGATCCGATCTGAAATCGGAAAGATTACCAAACCAAGCCACAATTGGAAGTACACTTGTACTTTCATGAGTCTCCCTGAACTTCGTCAGACCCAGCCTTAGGACCTTGGCCGGACCTTGGCGAGTTCACACAAGTGACGCAGCAGCGACCCAGTAGCTCTTGCGCATGCGAAATTTATTCGATAACAATGTATGCAAAATACTTTTAATTAATTCGCATAAGAGCTTGCTCGTTTCTACATTTCCCTGCGCTTCATTTCGCGCCTAGGCAATATTAGCCGCAGTGCTCCTTTGTATTTGATAAACTAGTGGCCCATGCAAAAACCAAGTAGAGCTCCACCCAGCGGAGCGAAGCCGCGTCAAAAATCCGAACGGCCCGGTAAAGCCGGCCTGCTTCTAACGCTTACCAAATTAGAGCAAGAGAGCGAGGTTCGAGCCTTTGAGCTCATCAAGCTTCGGGTGCGCATGATGCGCGAGCCAAATGAGCTCCCGCACAATTACATGACCGCAAATTGCATTGCGATGGGCATCATTTGTATGTTGCATATCGTCGCAATGATGTGCAGGGCTCCCGTGGCACGAGGGAGTTGACATTTGAATATCGAGGCAGCGTTCCGGTCTCGACTACCATATTATATGTGCCGTCCGGCCACACCTGAGTCCTAGGAGGACTCTAGTGACAAGTATAGATGCCACATGGATGCATGCAGCCCCATAAATCCCCCCCACCCCCCCCACCCCCCACCCCACCCCCCCCCACCCCCCACCCCCACCCCCACCCCCTCTCTCAACCCCACCCCCAACCTCACCTCCCCCCATCCACCAACACCACCACCACTACCTCCCTCATCCCACATCACCTCCCCCCATCCACCAACAACACCACCTCACCTCATCCACCACCACCAACACACCCCACAACACCTCACCCACCCAACCCATGCAGACCTTGGTGCTAAAGTGTGAGAAGGAGCGTGGCGATGCACTAGCACAAGTAAAGCAGCTAGAAGAGGCTAATACTGAACTCCAAGAGGTCGGTGTGGTGGTGACTTATCCCTTATTTCAGGGGGTGAGCTGTCAGTGTGTGTGGGGGGTGTGGGTGGGTGGGTGGGGGGGGGAAACATAAATCAACGTACTTGCACACAAACGCACAAGTGAAGCAGCTTGAAGAGGCTAATTCTGAACTTCAAGAGGTCAGTGTGATGGTGACATATTGCTTTTGTGTGTGTGGGGTGGGGTGGGGTGGGGTGGGGTGGGTGGGTGGGGGGCTCTCAGTGTGTGTATGTGTGTGTGTGTGTGTGTGTGTGTGTGTGTGTGTGTGTGGGGGGGGGGGGTAAGAATAAATCAAAGTACATACAGACAAGCACACTAGCACAAGTGAAGCAGCTTGAAGAGGCTAATACTGAACTTCAAGAGGTCAGTGTGATGGTGACATATTGCTTTCTGTGTGTGGGGTGGGGTGGGATGGGTGGGTGGGGGGCTCTCAGTGTGTGTGTATGTGTGTGTGTGTGTGTGTGTGTGTGTGTGTGTGTGTGTGTGGGGGGGGGGGGTAAGAATAAATCAAAGTACATACATACAAGCACACTAGCTCAAGTGAAGCAGCTTGAAGAAGCTAATACTGAGCTTCAAGAGGTCTGTGTGAAGGTGGCTCATTGTTTTTTTGGGTGGTAGGGGGCTGGCAGTAGGGTTGGGTTTGTATGTGTGTGTGTGTGTGTGAGTGTGTGTGGGGTGGGGTGGGGGGTGAGTGGGGGGTGAGAAGGAATCGAAGTCCATGCACACCAACACACTAGCTCAAGTGAGACATGTTTAGTTAGCGAACAGAACTTCAAGATGTCGGTGTGATGGTAACTTGTTGCTTTTTATGTGGGGGTTGGGGTGGAGTGGGTGGGTTGGGGGGTGGGTGGGGGGTGGAGAGTGGGGTGGGGTGGGTGGATTGGGGTTTGGGGTTTGGGGGGTTTGGATTGGGGGTTTGGGGGTGGGGGTGGGTGGGTGGGGTGGAGTGGGGGGGGGGGGGCTGGTAGTGGAGGGGGGGGGGGGGGGGGGGGGGTGAGGGTGGGTGGTAAGAAGGAATCAAAGGACATGCACACCAACACACTAGCTCAAGTGAGACATGTTAAGTTAGCTAATACTGAACTTCAAGAGGTCGGTGTGATGGTGATGTATTGCTTTTTGTGTGTGGAGTGGGGTGGAGTGTGTGTGTGGGTGTGTGGGTGTGTTTGTGTGTGGGGTTCTGGCAGTGGGTGTGGGTGTGTGGGTGAGGGTGGGTGGTAAGAAGGAATCAAAGTACATACTCACAAACACACAAGCACAAGTGAAATAGCTTGCAGAAGCTAATACTTCAACATGTCCGTGTGATGGTGACGTATTGCTTTTTGTGTGAGTGGTGTGTGTGTGTGTGAGTGGTGTGTGTGTGAGTGTGGTGTGTGTGTGTGAGTGGTGTGTGTGTGTGTGTGGGGGGGGGGGGGGGGGGGGGGGGGTGATTAAGAAGGAATACAAGTGCATGTACACAAACACACTAGGTCAAGTGAAACAGCTTGAGGCTGCTAATACTGAACTTCAAGAGGTCGGTGTGATGGTGACGTATTGACATATTGCTTTTTGTGTGTGGGGTGGGGTAGGTTTGGTGTGTGGGTGTGTGTGGGGCTGGCGGTGGGTGTGGGTCAGGGTCAGGGTGAGTGGTAAGAAGAGATCAACGTACTTGCACACAAACACACTCGCACAAGTGAAACAGCTTGAAGAAGCTAACACTTCAACATGTATGTGTGATGGTGACATATTGCTAATTGTGTGAGTGGTTTGTGTGTGTGAGTGGTGTGTGTGTGAGGGGGGGGGGGGGGGGGGGGGGGGGGGGGGGGGGGGGGGGATGAAGAAGGAATCAAAGTGCATACACACGAACAAACTCGCACAAGTGAAACAGCTTGTAGAGGCTAATACTGAACTCCACCCTGTCACAGACATACACATACACATACCCCCCCCCCCCCCCCCCCCCCCCCCCCCCCCCCCCCCCCCCCCGCCCCCCCCCCCCCGCGCGCACACACGCACACACACACACCTGCAAGCCCTGGACAAGGCCAACAGTGAGTTGCACAAGCATGCCTTAAAGGAGCAAGTGGGTGGATGGCACACACACATACACACATACACCCACCCACCCACCCGCCCACACCCACCCATCCACCCACCTGCAGGCCCTGGACAAGGCCAACAGTGAGTTGCACAAGCATGCCTTAAAGGAGCAAGTGGGTGGGTGGCTGAGCAGCTCCCAACTGCCTGCCCTCGATGTAGAGGGATTACAACCAGATGGTGATGGAGATGGCCCCCCGTCGCCCTCATTGCCAGCACCTTGCAAATTATTCCACGGAAATGGTGGGGAGCTGACTTCTGTGGCCCAAGCGGCGGCTAAGGCTGTCACTTCAGACCAACCCTCCACCTCCGAAGCCGCTGAAGCTACCCCTGAGAAAGGCGCAGCCCCAGTGAGCTTATTAACCACGCCAGCCATGCGAAAGGGCGCCAGCCTGGAGGCTCAGCTACAGGAGATGGGCACTGAGCTACTCAGCTACCAGCAGCGGTCGAAGAAGGCCGAGGCGGAACTCCTTCAGGCCTTGGAGGCCAACGATGCTATCCTGCAGGACAACGCTGACCTGTCAGAGCGGGTTTCGGAGCTGGAGAAGGTGCCGGTAAAGGCCCAGAAATCAGGGAAGAGCTTTTCTGCCCACCTGGCTTCAGCAACAGCAGGAGCTGGCATTGGTGCTGAGGGGTCTGGGGTCGGAGGTGTCACACCAAGGTTTGTTGGTCGGTTTGTTGGTTGGTCGGTTGGCTGATTGGTTGGTTGGTTGGTTGGTTGGTTCGTTGGCATTGGTGCTGAAGGGTCGGGGGTCAGAGGAGTCACACCAAGGTTTGTTGGTCTGTTTGTTGGTTGGTTGGTTGGCAGGTTGTTTGTTTGGTTGGTTGGCATTGGTGCTGAAGGGTCTGGGGTCGGAGGTGTCACACCAAGGTTTGTTGGTCGGTTTGTTGGTTGGTCGGTTGGCTGGTTGGTTGGTTGGTTGGTTGGCATTGGTGCTGAAGGGTCGGGGGTCGGAGGCGTCACACCAAGGTTTGTTGGTCAGTTTGTTGGTTGGTCGGTTGGCTGGTTGGTTGGTTGGTTGGTTGGCTGGCATTGGTGCTGAAGAGCCGGGGTCGGAGGAGTCACACCCAGGTTGGTTGGTCCGTTGGTTGGTCGGTTGGTTGTTTTGCAGTGAGTGTGTCCTACCACCACCACCACCATCATTACCACCACCACCACCTTTTAAGTACCCCTCCCCCCCCCACCCCCCACCCCCCCCCCCCCCCCCCCCCCCCCCCCCCCCCCCCCTGCCCGCCTGCCCTATAGCATCCCCCCACCCTATACGTCCATACCCCCCCACCCCCCCCACCCTGTATGACACACACACACACACATCAACCCTACAGCACCCACCCACCCACCCTAAAGCACCCCCCACACCCACATCTCATCCCACCGACCCCTATAGCCCCCTCCCCCCCCCCCCCCCCCCCACACACACACCATCCCACCGACCCCTATAGCGCCCCCACCCCCACCCCCACCCCCACCCCCACCCAGGCCCCCACCCCCACCCCCCACCATCCCAGACACCCCACAAACCCCACCCCAGGATGAGGCTAAGGGATACCTTGGAAGGAGGGGGTGTGGTGAGCGTCAAATGCCTGCAAGAGCAGGTGGTGAAGATGACACAGGAGCATGCATACACACTCTCACACACACACCCCTCCACACATCCCTCCACACACCCCTCCACACACACACCACCCCAGGATGAAGTCCCAGACCTCCCTGCGACTGAGGGATACCTTGGAGGGAGGGGATGTGGTGAGTGTCAAATCCCTGCAGGAGCAGGTGGTGAAGATGACACAGGAGCATGCACACACGCTGCAGTTGAAGCATGTGGAGATTGACCATTTGAGGTACCAGATTGAGCAGCTTGGCAAGGTGAGGGAGGGAGGTGGTGGTGGACTGGTGGGGGTGGGTGTGGGGGTGGGGGGTGATTAAGGTTAGGGGTGAGTGGGTGGGTAGGTGGGTGGGTGGGGGTGGGGGGTATGTGTGTGTGTGTGTGTGGGGCGGGGGGCGTGGAAATTGACAATTTTAGGTACCAGATTCAGCAGCTTGTCAAGGTGAGGGGTGTCGGCAAGTGGTGGGGCGTGAAGTGTGGGTGGGGGGGGTGGGGGGGGGCGGGGGGGGGGGGGGGGGGGGGGGATGATTTGTGGTCGGGATTGGGGTGGAGGGGAAGAGTGGATGGGATTGGGGTGGGGGTGGGGGTGGGCAGGAAGCATGCAGTTGAAGCATGTGGAGATTGACAATTTGAGGTACCAGATTGAGCAGCTTGGCAAGGTGAGGGAGGGAGGTGGTGGTGAACTGGTGGTGGTGGTGGTGGTGGTGGTAGGGGGGGGGAGGGGGGGAGGGGGTGGGTAGGTGAGGGGTTTAACCATTTGAGGTACCAGATTGAGCAGCTTGGCAAGGTGAGGGGTGTCGGCAGTGGTGGGGCGTGAAGTGTGGGTGGGGGTAGGGGTGGGGGCGGGGGGAGTGGGGTGGGGGGGATGATTTGTGGACGGGATTGGGGTGGAGGGGAAGAGTGGATGGGATTGGGGTGGGGGTGGGGGTGGGGGTGGGGGTGGGGGGGGGGGGCAGGAAGCATGCAGTTGAAGCATGTGGAGATTGACAATTTGAGGTACCAGATTGAGCAGCTTGGCAAGGTGAGGGAGGGAGGTGGTGGTGAACTGGTGGTGGTGGTGGTGGTGGTGGTGGGGGGGGGAGGGGGGGAGGGGGTGGGTAGGTGAGGGGTTTAACCATTTGAGGTACCAGATTGAGCAGCTTGGCAAGGTGAGGGGTGTCGGCAGTGGTGGGGCGTGAAGTGTGGGTGGGGGTGGGGGCGGGGGGGGGGGGGGGGGGGGGGGGGGGGATGATTTGTGGACGGGATTGTGGTGGAGGGGAAGAGTGGATGGGATTGGGGTGGGGTGGGTGGGGTGGGTGGGGTGGGGGGCAGGAAGCATGCAGTTGAAGCATGTGGAGATTGATTACTTGAGGGTACCAGATTGAGCAGCTTGGCAAGGTGAGGGAGGGAGGTGGGGGTGGTGGGGCATGAAGTGTGAGAGGGGGGGGGGGGGGGGGGGGGGGGGGGGGGGGCAGGAAGCATGCAGTTGAAGCATGTGGAGATTGACAATTTGAGGTACCAGATTGAGCAGCTTGGCAAGGTGAGGGAGGGAGGTGGTGGTGAACTGGTGGTGGTGGGGGTAGGGGGGGGGGGGGGGGGGGGGGGTAGGTGAGGGGTTGAAGCATGTTTAGATAAACCATTTGAGGTACCAGATTGAGCAGCTTGGCAAGGTGAGGAGGGATGGAGGGCAGGAAGGAGGGCGTGAAGTGTGAGGGGGGGCGTGTGTGTGTGGGGGGGGGATGGAGGGGATTGGGGTTAAGGGGAAGCGTGGAGGGGTCTGGAGGTGTGTGGGTGGGGGGGGGGGGGTAGGGGGGGGGGGGCAGGAAGCGTGAGGGGGGTGAGGGGATGCGTGGAGGGTGTGTGGGTGGGGGGGGTGAGGGATTAAGGGTTGGAATTGGGTTTGGGATTGGGGGGAGGGGGTGGGAAGTGTGAGGGAGGTTAGGTGGGATAGAGGGGTGAGGTGCATGGTGTGAGTGGTGAGGTGTGTGTATGTGTGTGTGTGTGGGGGGGGTGATTGGTGGTGGTGGTGGGGGGTGGGGGGTGGGGGGCGTGGAGTGTCAGGAGGGGGATGGGGTTCGTGGAGGGGATTGGGGTTGATGGGTGGGGGGGGGGGGGGGGGGGGTGAAGTGTGTGTGTGGGGGGTAGGGGTCACGTGAAATGAATTGGGGTTGGGGTTGGGGGGTTAGGGGGGGGGGAGAGGACTAAACTGTTCCTAATGCATGGTTAAGATAACATCAATTATTATCCCCTGCTTAACTCACATCCCATTCTTCATTGAAACTCCACACCCCACACCCAAACCCCCATGATGCGTCACTAAAAACTCCACACCCTAAACCCTAAACCCCAAGCTTCACTACATATCCATACTTAAATGAAACCGTACATCCTAAACTCTAAACCCTAACCCCCATCAATCTCCACATTCACCCCGTGCTCCGCAACCAAAACTCCACAGAAAGAATCAGAAGATTTGGAGAAACTGACGAGGGAGGTGAAGGCCCTCAGCGATGAGCTGGAGCGGCTTGAGGTCAGCCCCGAAACCATCACGGACCTCCTGACAGCTGCCGCCAGCGCCTTCAACTCCGGCTTGGGCCTCCCCCAGCCCGACTGCAGCTTTTACACTGTCCTAAGCCCCCTCCATGAGGCCCCCAGCCCCCCCAGCAACACCACGCCGCCCTCTAGAGCACGCTCAATACAGCACAGGGCCCCCAGCCAGCATGTCAGCACCGACGGTACCGTGGCCGGGCAGGCAGGGGGGGCAGGCCTAACTCAGGTTCCGGAGCTAGCCGCCGCCACCATACAGATCATGGCCCTAAAAGAACAGCTGGCCAAATGCGAATTGGAGTTAGAGCACGTCACAGCTTCAAGAGATATAGTGGCAGCCCAGCTGCTGACATCAGCGCAGCAGGCCAAGCCACACCACATGGGGGGGGCAGGCCGTCCTCTGGGCAACCCCTTTGCCAACCCCAACAAGCCCTCCGGTCCTAGGCCCCACAAGTCCGGGGGGGGCAAATCCGGCGGGCCCAGAGCCGAAGTCTCGGTGTCGGTGATTTACGAAGAAGAGGTCTCTCGGCTAAGACGACAGCTAAGCGAAGTAACTGCCAACCTGACCGAGACCACACAGAAGTTAGACGCTGCAGAAGCCAGGTCATTAGCCCTAGAAGCCGAGCTCTCCCCAGCTGTCAACTTATCAGTGGTGGAGGCTGATGGTCTCGTTGCCAACCCAGCAGGCGCCAGCACTACCGCCAGCAGTACGCAGGCCATTAAGCTACAGGCTCAGCTACAGACTCAGCTACAAGCTGTCAGCAAGGCGCTGGCAGAGGAGCAGGAGAGTGTGGCTAAGACCAAGATGCAGCTAGCGGGAGCATTGAAGGAGATTGAAAGCTTGAAGGCGTCCTTGAAAGAGAGTGCCAACAACTCTGCCGCGTTAGAGACGCAACTGACAGAGGCTAGTGCTCACAGCAGTTCCCTTACGTCACAGTTAGAAACGTCAGTGGCTGCAGGGGGTGAGAGCAGCACAGCAGGGGTGGCACTGAGTGCTCAGGTGGCACAGCTGACTAAGGCTGGTGCAGAGGCATCAGAACAGTGAGTATTTTACGGGTATTGTATTGCATTTAATTTAAACCAGGGGTTTCTGATACCCCTGACTAAGGCTGAGGCAGAGGCATCAGAAGTGAGTTTATTTTTTATATTTTGTATTAATGATTTGATTCATTCATAAGTTAACCATTAACTTATTATTACAGCAGCGCAGCAGGGGCTGCACTGAGGGCTCAGGTGGCACAGCTGACTAAGGCTGCGGCAGAGGCATCAGAAAAGTTAGAATTTTATTGTATTTTATTTAATGATTAATGAGTACAGCTGCACAGTAGAGAGCCAACCACTCTGCAGTGTTGTAGATGCAACTGACAGAGGCTAGTGCTCACAGCAGTTTCCTTTCGTCACAGTTAGAGACGTCAGTGGCTGCGGGGGATGAGAGCAGCGCGGAAGGGACGGCAATGAGGGCTCAGGTGGCACAACTGACTAAGGCTGGGGCAGAGGCATCAGAAAAGTTGGTTTGATTTTACGATTAATTAGTTGAGCAGCGCGTAAGGGGTGGTGATGAGAGCTCAGGTGGAACAGCTGACTAAGGCTGGAGCGGAGGCATCAGAAAAGTTAGTATTTGACGGGTATTGTATTGCATTTAATTTAAACCAGGGGTTTCTGATACCCCTGACTAAGGCTGAGGCAGAGGCATCAGAACATTTAGTTTATTGTTTATATTTTGTATTAATGATTTGATTAATTCATAAGTTAACCATTAACTTATTATAACAGCAGCGCAGCAGGGGCTGCAATGAGGGCTCATGTGGCACAGCTGACTAAGGCTGGGGCAGAGGCGTCAGAAAAGTGAGTTTTATACGAATATATTATATTAATGATTTAATTAATAAGTTAATTTAATGATAAATTAGCACCGCAGCGCAGCAGGGGCTGTAATGAGGGCTTAGATGGCACAGCTTAAGAAGGCTGAGGCAGAGGCATCTGAAAATTAAGCATTTTATTTTATTTAACGATTAATTAGTTGAGCAGGGCAGCAGGGGTGTCAATGAGGGTTCAGGTGGCACAGCTGACGAAGGCTGGGGCAGAGGCATCAGAAACGTGAGTCTGGGATTAAACATTAGATTTATCATTGGTATTAATTAAGTAATTAGTTCATGATTTATGAGTTGAGCAGCACAGCAGGGGTGGAACTGAGGCCACAAGTGGCACAGCTGACTAAGGCTGGGGCAGAGGCATCAGAAAAGTTGGTTTGATTTCACGATTAATTAGTTGAGCAGCGCGTAAGGGGTGGTGATGAGAGCTCAGGTGGAACAGCTGACTAAGGCTGGAGCGGAGGCATCAGAAAAGTTAGTATTTGACGGGTATTGTATTGCATTTAATTTAAACCAGGGGTTTCTGATACCCCTGACTAAGGCTGAGGCAGAGGCATCAGAACATTTAGTTTATTGTTTATATTTTGTATTAATGATTTGATTAATTCATAAGTTAACCATTAACTTATTATAACAGCAGCGCAGCAGGGGCTGCAATGAGGGCTCATGTGGCACAGCTGACTAAGGCTGGGGCAGAGGCGTCAGAAAAGTGAGTTTTATACGAATATATTATATTAATGATTTAATTAATAAGTTAATTTAATGATAAATTGGCACCGCAGCGCAGCAGGGGCTGTAATGAGGGCTTAGATGTCACAGCTTAAGAAGGCTGAGGCAGAGGCATCTGAAAATTAAGCATTTTATTTTATTTAACGATTAATTAGTTGAGCAGGGCAGCAGGGGTGTCAATGAGGGTTCAGGTGGCACAGCTGACGAAGGCTGGGGCAGAGGCATCAGAAACGTGAGTCTGGGATTAAACATTAGATTTATCATTGGTATTATTTAAGTAATTAGTTCATGATTTATGAGTTGAGCAGCACAGCAGGGGTGGAACTGAGGCCACAAGTGGCACAGCTGACTAAGGCAGGGTCAGAGGCATCATACAAGTGAGAAGTTTATTGTATTTAATTGAATGATTAATTAGAATAGTAGTGTGGCAGTGACGGCAATGAGGGCTCAGGTGGCATAGCTGGCAAAGGCTGAGACAGGGGCATCAGAAAAGCGAGAAGTTTATTGTGTTTAATTTAATGATTAATTAGAATAGTAGCGTAGCAGTGACGGCAACGAGGGCTCAAGTGGCACAGCTTACAAAGGCTGGGGCAGAGGCATCATAAAAGTGAGTTTGTGGGCATAGATGGTGTGTGTAATGTGTACTGCAGTGTACTGTGTTGTGTGTACTTCTGTTTATGTACCTCAGTTGATGTGACGTGTTTGAATTGAAGATTTGAATTGAAGTTGCATAACAAGAGGGGGGGGGGGGGAGAGCAGTAGAGCAGTGGGAGCAATGAGGGCTCAGGTGGCACAGCTGACTAAGGCTGGGGCAGAGGCATCAGAAAAGTTAGTTTTATATGTATATGTCATATTTATTATTTAATTGTCTTTTATTTAATGATTAATTAGTTGAGTAGGGCAGCAGGGAAGTTGAGGGCTCAGGTGGCACAGCTGAATACGGCTGCTGCAGAGGCATCACACAAGTGAGTTTTGTATTGCATTTAATTGAATGATTTATTAGTATAGCAGTGTGGCAGGGACGGCAATGAGGGATCAGGTGGCACAGCTGACAAAGGCTTTGGCAAAGGCATCATACAAGTGAGTTTTGTATTGCATTTAATTGAACGATTTATTTGTTGAGCAGCACAGCAGGGGTGGCAATGAGGGCTCAGGTGGCACAGCTGAATAAGGCTGAGGCAGAGGCATCTGAACAGTAAGTTTGGGATTCTATATGAAGTTTATCATTTTGTTTTGTTTTTCATAAGTTCAGGTTTTAGAGCTTCATATCAGGGGCAGCCATGAGGGCACAGGTTGCACAGCTGACCAAGGCTGAGGCAGAGGCACCTGCACAATGAGTTTGGGATTGTACATTAAATTTATTATTTTTTGTTATTTTTAAGTACGAGTATAAGAGCTTCATAGCAGGGGCAGCCATAAGGGCAGGGTGGTGGCGTGCACTCCTTGGAAGAGGGAGAGTGTGGGTGGGTGAGTGTGGGTGGGTTCGTGGGTGTGGGTGTGTAGGTGAGGGGGAGGGGGAGGGGTGTGGGTGGATGGGAGGATGGGTGGGTGAGTGTGGGTGGGTTCGTGGGTGTGGGTGCGTGGGTTTGTAGGTGAGGGGGTAGGGGTGTGGGTGGATGGGAGGATGGGTGGGTGGGAGGATGCTTTTTTTACCATGAGGGCAATGGTGGGACAGCTGACTAAGGCTGAGACAGAGGCATCAAGAAATCTAGTTGCATGGTTTAAAATGTTATATTTGTGACTTGATTAGTACATTTATTTATTCATTCTTCGTTATTAGAGCTGTACAGCAGGATCAGCAATGAGGGCGCAGCTGGCACAGCTGATTATGGCTGAGACAGAGGCATCACAAAAGTGAGTTTATAATTCAACATTTTATTTATTATAACACAAATGAATAAATGATGCATTATTAAAACAGCGCAGCAGGCGCACTGATGTGACACACACAGGCTCAGGTTTCCACCACCCCTATCCCACCCCACCCAAGCATACACACACACATGCCCACCCTCCCCCTCCTGCTATACATTCAGGTTGCAAGCCATTACATGTGAGTATGCTCAGCTGAAGGAACTGTACAACACCAAGAAGTCTGACAGCAGCGCAATAGCATCTAAGCAACCACCAAACACCACCCACCACCACCATCACCACCCCCACCCCACACACACCCCACACATAAGCAACCTCCTGCTATGTTCAGGTTGCAAGCCATTACATCTGAGTATGCTCAGCTGAAGGAACTGTGCAATACCATGAAGTCTGAAAACAGTGCAGCAGTGTCTGAGCCACCACCCACCCCCACCACCCACCACCACCCCCTCCTCACCCTCCACACCCCCACCCCGTTTCTAAGCTCCTCCCTCCCCCTCCTACCTCCCCCTCCTGCTATGTTCAGGTTGCAAGCCATTACATCTGAGCATGCTCAGCTGAAGGAACTGTACAACACCATGAAGTCCGACAACAGTGCAGCAGTGTCTAAGCTCCAAGGGGAGCTGGACAAAACAAAAGAGGAGAGCGCAGCCGCTTGCCTCAAACTGAAGGCACAGATCAGCTCCCTGGAGGCCAGCCTGGCAAGCCAGCAGGAGGCTTTTACTGCCAGGCTGTCACAAGCGGAGGAGGATATGAAAACCTTGCAGGACAGCTCAGCATCGGCGGCTGCCAGGCTGGCGGCTGAAAACAGTGCGCTCAAGGAGGCCTCTGCCAAGCTGTCGGCGCAGGCGGAGGCCGATAGGGAGAGCTGGTACAAAGAAAAGCGCAGCTTGGAAGATAGCATGCAGGCAAGTTTTTTTTGTGAACATGTCACAGTAGTAATCACCAACACAACCACCACCATTACCACCACCACCACCACCACCACCACCACCACCACCACCACCATCACCACCACCACCACCAGCTGCTAAACCGCACAGGCAAGCACTGTTGCAGCTTTCAGAGCCCAGGCCCAGCTACAAACTGCATTAGAATCGGCCAACTCACAGTCACAAGTTTGCCGTTCTGTCTTGGACCATAAACACATCTTACACTGCACAGGCAAGCACAGTGGAAGCTTCCGAAGTTCAAGCCCAACTACAAATTGCATTAGACACATAACCACCACCACCACCACCACCACCAGCTGCTAAACCGCACAGGCATGCAGTGTCAAAGCTTTCAGAGCCCAAGCCCAACTACAATCCGCATTAGACACATAACCACCACCACCACCACCACCAGATGCTAAACCGCACAGGCAAGCAGTGTTAAAGCTTCCAGAGCCCAGGCCCGACTACAAACCGCATAAGACACGGCCAATACACACTCACAAGTCAGTCCTTCTGCCTTGGACCATAAACACATCTTACACTGCACAGGCAAGGACTGTTGAAGCTTCCGGAGTCTAGGCCCAATTACAGACCGCAGTAGACACATTACCACCACCACCACCATCACCACCACCACCACCACCACCAGCTGCTAAACCGCACAGGCAAGCACTGCTGAAGCTTTCAGAGCCCAGGCCCAGCTACAAACTGCATTAGAATCGGCCAGCACACATGCACAACTCAGTCCTTCTGCCTTGGACCATAAACACATCTTACACTGCACAGGCAAGCACTGTGGAAGCTTCCGGAGTCTAGGCCCAATTACTGACCGCATTAGACACGGCCAACACTCGCATGCAAGTCTGTCACTCTGCTTTGCATGTGTCTTCTATTTTTTCCGAGCCTCTTTTTTGTGAACATGTCACAGTAGTAATCACCACTATCACCACCACCACCACCACCACCTGCTAAACTGCTAAACTGCTAAAACACACAGGCAAGCACAGTGGTAGCTCCCCGAGCTCAAGTACAAATCGTATTAGACACAGCCAACACACATTCACACGACAGTCGTTCTGCCTTGAACCTTGAACACATCTTCCACTGCACAGGCAGGCACTGTTGAAGCTTCCAGAGTTCAAGCCCAACTGCAAACCGCATTAGACACATGACCACCACCACCACCACCACCAGAAGCTGCTAAACCGCACAGGCAAGCACTGTTGAAGCTTGCAGAGCCCAGGCCCAGCTACAAACCACACAAGACATGACAGTCACTCTGCCTTGGACCATAAACACATCTTCCACTGCACAGGCAAGCACTGTGGAAGCTTCCGGACTCCAGGCCCAATTACAGACCGCATTAGACACGGCCAACACATGCATGCAAGTCAGTCACTCTGCTTTGCACGTGCCTCTTTTTTGTGAACATGTCACAGTAGTAATCACCACTATCACCACCACCACCGCCGCCTGCTAAACTACTAAACTGCTAAACTGCAAAAACGCACAGGCAAGCACAGTGGAAGCTTCCGGAGTTCAAGCCCAGCTACAAACCGCACTAGACACAGCCAACACACACTTGCAAGTCAGTCTTTCTGCCTTGAACCTTAAACATTTCTTACACCGCACAGGCAGGCACTGTTGAAGCTTCCGGAGTTCAAGCCCAGCTACAAACCGCATTAGACACATTACCACCACCACCACCACCACCACCACCACCACCACCACCTGCTAAACCGCACAGGCAAGCTATGTGGAAGCTTCCGGAGTTCAAGCCCAGCTACAAACCGCACTAGACACGGCCAACACACACTTGCAAGTCAGTCTTTCTGCCTTGAACCTTAAACATTTCTTACACTGCACAGGCAAGCTCTGTGGAAGCTTCCGGAGTTCAAGCCCAACTACAAACCGCACTAGACACGGCCAACACACACTTGCAAGCCAGTCGATCGACACTGGAGGATAGCCAGAAACAGGTGGCTCAGAAGTTGGCTGCAATATCGGATCTAGAGAAAGCCCTCGAAGCTCTGAGGGAAGCTCATGAAGTGGAGATAGGCTCGGCTAGGTCTGCCCATGAGGTGGAGGTGGGTTGCTTATGTTTTTTCAGCTACGAGCAGCAGCTTCTAGGCAGCCCATGAGATATAGAGAAAGCCGTTGAATCTCTTAAGGAAGCTCATGAATTGGAGATAGGCTCGTCTAAGTCTGCCCATGAGGAGGTGGGTTGCTATTGTCTTTTCAGCTACAAGCAGCAGCTTCTAGGCAGCCCATGAGATCTAGAGCAAGCCCTTGAATCTCTTTAAAGAGCGTGTGAAGGGGAGAGAGGCGCAGGTAAGTATGCTCACGAGAAGGAGGTCTGTTGCTATAGTCTTTTCAGCTACGAGCAGCAGCTTCTAAGCAGCCAATGAGATATAGAGAAAGCCCTTGGAGCTCTTAAGGAAGCTCATGAAGGGGAGAGAGGCTCAGCAAAGTCTGACCATGAGGAGAATATGGATTGCTATGTTATTTTCAGCTACAAGAAGCATCTTCTAGGCAGCTCCCCTGATAGGCTATTAAGGCAAAGCAAATGCAACCTAGTCTATCAGAAAGATGGCAGAATTAGCTGTCAAGAACTGTTGATATATTGGGGCTTCGCCCAGTGGCTGGCTCAGGGATCTCCATAGAAGCTGCTGCTTGTAGCCGAAAAAGAAAATGGGTACTCGAACTTAAACTTGAACTGTTCAAGCCCTGGCCAGGTTCACCAAATCTCAGATGTGCCGCCTTGGAAGAGGTAGAGAACTTCCCTACATGCTGTCGCGCATAAGTTTAAGCTCAGTTGCAGAGGGCCTGAGGAACCAAATACACCCAACATGGATGCCATTCTCCAGTTTTTACACATGCATGCAAACAGGAGTGTTCCCTCATCATTATTGTCTTGTCAGCAATCGAATCTGATCATGCATTATGATGATTACGCATTATGATCAAAATATAATGTATCCAACATCTTTATACGTCCGTGGATTTTAGTTCTTACACAAGCATGCTAACTGGAGGGTTCCCTCAATCTCACGCCTGTGGCACGGTGTACAATTGTCAATTTTCAGGTCATACTGTCGGCTGCCGGTAGGGTAGGTCATACCGGCAGCTAGCTCAAAATCTCAATCTCAGTACTGTGGCTTAGTCATGTGGCTTAGTCATGTGGCTTAGTCCTGTGGCACGGCTTTCTTAAACTTCAACTCTAGCTAGCAATCTGGCTGCTTGCCGTCTTACAACCCTAAACATAATTACCAGGAAGCTGCAATTGTTATCACCATCATCAGCATTATCATCATCATCATCATCATCATCATCATCATCATCATCATCATCATCATCATCATCATCATTTAAGCAATCGAATATACGCATTATGATCAAAATACAATTGATCCAACCTCTTTATACATTTGTGGATAAACAGAGGAACCCTGTACCCTAATCCCTAAACACCATTCAGGTGGTTGCACTGGCAAAAGAAACCTGTACCCTAAACCCTAAACACGATTCAGGAGGTTGCACTGGCAAAATAACCATGCATTCTAAACCCTAAACACGATTCAGGTTGGGACACTGTCAAAAGAACCCTGTACCCTAAACCCTAAACTCTGAACACGATTGAGGTGGGAACACTGTCAACAGAGCCATGTACCCTAAACCCTAAACCCTAAACACGATTCAGGTGGGTACTCTGTCAAAAAAGCCCTGTACCCTAAACCCTAAACCCTGAACCCTGAACCCTAAACACAATTCAGGTGGTTACTCTGTCAAAAGAGCCCTTAACCCTAAACCCTAAACCCTGAACCCTGAAAACGATTCAGGTGGGTACACTGACAAAAGAGCAGGAGAGTGCTGTGGCTGTGTTGAACAGCCAGATCGCTGAGCTGGAGGTGCAGAGCAGAGAAGCAGCCAAGATGGCAGTGGATCGCGGCGCTGAGCTGGCAGCGGTGCGTGCCAGCCTGGAGGCTGAGCTGGCAAGCGTGCAGAGGGAGATGGTGAGGCAGCTGCAAGCCAGCAAGGAGCGGGAGGTGGAGGCGAAGGCCAGCAATGGGAGTGAGAAACTGCGCGGTCACAACAAGCGCATGCAGGCCTTGATTAAGGTAGGCGGGGGGGGAGGGGCGGGGGGGTAGAGCATGCCAGCCTGGAGGCTGGGCTGGTAGGTGTGCAGTGGGAGATGGTGAGGCAGCTGCGCGCAAGCATGGAGGCCTTGATTAAAGTAGGTGTGTAGGTGGGATGGGGTTGGGGGTATGGGATGGGGTTGGGGGATAGGTGGGATTGGGTGGGGGGCAGGTGGGATCGGCGGGGGGGGGGGGGGGATGGAAGGGGGTTAGGGGGGAGGTGGGATGGGGGGGGGGGGGGGGGGCGAGAGCTCTTGATTAATCTAGGCTCCTCTTCTCCTGAGTCAAAGCTGATCAAACACCCACTCCACCACACCTCACCCAAACCGCCTCACCCCAATACAAATCAAACCAAACACCCACCACACCACACCACACCACACCACACCACACCACACCACACCACACCTCACCTCCTGAATGGAGACAATGGCTGGGCAGATTGAAATATATAAACTACATAGCTCTTATTCAATATATGTAAAATTTGAACTATGTAACACACACAAAAAGCACACACGCAAGCATAGACTTCACACATTACTCACTACGCTACACCTCAACCCACCTCATCCCACCTCACATCACCTCAACACACCTCACCTCAACCCACCTCAACCCACCACAACCCACATCAACCCACCTCATCCCACCTCATCCCACCTCACCTCACCTCAATACACCCCACCATAACCCACCTCATCCCACCTTGACCCACCTCATCCCACCCCACCTAAACCGCAGCCCACCGGCACCGCGTTCCCACCTCAACCCCACGTCAGCACCGAAACCCCTGACCGCAGCCCGCCGTAACCCCCACAGCTCCCACCGCAATCCCACGCATCCCGCCTAACCCACATCAGCCCACCTAAACTCCACCGTCATTCCGCCTTAACCCACATCATCCCCCCGAACCCACCTCCACTGCACCTCACCGCAATCCCATGGTCACCCCACCCCACCGCAATCCACGCACGGTGCACCTCACCGCACGCACCGCACCTCCATCCCACCGTCAACCCAGGGGTACCGCCCCCACCGCAACCCCACCTGCACCGCAAACACACTTCTGCAATCACACCAAACACACCGCCACCACCCGGCAACCGAGCGTAACCGCACCAACCGCTATTCACACCACAACCACCGCAAAACCCACCCACCTCACCTCACCTTACCCCACCCACTCCAACCCACCTCATCCCACCTCACCCCACCTCATCCCACCTTATCCCAGTGCATCCCAACCTCATCCCACCTCATCCCACCTCATCCCACCTCATCCCACCTCATCCCACCTAATCCCACGGGCATCCACCGCAGCCAACCGCATCCCACCTCAGCCCACCCTGAGCCCCACCGCAGCCTGCCCACAGGAGCCCACTCCATCCCGGGCCTCTCATCCCACCTCATCCAAACCGTATCCCACCGCCATTCCCACCCTCATCCCCACCTCAGTCCCACCTTATTCCCACGCATCCCACATCATCCAAACCGCATCCCGCCGCATCCCCACCTCATCCAACGGATCCCACCGCATTCCCAACCGTCACCCACCTCATCCCACCTTATCCCACCGCATCCCACATCATCCCACCTGCATTCCCGCGGCAGGCCCACCGCAGCCAACCGGAGCCCACCGCAGCCCACAGCGGTCCCATCCGCGCCCCACGCAGCCCAACCGTCTAGCCCACCGCACCCGGACACACCGCACCCGCAGCCCACCGGAGCCACGGCAGCCCTCCGCACCCCACCGTCCAGCCCATCCGCCAGCTCCACGGCAGCCCACGACGCCCACAGCACAATCTCTTACGGGCACCGCACGCAGGCCAACTTCGCCGACCCGCCCTCTGCCCGTCAGCCGCACCCCACCCCACCCCACCGGACCCCAACCCCCACCCCACGGCAAACTCCAACGCAACCGACCCTCACCGCCACCGCAACCCCACCCCAACCCAAGGCAAACCCACCACCAACCCCACCCGACCGTCCTGCCGCAGCTTAACCACACCCACCGCAATCTCCACCACAACCCACCGCAACGCCCACCCGCACCGCACGCAACCCACCCCCCGGCCCACCGCAAACAAGCCGCGCGCCAACGCAAGCGCACCGCACCGACCGCAAACCTCACCGCACCGGGGCCCGCCCCACGGGCGGACCGACTCACAACCAACCCAACCCACGCAACCACATGCCATCCCACCGCACCCACCGCAGCCTCACCCCGCACCGCAACCCAGCGCAAACCAACCCGCACCTGACCACTCCCCATTCTGTTTTTTTCGATCTCACCATTCCATTATCTCTTCCATTTTCTCTTACTAATTTGTTTTCGCCCCACCAAAAACCACCACAATCCCACCGCAACCTCACCAATAAACCACCGCAACCCACAGCAAACCCACAGGCTCCCACCGAAAACCGCACCGCAGCCCACCGGCACCCGCCCGCCACCGCTACCGCACCCCCACTCAACCCACGGCAGCCCACCTCCACCTCTCTACCACACCGTGCAGCCACACAGAACCCACCGCAACCCACCAAACCCACACACCGGACCGCAACATCACGACCGCCACACACCCCACCCACCCCACTCCGCCCACCTCACATCCCACCCGGACTCAACCCACCTCAACCCACCTGCCCAACCTCACCTCACTCAAGCCCACACTCACCTCAACTCACCTCGCCCTTGACTTACCGTACCCACCCCCACCACCCCACCTCGCCCACCCCACCTCACCCCACCTCACATCACCTCACCCTGACTCACCCCGACTCACCCCACCTCAACCCACATCACCTCACCTCCTGGGTGCAGACAATGGCTGGGCAGATGGAAACCTTTTAACTACATAGCTCTCTAGCATGTCAATACATGTTCAATTTGAACTATGTAACTCACACAAAAAACTATAATCACACATGCAAGCACAGACTTCACACATTACTCACTACGCTACACCTCAACCCACATCACCTCCTGAGTGCAGACAATGGCTGGGCAGATGGAAACGCTGCAGAGCAACTTGAAAATCCAGACAGCCTTGGTAGCCAAGCTTCAAGATGCCATCACAGCTTCAAACATGGAGGTAGGTCTGTTATTACATATCCACCTATCTTCTATAGATAGATAGATTAAATCACATCTGACGAGCTTCAAGATGCCATTGCAGCCTCTAACATGGAGGGTCCTTTGAAACGATATATCCACCCATCTCTCTCTCTCTCTCTCTCTCTCTCTCTCTCTCTCTCTCTGCTTAACAGTGCCACACAACTCTCTATATACATCTCTCTCTCTATATATATATATACATATCTGTGTGTGTGTATATATATATATATATATATATCCTCCTCTCATCACCCATTCCCTTACCCTCAACTCATTCACTCACCCACACAGGAGCTTGATCTGCATTAAACAATACAAGACACCATTGTGCACATTCACTCACCCAAAACTCATTCACTCACCCACATTAAGTCTCAAATTCACTCACCCAAAACACATTCACTCACCCACATTAAGTCTCAAATTCACTTACCCACTACACACCCACTCACCCACATTTACTCACACAATCACTTACCCACTACACGTACTCTCACCCACACAGGAGCTTGATCCGCATTAAACAATACAACTCACAATTGTGGACATTCACTTGCCCACATCCACTCACCCAAAACACATTCACTCACCCACATTAACTCTCATATTCACTTACGCACTACACACCCACCCACCCACCCACATGCAAACACACATTCACTGACCCACAACAAATTCATTCACGCACTACACATTCACCCATTCACTTACCCACCACACATACACTAACCCACATGAAATCGCCGATTCACTTACTCACTACACATACACTCACCCACATAGGAGCTTGCTCTGCATTCAAAGATACAAGACACAGATGTGCACATTCACTCACCCACATCCACTCACCCACACTCAATCACACAATCACTCACCCACTACACATTCACTCACCCACATAGGAGCTGGTTCTGCTTTCAAAACTACAAGAAACGTTTGTGCACATTCATTCACTCACATCCTCTCACCCCACATCCACTCGCCCACATCCTCTCACCCATTCACTCACCCACATGCAATCACCCATTCACTCACCCACTACACATTCACCCATGCACTCACCCACAGCACATTCACTCGCCCACATTTACTCGCCCACATTTACTCGCCCACATTTACTCGCCCACATTCACTCGCCCACATTCACTCGCCCACATTTACTCGCCCACATTCACTCGCCCACATTTACTCTCCAATTCACTTACCCACAACACATTCACTCACCCACCACACATTCACCCTTACACACAGGAGCTTGTTCTGTATTCGAAGATACAAGACATCGTTGTGCACATTCACTCACCCACATGAACTCTCCAATTCACTTACCCACTACACATTCACTCGCCCACTACACATTCACCCATTCACTTACCCTCTACACATTCACTCACCCACTACACATTAACCCATTCACTTACCCACTACACATTCACTCACCCACTACACATTCACTCACCCACTACACATTCACCCATTCACTTACCCACTACACGTACACGCACCCCCACAGGAGCTTGTTCTGTATTCAAAGATACAAGACATCGTTGTGCACATTCACTCACCCACATAAACTCTCCAATTCACTTACCCAATACACATTCACTCGCCCACATAAACTCTCCAATTCACTTACCCACTACACATTCACTCGCCCACTACACACTCACCCATGCTCCCAGGAACTTGTTCTGCATTCAAAGATACAAGACACTGAGCGTCGCCTGACCAGCTCATACCACCCAAATTTACCCCCGTTCCCCGGTGGCCACCCCCCACCCAGGCCCTGGGTTCTGGTCTGGGTAACATAACGGGTTGTATGTAACCCCCCTACCCATATGTATCACACACATACCATTCCAACTCAACCCAAGCCAGACCCACAGCCTCCACACATTTCTGGATCCCTCCTTGCCCCTCACCCAACCCCATGTACACATTCACCCATACACACAGGAACTTGTTCTGCATTCAAAGATACAAGACACCGAGCGTCGCCTAACCAGCTCCCGTGTGCGGGCCGCTAAGACAGTGAAGGATGTGTCACGCTCCACAGCGGGTATGGCCGTCAGTGGGATGGCTTGGGGCAGTGCCCTTTCCAGCAGGGACGAGGTGCATAGCCTATTTAAGCGCGTGAAGGCCGTATGTGCGGCGTACCGCCTCAACATGGGACCCCTCTTGTCCAGCAAGATGAGGGACGAGTCCACCGGGGCAGCAACTGATCTACAACTGATTCAGGTAAGAGTTCAACTGATTCAACTGAATCAGGCAATAGTTTAACTGATTCAACTGATTCAGGCAATAGTTCAACTGATTCAATTGAATCAGGCAATAGTTCAACTGATTCAACTGATTCAGTCAATAGTTCAACTGATTCAGGCAATAGTTCAACTGATTCAATTAAATCAGGCAAGGGTTCAACTGATTCAACTGATTCAGGTACAAGTCGAACAGGGCCGCCACTTATCTACAACTGATTCAGCTAAGAGTTCAACTGATTCAACTGAATCAGGCAATAGTTCAACTGATTTAACTGATTCAGGCAAGACTGCAAGAGTCCACCGGGGCAGCCACTGATCTACAACTCATTCAGCTAAGAGTTAAACTGATTTAACTGATTCAGGTCAGAGTTCAACTGATTTAACTGATTCATGTAAGAGTCCACCATAGCAGCCACTGATCTACAACTCATTCAGCTAAGGGTTAACTGATTCAACTGATTCAGGTGAGAGCTCAACTGATTAACTGATTCAGTTGAGAGTTCAACTTCAATCAAACCAAACCCCCACCACCCCACACTACACACACAAACCCCTTCAAACCAGCCCAAACCAAACCAAACCCCTACCACTCCACACACACACCCAGGCTTTCCACGGTTTCGTTGCTGCGCTGGAGTCCTATAGCAGCAAAGTGAACACAATCCCCCCCCCCCCCACACACACACACACACACACACACACACACACAAACACACACACACACACACACAAACACACACACAAACACACACACACACACACACACACACACACACACACACGTGCACAACTCAAACCTAACCCCCACCACCGCACACACACACACACACACACAGGCTTTCCACGGTTTTGTCGCTGCGCTGGAGTCCTATAGCAGCAAAGTGAACACAATCCCCCCCCCCCACACACACACACACACAAACACACACACACACACACACACACACGCACACACACATGCACAACTCAAACCAAACCCCCACCACCACACACACACACACACACACACGCACAGGATTTCCACGGTTTTGTCGCTGCGTTGGAGTCCTATAGCAGTGAAGTGGACCCCCCCCACCCACACACACACACACACACACACACACACACACACAACTCAAACCAAATCCACACCACACCACACACACACCCAGGCTTTCCACGGTTTGTCGCTGCCTTGGATACCAATAACAAATAAGTAAACGCAAACCAACCCCCACCCAACACCCACACAAACCACTTCAAACCAGCCCAAACCAAACCAAACCCCCACCACACACACCCAGGCTTTCCACGGTCTAGTCACTGCCTTGGAGTCCTATCGTAACAGAGTGAACACAATCCCCCCCACCCACACACCTCACACACACCCCCACACACACATACACCACACCACACCAAAACATACCAAACCAAACCCCCACCACACACCCCCAGGCTTTCCACGGTTAGTCGCTGCCTTGGAGTCCTATCGTAACAGAGTGAACACAATCCCCCCCCACACACACCTCACACACACCCCCCCACACACATACACCACACCACACCAAAACATACCAAACCAAACCCCCACCACACACCCCCAGGCTTTCCACGGTTAGTCGCTGCCTTGGAGTCCTATCGTAACAGAGTGAACACAATCCCCCCACACACACACCTCACACCCCCCCACACACAAACATACACCACACCACACCAAAACATACCAAACCAAACCCCCACCACACACCCCCAGGCTTTCCACGGTTAGTCGCTGCCTTGGAGTCCTATCGTAACAGAGTGAACACAATCCCCCCCCACCCACCCCCCCACCCCCCCACACACACCACACCACACCAGCCCAAACCAAACCCCCACCACACACACAGGCTTTCCACGGTCTCGTTGCTGCCTTGGAGTCCTATAGTAACGGAGTGCATTCCGGCGGAGGTTTGGCGATGCTCACTGGTAGTGCTGGCAAGATCAGCCCCTCACGTTCCTCTGCACATACCATCGACTTTAGTGCTTCTCATGCATCATCGGCATGCTTGAGCTCAAGTGTGGGACCTGGGAGCCCAGCGAGCCCTCCGCAAAGAAGAGGCTATTCTGCCAACCCAGCAGGTGCGCAGTTGTGTGTGGTTGGATCTGAAGTTGGTTGGCGTTGTTCTGCCAACCCAGCAGGTGTGCAGTTGTGTGTGGTTGGAACTGAAGTTGGTTGGAGTGTTGGTTGGCGTTGTTCTGCCAACTCAGCGGGTGTGCAGTTGTGTTTGGTTGGATCTGAAGTTGGTTGGAGTGTTGGTTGGCGTTGTGCCGGCAGTGCGATGTAGTTGGTTATTGTGGTTGGTTGGTTGTTCCTCTCTTTGGTTGGTTTGTGTTGTTTGGTTGGTAATTGTCTTTGGTTGGTTGGTGCTGGTTGGTTAGTTGGTTGTTGTCTTTGGTTGGTTGGTTGGTTGTTCCTCTCTTTAGTTGGTTTGTGTTGTTTGGTTGGTTATTGTCTCCGCTTGGTTGGTTGGTTGGTTGGTAATTGTCTTTGGTTGGTTGGTGTTGGTTGGTTGGTATTGGTTGGTTTGCATTTTAAATTTAGGGTTTCCCGCGGGGGCAGCCTGAAGTGTCTGAATTACAAATAAAAACTAATGAAAACGCCTGGTGGGGCGTGGTGTTAAGGGAACCGAGCAGAGAACTGTCTACAACATCATCTGGACAAGCTACCATCGCGGATGACAGCGACCTGCAACGCCAAGGGCGACCGTAGGAGGAATTGAACCCCCGACCCTTCTTCGTTTAAGCAATTTGGTGTACCACTAGACCAATTGTATCGCTGAAACGGGCTGAATTACATATAAGTGGTTCATTGAATCCAAGACGTGCAAGGTACTAACAAAATATCCAGCCTCTACATCAGGGTACTACTAAGCGCGCGCGGCAGCGCAGTGCCGCGCTGCTTTTTTGAGCCCCTGTGGGCGCAGTATGCAGTTTGTGCACTTTTTGCACTAAAAAGCGCTGACCAATCTGACGTTTGTGCGCTTTAAGCGCTGACCAATTTGGCAAGAAGTAGTACCCTGCTTGGCTATGGGTACGTAAAAAATAGAAAATGCTCACACTAGTTGACAAGTTCTAAGAGCGTGTCGCAAGTGACACGGAAAATCGCTTTAGCATTCTCCGGCAGGGAGTTTCGAAAGTAGTGGAGAAAGTACCTACTCGTAGCCAAATAGAGCTACAAACATTGAACAACTTTTGCGAAGGATCTTGACCGCTGCGATGCTGACAACTCTAGTCATGCGCACTCAAACTATGAGCAAAAATTGTGTGTGCGGAGGTGGTCGGAATCGTTCAAACGCGTCATCTGTCGGACAGACGGACATCGGACAGACAACGGACAGGCAGACGGCGGAGAGAGACACGGGGGGAACCTAGGGCTTCAGCCCCGGGACCCCTGGGGGGTCCAGAGGGGGCTAAAGCAAAAACATCATGAGCTCGCAATTGCTGAGAACGTAATTATACAGGTTGCATATGTGTACATTGAATTAGTGCTGATAATACTCATCATCAATCTGTCATTACTGTGTCTGTCATCAATCTGTCATCAATCTGTCATCGGTATGTCATCAATATGTCACAAATCTGCCAGTCTGTCATCTATCATCAATCTGTCATCACTGTGTCATCAATCTTTCATTAATCTGTCAACAATCTGTCATCAATCTGCCAGTCTGTCATCTATCATCACTGTGTCTGTCATCTTTACTCAGCATCTGGCATCAACCCCGCCTGTTCCATTGTGCACATGCAGGAAGATCCCCCCATCCAGGAAGCAGTCAAGCCCTAGCAGCCAGCGTCTATGATACCCCGCTCACAGCGATGCACCACCGAGACCCACGCGGCAAGTTCGCACTGCGCCACGCTGGCGAGCGCATTTCCAGAGGCCCCCGAAAATCGAGCGGGGATGGTGCCCCAGGGAATAGGAACCGCAGCAGTGCCCCGTCAAGGTCTGATGTTGGACTCTCGACCTCCTCCAGTGCAATTGTATTACTGTGCCAGCACCCCCACTCCCAACCACAGCAGGCAAGTCCACCCCCTCCCCCCACCTCCCCTGGTGCGCACCACTCCACTGGGGGGGCTGCGGCTGCTTGGGCCTCCCACCTACCACCTGTGGGTGTGAGTGGGGCTGCCAGCACGGGGGTTGGGTTGACTTCCCCAGAGGCAGCGTTGCATGAGTCGGGTGGTGATGACATGAGTGCCAGCATGGCGGTGCCAGCACGGGGTTCCCCCTCTAGCCCTGGCGTGGGCGATGAGATGAGTGCCAGCCTAGCAGTGACCAGTGGTAGGCCTAGTAGTGGGAGGGCTTTGGTGCCCACCATCTCTAAGCGAGTGCCTGAGTCGATGCTTGCCGCTTGATGTCACCGCCAGGCTGGCACTGGTGCCCACCATCTCTAAGCAAGTGCCTGAGTCAATGCTTGCCGCTTGATATCACCGCCAGGCTGGCACTGGTGCCCACCATCTCTAAGCAAGTGCCTGAGTCGATGCTTGCCGCTTGATATCACCGCCAGGCTGGCACTGGTGCCCACCATCTCTAAGCAAGTGCCTGAGTCGATGCTTGCCGCTTGATATCACCGCCAGGCTGGCACTGGTGCCCACCATCTCTAAGCAAGTGCCTGAGTCAATGCTTGCCGCTTGATATCACCGCCAGGCTGGAACTGGTGCCCACCATCTCTAAGCAAGTGCCTGAGTCAATGCTTGCCGCTTGATATCACCGCCAGGCTGGCACTGGTGCCCACCATCTCTAAGCAAGTGCCTGAGTCAATGCTTGCCGCTTGATATCACCGCCAGGCTGGCACTGGTGCCCACAAACTCTAAGCGTGCCTGCGTCGATTGCTTGCTGCTTATTCACGACAGGCTGGCCTGGTGCCCACCATCTCTAAGCAAGTGCCTGAGTCGATGCTTGCCGCTTGATATCACCGCCAGGCTGGCACTGGTGCCCACCATCTCTAAGGCAAGTGCTGAAGTCGATGCTTGCTGCTGGGATATCACCGCCAGGCTGGCACTGGTGCCCACCATCTCTAAGCAAGTGCCTGAGTCAATGCTTGCCGCTTGATATCACCGCCAGGCTGGCACTGGTGCCCACAAACTCTAAGCAAGTGCCTGAGTCAATGTTGCGCTGATATCACCGCCAGGGCTTGGCACTGTTGGCCCACCATCTCTAAGCGCGTGCCGAGTCGATGCTTGCCACTGATACAACGCCAGGCTGGCACTGGTGCCCACAAACTCTAAGCGAGTGCCTGAGTCTCTTGCCACTTGATATCACCGCCAGGCTCGGCAGGTTTCCCACAAACTCTAAGCGACGTGCTGAGTCTCTTGCCACTTGATATCACCGCCAGGCTGGCACTGGTGCCCACAAACTCTAAGCGAGTGCCTGAGTCTCTTGCCACTTGATATCACCGCCAGGCTGGCACTGGTGCCCACAAACTCTAAGCGAGTGACACACACACACACACACACACACACACACTGCCATGGGAATGCCCGCCCCCCCCACACCCCACCCACCCCACACACACACACTGCCATGGGAATGCCCTACCCCCCACACACCCACCCCACCCCTCCCCAATAACAGTATCAAGGTGCTCAAGGTTGTGCCGGGTTTGGCCAAATAGCCAGTCAGGGGAGCTTCCTAGAAGATGCTGCTCGTAGCTGAAAACAAATTGATATACATCCTTCATACATGGTATCAATACATATGTATGCAAATATAGATGCATATGTTGATGTATTTATCACTCATAATATGGAATATGCATTAGGAATGTGTCAATGCGTATGTATGTATGCATCTTTGCATAGGCCTATGCATTTGCATCATGTATATTTCTGTTCCCTTTTCCTGTCTTCCTGTTGTTTGTTCATCTAAATGCATGTTTGCGTGTATTTTACTGTCCAGGGGTAGGCCCAATAGGCTAAAAGAATTTGCCCAACCGTGACGGGAAGGGCTAAAAATAAAAAGCATTGAAGAACTGAACCCCAAACAATCGTGTTACCAACGGGCGCCCTGAGTCCGTGCTACAATGATAATTTAATTCTACAAGTTATGACGACAGATGTTTTGAATGGTACATACTTGCATACGCTGCATTTGTACTTCATCTCAATTATAAGATACTACCTTATACGTTGCTTCATGATGTGCATACTTGGGGCACGTACCCACCCCCCTGCTTCTTTTGCACCGTCATGAAATTGTCCATGTCTTGAAAGCTGGACTCCTGACAGAGAAGCAGGGCATGGGAGGGAGATTGTTAGGTAAACAAGACTTAGGTGGTAGTGGTAGTGATGGTGGAAGCACCTACCTTACCGTATACCTTGCTTCATAATGTGCATACTTGGTACACATACTCACCCACCTGCTTCATTAGCACCGTTATGAAATTGTCCAAGTCTTGCAAGCTGGACTCCGGACGGAGGAGCAGGGCATGGGAGGGAGATTTTTAGGTACACAAGACAAAGGTGGTAGCGGTAGTGATGGTGATGGCACCTACTTTAATGTATACGTTGTTTCATAATGTGCATACTTGGGACACATACCCACCCACCTGCTTCTTTAGCACCGTCATGAAATTGTCCAAGTCTTGCAAGCTAGACTCCGGACAGAGAAGCAGGGCATGGGAGGGAGATTGGTAGGTACACTAGATATAAGTGGTGGTGGTGGTAGTGATGGTGGAAGTACCTACCTTACCGTATACGTTGCTTCATGTTGTGCATAATAGGGCGTCAGATTGTTTATGTCAACCAGGGCTATCCTTTCAGCAGCAGAAGAAGAAGAGCACAGCAGCCGCATTTTATTGTTCAGTTTTTTAATATGTATGCGTTATACTTTGACGCCATACCAAGCTATATATATATATATATATATAAACATAGTGTCCGATTGTTCGATGGAAGAATACAATTTGTGTTGACTGTTTTGTATCATTTTTTTTGAAGCTGTTCTTTATGGCTCACAGATGGAGTGACCGTCACAAGGGATCTCCAAAAGAAGCCTGAACAAGTTTTTGTGTAAGAAAGGGAACTGGTAAGGGTTGTTCAGGACGCTGCGTCCTCTGTTGTCGCAGATGCAACGTCGAAGGGTCTGTTGCGTCGCATGACACAAGGTGGGGAGAGTCCGTTGACCAGACGGAAGGGGCCGTTGCGTCTTAAGATGCTGGCTATACAATTGGTTGCTTCTCAGTCAGCAGAGCTGGGGGTCCTCCTGAAGTACCCTGGAACTGGTGTCTCCACGTATCACTATGGTGCTCCTAGTAGCTTTTGGGGTGCTCCTGGTTGGGGTGGGGGGGGGATGGGGGGGCAATTCCCGTTGGAGGCAGGTCGGAGTGTGGAATCTAAGCAGTACTAAGTCGTGCTCCCCTGATTTAGATTTGTTACACCGTGCAGTCCGGGTTCAATTTTTTGGGGGGGGGGGGGGGGGGGGGGATTTCTGTTGGAGGCAGGTCGGAGTGTGGAATCTGAGCAGTACTAAGTCTTGCTCACCTGGTTTAGACTTCGAATGTGTTCAAAATCTGCATATGCAAGGCAACAGCCCCCCCCCCCCCCCCCCCCACCCCAAACGACCCCCCCCCACACACACCCCACACACACACTCACCTTCATATGCATATGCGACGCACTTAGACCCTCTGAGGTGCAACAGACCCTCCAAAATCTGTGTCTGCGTCTCTGCGATGCAACCGACCCACTGGATCAGGCAGGCGGGGGCTACAGACCGACAACTGGCAAGTGGCAACCGTAGTATCCGCCATGTGTAATTGTAAAAACATGTAACAATTCAAATCAGGATCAAAGGAGAGCTGGCTGACCATCCAGTATGTTACAATGCAAGTGAAAGAAGGAGCAGACGTAAACTGGCTGGCCACCCAGTGCTTAGAGTAAATACATATAACAATTAAATCAAAATCAGGAGCAGATGTGGGCTGGCTGACCATCCAGTATGTAAAACAATAATTTAAAATCAGGAGCAGAGGTAGGCTGGCTGACCATCCAGTGCCTGGAGTTAATCCATGTAACAATTAAATTACTATCAGGGGCAGATGAGTGGACAAGAGCGCGTTTATGCCGTGTTCAATACATCACACAACCCTGCAGGGAATACTCTCCCCACTCTCCAACTCTATCCATGTTAATGGAGTGGGGGAGGGAGCGAGGGAAGAAGAAAGGAAAGGCTAGGTTAATTCGAGCGCTACCTTTTGTAGGAGATTAAGACGATTCAAACTATAGTACTGCCGAGAACAGTACCGGTAGGAACTGTTACTTGGCAACGGAAAACCAACTGGACTGGACTCAGGTTCGATCCGGGAAAGGTTTGGCAAAGGGTCGTACGGTATATGTACACGCGGATGTATTTATCTACGAATGATCACATACTCTTATCAGCACTCTCCTCATCAGCATCACTCTCCTCTATATGTATACAATAGCGTACACGCGTCCATGCAGATAGTAATACCTAGTCATAATCACTGTAATCAAGTTAACTACCACCAACACCATCATAAAAGGCCCTTTCTTGTTAGCTTCTAGGCAGCTCCTTGAGCCACCCAGCCACTGGGCGAATCCCGAAGATTTCGGGGCCAAAAGAAAAGTCCTGGGACACAACACTTTAGTAGGGGGAACTATTGACACCCATGGTCCAGGAGCCCAACTTGGACGGCCACGGTACAGCAGTGGCACCTGATGCGTGAGCGCGGGCCTTGCCACTGCTACTGGCATGGGCGCCAGGATGCAGAGTGATCAGCTTGGATGATGATGGTGGGCTTGGAGCTTTTGGGCGAACCAAGGATGAGGAACGGGAGGAGGATCTGGATACAACGCCCTCCTTGCTACCTGCAGGCATTCGGAGGAGGGAGGGAGGAGACGTTTATTTTAGTTTATTTTAGTTAGTTTTGTTTTGTTTTGTTTGTTTTGTTTTGTTTTGTTTTGTTTTGTTTTGTTTTGTTTTGTTTTGTTTTGTTTTGTTTTGTTTTGTTTTGTTTTGTTTTGTTTTGTTTTGTTTTGTTTTGTTTTGTTTTGTTTTGTTTTGTTTTGTTTTGTTTTGTTTTGTTTTGTTTTGTTTTGTTGTTTGTTTTGTTTTGTTTTGTTGTTTGTTTGTTTGTTTGTTTGTTTGTTTGTTTGCCTATTTGTTTGTCTGTTTTTCAACCAGTAAATACCATTGTAAATGCCATTGAGAAACAGTCCTTGAGCACATGTTGGGCTGTTGGATGTTTTACTTGGATTGCTCAAAAGTCTAGGGATTCTAAAAAAAATGATTGTGTGATTTATTTATTTTATGCATGGCCTATCACATTGTGAGAAGCCTTGACAAGGCAGATGTAAACAGGTTACTACAAAGCGCGCGCGTGATTTCGCGCACACTTTTTTAGCCCCACTGCACGTTTCGCGCAGTTTTTTTAACCCCCTGTGGGCGCAGCGCGCAGTTTTTGCGCTTTTTGCACTAGAAAGCGCTGACCAATTTGACATATGTGCGCTTTAAGCGCTCACCAATTTGACAAAAAGTAGTACCCTGCATGTAAACCAGTTGGTGGTTTTTTCCCATTGCGCTAGTCAAGTAACATGGGTGTTTGGGGCATGCCACAAGTCCCATCTAGTACACAATGCACCCCCTCCCCAAATTCCCTGTTGCATGCATGGATGTATATATAAGTCCAGGCTGCATAACATGGTGTGCAAAATAAAAATGGTGTGCTACTCTTATGTTGGTTTGCGTCATGATCACACATGCTCACTTGGATGCCTCTGATCTCTATTTCCTAGCACCCTACATGAGCACTGTGCACCTTGCATGGAACATCACCCCCAAGAGACAGTTCAGATTTGAATGGGTGTCTCATGTGCATGCAACATGAGTCTAGTATACAAATCATGCGGGAAACACTTGAATCCCACTGTGTTACGACATGCTCGCGGGGACCTGATAACTCGGAAGCGGCGAAATACAAAAACGGCCGAAGACGCGTAGTAGATCAAAAATATAAACTCTTATACCGGACCCGGCTCAGGTATTGGAGAAATATGACGTGTAGCGCAGTAAGTTAGTTGGCGACGTGAATTCCCCAAATATCCCAGTGTGGATGGCGACAGGTACGGAAAAGCTTGTCAGTTAAATTATTTTCCGGCAGCATCGGGACTTATGAACAGGCGTACACCTGCAATCTTTATTACCCAGCGATCACTCCCGCCCTAATTAGGAATCGTGTCGGATGTGCAGTGCAACACGAGAGGCCTGAGGGTTACGGAAATATGTATATTCGTGTGCATTGGTTTGACGGAAATTATTCACAGCCGAGTTAGTTACCTTTGGGAGGTTATGATGAATTGTCAGGAAACTTTCTAAGTTCAAACGCAATGGGAAGCTGCTAACAATCTGTGCTCCACTTGGTTTATCATGTGGTAAGAAGCCAAATAAATATAAACTTTTATCTTTGAATTCAAAACCATATCCTGGGCCAGGAGCGTTAAAAGTGCATAATCCGTTTATTTCATTGTGGCTAATGGTCCAGCCTGGTAGTAAAGTGTTCAGTGTTGCTAACCATTGGTCCAGGTCATAATTCCCGACTGGAATTCTAACGGATGTCTTTGTCCCATTATTAACAACACTGAAGTCATTGTTACTCGCCCGAATACTATAGAAACATCTATTGATTATTAAATCAGTAACAGTTACTTTAGTACGACCACCGAATTCGTTATGTAGGATTCCAGCAGGTAGGCTCGTTGTGAAATTATCCGGGGTCCCAGATGTTCTGTATTGTGAGCTGATGTATATTAATTGAGTTTTGATAACAATGGGCGCCATTATATAATTTCGTAGATAATAACTGATAGAATGAAATTTGGGAATCCAATATACAGATTTCCAGCGGCATCATAGACTGTTATATTTAATTGTTGATTTTTCAGAGACGCGATTAGCTTGTGACCTAGTGTATTGCTTGTAATTGTCTTAACAATACTGTGTGTTTCCCCTCCTAAAAGCAAGTTGGTTCTCTCTCCATTCACTGAATTATCAAAAGGGGTTTGTGCGAAGATCCCATTTGCACTCATGCAGAACGGCCCTGGTTTACTCGCTGTGGTAAATGATTCGACAGCCAGCTGGTACCCCTTTTCATTGTATGGCAGGTCGCAATTTAACTTCAATTGGTAGTTCTGTGTTGATGTATTGTATGAGCTAAATAACGTTACTCTCTGCCAAGCCATTTATATTACTGTAGATTTTTCATTTTCTACAGTGACCAAACCTTCCAAGACCTCGTTTGAAACCGGTTTTTTCTGCTTATTCATATCTTTCCGTAGAAGCTTTTTGTCCCTATACATGAGTGGTTTGGCAATATGTAGGGAAATGCACGAATCCACCAAATATTCCGGCAGTCCGGGTGACATGTCCAATACTGCTGCTTTCAGATACTTGTAATCATTGGTCTGTCGATATTCATTTGTGATAGCGGCCATTGTTTAACAATAATTTAGAAAAATAATTTTTCTGTAAGCTGAGAATGATGTCGAAATTCTTTTTAAACCTTTGGCTTTTGTCCTGTGTAAAATCCATCACAAGTGCATCATATTCGTTTGCTGTTGCGTGCAGATAGAGTGCTTCAAACTTCTGTAGAGTGATCGAACTACTTACTTCTTCATATAAATCCTCCAAGATCTTAGTGCTGGCAAACTTGAATAGCACAAAAATACTTGTATTGGTTCGAATAGACTTAGGGATTGCCTTGAGATTCTGTGTGCATATCATTATGTTTATACCCAAATGTCTGTTCTTGAGAACCAAATTAGTCAAGGCTGATTTGCCAAGAGATTTAAATGCACTACTGCCCACAAGGTCGTCCAATATCAGGTATACTATACAACCGTTTGGGTACTTGCAGGTAGGTCGTTGGTATCCAGTTCTCTCAAGGAAATCGATTTCATCAAACGAAAGTCCATCTATATTTCCTTTCATAAACTTGGAATAAACAATCATCTGCCTCCTGCATTCTTCTGTATTTTCCTTTTCTAGTTTGATGTTTTCAATCACTTCTAAAAGTTTGGAGTCTGAATAATCTGAAATGATATCATTTGGATCAATTTTCAAGCAATTGAATACCGGATTAGCATCATGTGTTGGGGGAAATACTAAAACTCTCATATCCTGTTTGCCATCAAATCCATAAATCTCGTATTGTTTCAATAATTTGCAAAGACTGTACGTCTTCCCACTTCCTCTGGAGCCGACTAGGAGTGACACAAAATAATTACGTGGTAGAGCTGAATTGAGGGACTGTGGATACTTGTTTGCTTTGTATTGGAGTGGTTTATGACTGAAATTTGCTACTGCGTTCTCAACAATATTCATCACTAATTACATGGTAGAATATTAATCAAAATGGACATGTGTGACCAGGAAAGAGTGATTGGTAAGCGATTCGTTTGCCCTCGTTTAATATTTTTTCCCTAAGAAGTTGTACTGTATCTTCTTGAGTAAGTATTGGTCTAGCTTTGGTGACCTTCAGACGTTTTTCAATGTGTTTTGATATCTTTTGAACCTCTCCTTCTTCTTCTTCTGATTGAGAATCTGTTACAATCTTTTGCTCTTCTTCTGAACTGTCTAAAGTAACAACCACATCCTTCTTCAGCTTTCTAAAGACAGTGTTTTTGCGACGTGTCATTTCTGCCGTTTTTTCTTGTTTTTGGACTTCTTTCTCTTGAATCTTCAGTTCTTTCTCCTGTCGTGTAATCTCTCCTAATTCCCGCCTTTTTGCCCATGCTTTTTCTCTGGCGATAGACAATGAAGCTTTCTGCTTCTCGGACATAACACGCTTAGCTTTGACTGGTATCACTTCAGTATCTTCTAGTAGGTTGCTATCTTCTTCTATATTCTCCATATGTGATTTTACATTAGAAAAGATTAGAATTAATTAGAAAAATTAAATAGGTTTTACAAATAATTTATTGGAATTTGGGATATACTGGGAGAGTTCGGAGTATTTTGACTGCATTAGGCTTCCTTGGAATAGGTCTTCCCTACAGAAGGTCTGATTCATGTAAGGGTGTGCGTATTGTTCGTCTGCCAATAAAGTTTGTTGCTGGTTGATTGTACTGTGTTTTTTTCGGCCATGACTCAATATATAGCGGCAGCAAATATTGATCCATGTTGTTATATATTACTTTGTGTAAATATATTTTGAACCCGTTTCGTCATTATCTAATTCAAGCAAGCTATTGTATTTTACGAATAAAAGTGAGTAATTTTTCTTATTATTGTTTCCGTTTGAATAAAATGAAATATCATAATTGATATCTTCTTCATCCTCTATATCAATAGGCAGCCCACAGGCCCATTGATAAGATTTAATAGTTGGGGGAAATCTCAACAATAATGTCCCGTCAACAGTGTGTGTCATGAGGTGTTCAATCGCACGATTTTCGTTATCGAAAATGAAACCTAGATATTCTATTGCTTTATCATAAGGAATAGAATGATTCGCAATGGGTACATTGTTTATACTAAATCCTACATGAATCGGTTTTTCGTAACCAATATTACTTATCCCGTGCATGAAATAATATGACGTCCCATTCCAGTCTTGTGTAGATACCTTTTGATAATAATCATACTGTAAAAAAGTAGCCAAGACATATTCAATATCACGTGACCCAACGAAGATATTTGTTGTTTGATTTTCGGATTCATTGAGTTGGAATTGACTGGTGAAATTATCGAATTCAATTCTATCGGATACGTTGTCTTCTATTTCACTTTTGATAATGAGTGTTGGTTTTACAATTTCATATCCAACGGATACACTCTCTCTTAACAGCACCACAGCGTCTGCCCACTCAATTTCAATTCTGATTTTGCCTTTAACAATACAGTCCTTAGTTCCTAGGATACCATGGAATTTATCAATCACGAACGGTATCAGATCTGTCTCTGCAACAATGTCAACTGCTTGATTATTCCCAAACATATTAGTTGAGGCTTGTGTCGAGTTGTGTACGTCCATCATCCTAGCCAAATGATTATACTCATTTATTGTTTGAATTAGGACATCATCAAAATATACTGAAAGAGTGCTTATCATACATCCAATCCCACGAGGTGCTACTCCCATTGAATTCATTGTAAACATGATCTTCGCTGTGTTCAAATCCCATATTCCATCATTGATCTCAAATACGCATTGGCTTTTGGGGGAAAAAATAGTATCACCTATGGCCTCAAAACTGAACACCTTTGTAATGTGTTTTGGTACAGGGTTCATTTTATATTATTATTAGATATGTTTTATGTTTTGTTAATCAATTCTCTGCTAACCAAACAGTTAGAGTACTAATTCGAGTTGTCTACCAGCGCCTATCCTCAACATGGAACCACACTCAATGAAAACAAGGGCTGTTAGTGATTCGGAACCAGCTGCACCACCGATGCTCTGCGTGTCAAATGAACCTATGCTTGAATTACCCCTGGTGTCCACGCCAGACAGAAAAGAATCATCGTTATGACAAAATTTACAGGACAATACAAAAAAGTTGTCACGCCATTTTGCGAATGTGTCACAATAAGGATGACTTCCCCCGTCTGCCGATTGTAATTGGTTATATTATGACTGCGTTAGGGCAAAACACTGACCCGGATTCGCGCGAAAATCAGGTGTGTATACGCCGTTTAAATTAAATTGGGCTGAAGACATTCCAGTAGCTTTTCTTGTAAAGGTATTAGACGATTTGTAACTCCATCAAGCCCACCTGATGGACTCTGTGCAACAAATGTATCCCATGCCCTATTGACCGATTGAGAAGATACACTAAATTTAGTTGATTGACTATAGGAAGTTGCAGCTGAACTGAAACTGAAGTAATTGCGGAAGCTTAGCTCGTATACCCCTCCACTAGATAGAAATGCGTTATGCATGGAGTCAAAAATCCCGTCATCAATGGAGATCGTGTCTACACTGAATGAAATGTCTGATAGTGTGAATGTTCCTCCTCCTAGACAGTTTGCTCCGTCAAGTTGAATTCGTAGTCGGACCTGTCCCAATAGTTTAGTATCAAGGATAGATGGTTGAAAACTGTTAAGACTCAACCAGTTAGATATGGAATATGGTGCTTCAGCAGATGAACCAGCTGATGCATCCCCTCCTCCTTGTACGATTTTCCTGCGATTATGTGCGTCCTCCCCAAAACTCGTATCAGCAATGATATTCCACAGCTGATTGTAATTTGAGCAACCCGACACCACCATTCCATTCACCTCAAGATCCAATCGGGAAATTATCGACTCTATGTTTCTTGCAAATCCACCAACTTCAGTTTTCCCATTGAAGTGCATGATCAAAGTATCACTATCGACCAAGCAATTTGAAGGAAGGTCGACCGTTATAACGCCAGTATTCGTCGCAGTCGTGCTGTTGAGTGTACTGAGCCTCTTCATCGCCCTTGAATAATTCTGTATTTTTTTCACCAAATATTGCAAATTCTTTGGATAAGCCGACATGGAAAGTACTTTGTATAAGTATTGTTTTGAAAATAATAAAAAATGTTTTATTTTTTACCCTTCAGATAAGTGTACATTTGTTTGTAATGATAAGAGACTGCTGGCCGATTCAAAATAATTTGGTAAGCTGGATCATTGTTCCTGCCTTGCCATTCGGTAGCAATGGCTATTATATCTAGTTTTGATTGTGCAGAATTTCCAACTTTTTAATGTTTGGAATCAAACATGTTTAATTTGTGTTGAAGATCATCCATGTTTTTTCTAAGACTTGTCCTGGAGCCTGACGCTTCCCCGGGATTTCTGAATTCAGACACATTTGGTGTTGATGATCCAAAAGCAGAATCCATGTCTTCTCTAGGTCGTTTATTGAAAAAGATTTTTTCTTTCTCTTCGTCTGATAAACCACTTGGTCCACTTGCTGTTTCCTGTTTGGGTTGTTGTTTCTGTTGTTCTGTTTGGACAGACTTTACCAGCTTTTCCACAGCTGAATGTTGGTTCACAATCTGACTGACCATTGTCGGCGGGGCTTGTGCAGGAATTTTGATGGCAAACTCAAATGGATTAAACCCTAGCATTCTAGTCTGTGTCCTGTCGGCTGGTAATTTAATGTTTATGATTGTAGCTCGTTGAGTAATATTCCTACCTCTTGCAATTTGTTTGATGTGATTGGATTTGTTATTAACTGTCTTTTTAACAACTTTCCTTGTTCTCATTTCTTATAATTATATGTCCTAAAATTAATGTATTCCAGTCAATATATATTTGCGCAGCCACAAAATACCAAGAGGGTTCAGAATAGTATAAATGGTACGAATGATGTCGCCTCATTCGCCTCTAACCTAGCCGTTGCTAATCAGATATCAATAGGTGTAATTTCACCCCAGGTTATTCAATACACAAATGGTATTGTATTCTCATCGAATCTTGCTGTGTTTTCATCAAGTGCATCAGTGTTTTCATCAAATCTTACAGTTGCCAATAGCAATTACATGTATCCAAAAATAACATATTGTTCAAATCTATCAACAAATAATTCAAATTACATGCACCCCAAGACTGTGTTTTCATCAAATGCATCAGTGTTTTTATCAAATCTTACAGTTGCCAATAGCAATTACATGTATCCAAAAATAATATATTGTTCAAATCTTGCTGTAGGAAACAGTAACTATATGTATCCCAAAATAACATATAGTTCAAATCTATCAACCAACAATTCAAATTACATGTATCCCAAGATTACCTTTTCATCTAATGCTGCAGTTTATGCAAGCAACCAGTCTGTTTACAACAGTAATAACATTGTTAGTCTGTCGAATTATGCGTATGCAATTGAGAACATTAGTTCGTGGGACGATATTACAGGCATGCCAACGCTTTTTTCGGGAAAATATTCCGATTTGATAAATCCCCCAATAATTCCACAGAATTTATGGCTTAAAAACGCATTGGGTTTGTATACGCTTTAAAAAGTGGGTGTCGGTTCGTTTCCATTAAATATGATATCCGCTCGAAATGATACAATATTATCGGACGCCAGTCCAATGTCTGATTATCAAATCGGTGTATATTCTACTGGAACCAGAATAGTAGAAGGGTGTGGAATACAATTCTCAGGACTTGTCAACGCATCCTTATCACCTGGAGCAGCAATCGTTTTTGAAAGAACGGAAGCAGGAAATTTCTCAGGGTCTCTCCATTTCAAAACACAAGGAAATAATGGGTTTTCGGACCCTCTGACCAAACGCCTGACTATTACTAGGGGTGGACGAATTGGGATGGGTACAACAAATCCAGGATATGCTTTGGATGTCGTGGGTTCTATCAACTGTTCTGGTCAATTTTTGGTTAATGGTTCGCCAATTTCAACATCTTCAACGAATACAAATACATTCGGGAACATAACAATATATACCAATCAAATAAAATGTGTTAATTCACAATTCAATAATATAAGCACTGGGGATTACAACTGTTACATAAATTCTGATCAATCTTATGTCAGTCAGAATGATAAAAAGAACTTCAATTGGCGCAGAAATGGATCTAGTGTAAATGCAGGGTGGCAGATAATGCGACTCACTGAAAGCGGACAACTTGGTATTGGAACGGGTCATAACCCTACATATGCACTAGACGTTCTTGGGGACATCAACACATATGGTAAATTCCGGGTGAACGGTGTGGAAATTGCATCATCCGCTTTTAATGGTGATTACGATTTTTTAACCAATAAACCAGTTTTATTTGATGGAAATTATAATAGTTTGACAAACCGACCAGCCCTGTTTTCCAAGTCGTATAATGACCTTACCAATAAACCGATATTATTTTCCGGTGATTATGCAGATCTAAATTTTGCTCCCTTGCAACCAAGTACAGCAAGCACTGGTTGGTATTTAGGCACTTCTGGAAGTCATACATTTGGAATAGGAACCGGTACCAATTCTAGAAATCTTCTCACTGTTCAGTCTTTTGCTAAACGTTTATCGGATAGCTCACCTAATACAGATTATAATTTGATGATTTCGAATCTTGGGACTTCAACGGGTCAACATGGAATGGCATTTTCATGTGGATTAGCAGCATTTGCGTCGACAGATACACCTGATACGGCTATAGTGTCTGAAAGACTTGCTCAAGAATATCATGGTGGTAGTCTACATTTTAAAACCAGAACAAGCTCAGCTATCGGGACCCTTATGACTCGAATGACCATAGCCGATAATGGATCTGTCGGAATAGGTACTAAAACACCTTCATATCTATTAGACGTTGATGGGTCGATAAATGCAACACAAAGTTTTGTCAATGGTGTAGCGGTGGGTACTAGTTCTGGGACATCCGGATTCTCCGGGGATTACAATCAATTATATAACAAACCCGTCTTATTTTCAGGGGTATATTCAGCGTTGAGCGGACTTCCGACTTTATTTGATGGTAAATATTCATCACTATCAGGTCTTCCAACATACACATTTAATGGACAATATTCCAGTTTATTCAACAAGCCCAACCTTTTCGATGGGAATTATAATTCATTAACTAATCGTCCTGTAATCCCTGATAGCTATTGGACAGCAGTCGAACAGGGTGTAATGTTCTCAGCCACGGGTAATAGATATAAAACGAGCTTGACACCGCTTATTAATCAAGAGACATTTCCAAAATTGGAGTTTCACGATCAATGGGGTGCTAACAAACTTAGTCTGACATTCCAAGGTACTAACAATCGAATAGAATTAGCCTTTATACATGATATTGGGACCCCAGCAACGAATATCCCCTATGTTTATATTTCTACTTCTGGCGCAATATCTGGGAACTCAGATCGTCGACTCAAAAACCATATAGGATTTATTGACCCACAAGAATCATTAAATAAAATTAATCAATTAATGCCTGTAAAATACACATTTAAACATGACCCAGATAATGTCGATTATGGCCTTTACGCTCAGGATGTCCAAGATGTTTATCCCCATCTCGTTGGTAAAGACAGTAATGATAATTTAACATTAAATTATTCCGGACTTGTTCCACACTTGATAGCAGCTGTCCAACAATTGAGTGCTTCTGTTAAACTATTGAATGCTGAAGTGGCTGTTTTGCAAGCTTCGCTTATCAATGCTTCGCATTGATGGCATAAAAGCTATCCAAACAGACAAAATAAGACCAATCAGAAACTCGGAGGTTTTAGGGTTTATAACCATTTTTGATTAGGAAAGCTAATAAAAAATACTTAAGAATCTTGAGCATATTATATATTACAAGTATAATAAGATGAGCGACACGTGCATCAAAGTTCACACTTATTCTAGTGAAATCCACAAGACGAAAATGAAAGAAGACCCTGAATATCGTGCTTATGTAAATAATCTCGCCAGACTTGCAACTGTAAAACGGTATCAAACAGATGAGGCATATCGTGAGAGGTAACAAGCATATACCAGGAACAGGTACCAAAATGATCCTGAATTTCGCGAAAAACGAAATGAACGTGCAAGACTATATCATGCAAAAAAAAGAGAAGAAAAAAAGGCGTTATTATTAGCAGAAACTGTCGGAGTATAGTGTTTCATTTAAAAAATTGAAATGCACATTATTTTTTTGAGTATTTTAAGTAAGACGCTTAAGAGATTGTTCACATATTAATATATTACAGAGTTATAATGGCATCACAACAAACTTTGGTAAAATTTTACAAGAAGCACATGGTAACAGGGGAAGCTCCACGCAGGATTACAAAGAAATATGTGATAGCAGAGGGCTACGAATCACTAGAGGATTTCTATGATGCTGTTGGAGTCGAGAAGGAACATCATGAAGCAAAGGAAAAGAAGGCTAGTAGGCAAAAGAAGAAGCAGTATGATAGGGAACGCTATTTGCAGAAAAAGGAAAAAAGGGAGAGGGAGTTAGAGGAGAGTAAGTACGAGAAACGTGTTGTACGAATTATGTGTTATAGCTTTGATGCAGCTTCAAAAAAACAACAAGAAGCCGGCATAACACACCATATGTATGCCCATGAAATAACATCATTTTCAAAAGCTTGGAATCCAGTCAGAGACTTTCCATCAGGCAAAACGTTGCATATTGAAAGGCTTGAAGGCTTCATAATTCCTAAACACATCAAGATACTATGAACTGCTCACAGATCTACAAGGAACAGACTACGAAATGTTTCCTGGTTATACTGATTTTATTTACAAAATCGGGGAGGATGACCCAAATGCAGCAGCATACATGCTAGAAATCCTTTACAATACAAATTTTATTCAAATTATTTCAAACGAATCAAGCGCCCAAGACGCCATAATTCCCTTTAAATTCAGAATCATACAAAACAATGCAAACGTATGTTGCGACAACAAATATTTGACACGGGAAATTAACGTTGAAGGGAAAGACACACTACGAGATTCAATTACACAACCTGGTCTTCTTGATCTCCCTCCACACACATGTGCATTTCAGGTTATTCTACAATCTTTAAAGGAATCATATGACAAGTATTACACAAAACTTTGTATCCCCAGGCCACCAATGACCTACGAGTCATTGTACAGAGATTTTTTCAACAAAGACTATACACAACACACTGATGAAGACGTGGTCACGATCGAACTATTTCTCAAATGGTTTGAAAACCACAATTTTGGATGCACGACAATGAGAACCAATATCTGACAGGATGTACACCAGAAAAATTACATTCTATTATTAAAACCATAACTAAAGTGATCTACTGGAACGGACATATCTCTCTCATTGACAAAAAAAAGTCATTCAATAAGTCGTCTCATAAACCCGTATTGGTAGCTCCATCATCTGAATTCAAGTTGCCCAGTGAGAAAGAAAAACAGACACACCCTATTGCAATAGCAAGCAATCCAGAAGAGGTATTTCCAATCATCAAGGAACAAATCCTTGCTGAAAATAAAAACATTAAAATAATTTATAATGGCAATCTGGCATTTATTCTAGAACATTTCGTGAATATTGAAGGAGTAACCCCAGCATTTAGCACGCGAGGGGGGTCGACAATTACTGGAATATATTTGAATCACTTGGAATCGGTTAATATTTCTATCCAATCCGCCGTTAAGATAGATGGATGTATCGATTGTGATTTAGAGAACATAGATAGTTATAAAAGGTTTCAAACACTAGAATCATTTGTCACGAAATCTATCCTCAACAAAAAGACCATTTCCACGTACCACCCTCTATTTGCAAAGGTATTTAACTGGTATTCAGAGTCTGTCCCTAATGGTAAACTTGTCGATGAAGATCTATCTCTTCGCAATGTTGATGAATATATAGGATTAGATTTTAACAAACACTATGCTTCATGCTTGATACATATTTTGACAACAATGGGTTTTCCAATTGTTCACCCGTGGGATACATTCCAAGCTAATGAAAACAGACCTATCAACAACGAGTTCTTGTATGTTGTGAAAATAACTAAAAAACACAATATATTGATACAACAAAGAACGTATGTTACTATACGGTTACGAAGTGTTACAACTAAAATCAATGAACGTAGAACATAGCGTATTATCATATTTAGAAGTTCTATGGGTTAAGTGTGAAGAGCTGGGAGATGTAGTGTCCTCGTGTTTTGATGAAAAATATGAAGATATCCCACTAAAGCTTAGAAAGGGAATCCCAAATAAAATTTCTGGATTATTGGGAAAGAAATACAACACCGTAAGACACTCGGCTGTATTTACAAAATATGGTGACGCTTGTATTTACTCGCGAAGAGAAGGTAATTCATCTTTCGTAATCAAATTAATGGAAAATTTATATATCGTAAATACAGCAAAAAAAACAGAGCTAACAAGCGGGTTTTTAACAATGAGAATAGCTATTGTCAACAGAGCAAGATTCCAACTAAACCAATTGATAGAAACATTGTCTAAATCAAACATCGAGGTTAAGGCCGTCAAAACAGATGCTATATATGCTTTGAAAGAAGGAAACGATTTCAGTTGCATTGAGCACCTTATTGGAAACGAACTGGGTCAATTGAAATGGGAGAACAAATCAATGCCACCAAATAATCATATTGAACATCGCCCAGAGTGCGTGGAGATCCCATTACCAGTCTTAGGGGAGGATGAAAAACCTAATCCTACACATCCCAAGAAAATCAAACAATATATTCAAACCAATCTAGACGAATATATATTAAAACCATATGTAGAACCACCACGTACAAAAAAGGTAAAAAATAAGACATTTGTTAACGGTCTAGCTGGTTGTGGCAAGTCTTACACTACAATTGTAGATGCATTAAAAAGGTTTAAACCACACCAGATATTGGTAGTGGCTCCCTGGAATTCACAAGTTAGAGAAGCTCTCAAGAAGAACACTGGTATCAACGCATGTACATTTCACAGCCTCATGGGATTTGATCATGATGGGAATAAAACACTAGGTTGTAATACAATGGAAGGAATTGAATGCGTTATCTTTGAGGAAATAATGTTGCTCACAAGAAGAAATCTGGTTGACGTATACAAGTTTATGCAGAATAATGATGATATATTCATATTGGCTAACGGCGACTCTCACCAACTGGAATCCATAGGTGATGACGTAAGCACTGATATTAAAACGACATGTATCACAAAAATGTTCAATTGGACAATGACGTTAACAGAGAATCATCGATTGGAAACAAATGAAGATAAATTGAAAATGAATGACCTATTTCATTCTGATTTGGGTGTTTATGCAACTATCTTGAAGCATTTCCCAAAAAAGATATTGAAATCATTGATTGACCTCAAAGAACTGGGTATTAATAAAGCGATCACACATCGAGATACTAGTTCGAATAGTGTCAACAAATATCTAGACAGTCTGATTGACAAGAAAAAGATAGAGAAAGCTGATAAACTCAAGACACTGGACAATGGAATCAAATATCATTACAAACAGGAATTGATCTGCAAAACAACAATAAACAGAGTGGCAAAGGATCATGCGCAAAGCGCTTCCAAAGATTCTCCTCAAACCAAGAGCAAGAAGATAAAAATGCGTCCCAACTACAGATACATTATTGTTGGACAAACCAATAAACATTTCACGCTGCAAGATGTTCAAGACGAAGAACTTAGAGTCGATATCCCCCATGACATGATTGTCGAACATTTCAAACTATCACACGCTAACACTTGCCATTCAGAACAAGGTGCTTGTATTGATGATAAATTTGTCATTTGCGACATGAGCATTATAACAGACATCCGCTGGGCCTACTGTGCTGTCTCAAGGTGTGTCAGGCTATCTGACGTGTATTTCTTGGACTTTGACTTGAAGGAATTGAACTTGATAGAGTTCTTCAACGGGAAGATTTGCGGCTACAAGAAACAAGACAGGAAACGAGACAATAACTTCATGCCTTGCAAAAATTACATCACTGTTGATTGGTGCATAGAGCGTTACAAAAAGGAAAATAATAGAATTTGCAGGAAATGCCAACAATACATGGGAGTAGAAAAACATTCAAAAACCCAATGTACTGTAGACAGAGAGGACAACACCCTGAATCATATCAAATCGAATTGCCATCTGTGTTGTTTGAACTGCAACAGAGCGAACAAAAAAAAGACTGATTGATCCTCCCCCTCCATAAACATTCATAATATATATAATTAATCTTGAATCCATTTTGAAAGCTAATCCAAATCTAAAATTGCTGTCCAAGGCAAAGCTATTTACTAGATTAAAAGACGACGGGATTACCAAACGAGATATTGAAGATTACTTCAATCCACGAGAGCTAACACAAATTTACCAAAGACCACAAAACACTAAATTCAAATTCAAGATCACTGCAAAACCCAGATCATTCCAGATTGATGTGGCAATTATGCCATTGTCGAGCAAGAGGATAAATAACAACATCAATCAAATTCTTATGTGCATAGACATCATTTCTAGAAAGGCTTATTGTTACCCACTGAAAAGCGGTAAGATGGATGACGTTTTAGATGCCTATCAGGAATTTATAGGCGATGTAGACGAAAATATCAACAGTGTATCAGGAGATAATTTTTTTGCATCTTCAATATTTGAGTCTTTCAATAAAGAACTAAATATAAAGGTATATACGGACGTTGCAAAAGAAGACCACATTACTCCGATGGGGAACAAGCTGGGAATCGTTGACAGATTTACTAGGACACTGAAGGGTCTGATAAAGAAATACTCACTAGAGAACAAGACTAAAAAATGGGTAGACGCACTTGGTGAAATTGTTGAGCTGTATAACGACTCCCCTCATTCTGGGTTGAAAGATGCTTCGCCCAACGAGGTGTATGACGATCTTGATTATTCTCAAAAGCTATATGAAGCTCAATTCAAAAAAAATCAAAAGATGAATGACAAAGTGACCCTGAAAGTAGGAGACAGAGTGCGTGTAATGTTACAAAAGAAGACCTTTGAAAAGGAGAAAGCCAGGTTTTCTACAGAGATTTACACCATTGAAGAACACATAGCATACAGATTCAAGCTGAGAGGAGTCAAACGTCTGTATAGACCAAGCGAATTGAACGTTGTTACAAACGTGAAAGATAGACTGGAGCCAGAAAAAGAAGACAATCAAATCAGAAGGATGCAAAGGTCAAACGCATTTAATTCCTATGACGAGATTGTTACTGCTATTGATAAGAAGGACGAACCAAAAGCAAAAAGAACAGTGCGAAAGCCCAAACGGTTTGCTGAGTAACAGCGGCGTTCCGCTAACCAACAGTCCTCCATTCCTCCTCCTGCGAGTAGCGGGGGCGGAACGGTAACCGGTCTATCAGTCGCATCCTGCGCGGAGAGTAGAAAGGTGTAACAAAGTGTAACGATTCGTATTTTGTCGTATTTTGTCGTATTTTGATTGATGCTTCGCATCCATTAGCCTAACGGCTAATCGTATTTTTCTTATCCATTCGCCTGAAGGATTCGCCTGAAGGGCTCATATGCGAAGCATGTGTCATACGCAAAGCGTGTGTCGCGTCAGCTCCCGAATCTTAGGCGAATTGTTGATCAAAAATCACGGTACTGCACCCGCCCACGGTACAAGCCGCCCACGGTACTACCACGGTATTGCACGGGGAAATCTATCGGACACCCCCCGAGATATGATTCGTGCGGAGGGACTATCGGAAAGACCCCTACTGGTTTTTTGGGTTAAAATGAAGTTATCGAAAAAAAACGGCACCCGCCATGATCGTATGTTAGTTGACGCCTGCGAAGTGAGGGGAATGCGAGGGTTGAAAACTGTGGATTGATGGCTATCTTCGGTTTTCTTGATGGCTATTGCTGGCAGCAACTTTTGAAATAAGCAGCTCGTCAGTCGGTGCCATTTTTTACCTGAGAACGGATCCGTCCAACATGGCTCGCGCTTGCTAGTAACAAAAAGAGACTCCAAACGAAAAGTGGAGAGCTCATTATGGCGACAAGGTGGAGGTGGGGAGGGGCGCGGGGGCGGGAGGGGCGTGCGTGGGGATAGGGCACTTGTAACCTTGTTGGGGCAAACTGAGCCACAGTGGGCTATGGGGAACTGTTGATGGATAGATGTAAAGAGCTTGGAATGAATGCTTATCGTGTATGCTAATGGAGGAGGCATTTGAAGAAATTGGTGTGGGGTGGATGATGGCTGCTGGCTGCTGGCGGATGGCAGTGTGTCGAGGCATTTGGTTTCGGAAACCCTAACCACCCCGCTTCCCAACTTCCGACAATGCCACCAAGGCAAGATACCAGCCTAGAGCGGCCTAGAGGTATCTGTATATCTAGTCTCAGATACCAAATGTGCCGTTGACTTGCGAATATGTATGAAAGTCAAGAGCAAAGATAATTTGCACACCTTCCGGAATGGAGAATGCTCAACTCAAATACCAGTACTTATGATAATCCGTCTTTGGATTCTGAGCTTCAGGCGCATGCAAGTTGGCAGGGGTGGGGGGCAGGTGAGGGGCCTGGGTGAGGGGTAGGGGCGGAAGTGCTCACCGCCGGAATCGATCACTCCCAGGGCCAACGGCTGGTTCGTTATTTTTCGATGTCTCTCTGAAAAGCTAAATCAAACGTGAAGCAGTTTCGAGAGTTTACGTTGTCGTTTCACCTCCTGCCATGCCTTGTGGCGAAAGCTGCCCAAAAGTGCCGAGGGTACGCGACTACACGAGGTTACGTTAGTGACTGCCGCGAGCTCCACAGAGCACAGATAGAGCTAGGGAATCGATCAACCGCCATTAAATTGTGCCATCTATCACACTGCCTGAAGTTCAGTAGTCAGAATCTGCTCGATTCTGTCTAGGGGATCCCCTAGTTCTGCCCAGGGTTCTGCCCCTCGCCCTCGTTCCGACTGCTACAGGTCTGTATGCCAGCCTGGAAGGGCTGGGGATGGCTTGGAAGGGAACTTGTGTAGGTCAAATCTCCCATTTTGGGTGATCTTCTCAACTTTGTAACCAAATCCACCTGCCCTGGGCTGGGTAGATAATACTGGGAGGGTGCAATCGGGGGTGCAACCCAGGGTACTTCAAACGGACCCCATGGGCTGCGTCCTGGGACGCACTCCAATTCGGTAGGTTGCGTCCTGGGACGCAATCAAATCCTTAGGCTGCGTCCAGCTATCAACAGAACCCGTAGCCCATGGAAATGGAGTGGTGGTGGGCCAATCAACTGCTGGGTGAGACGCAGCCAACATCCTGAACCTGCGTCCTGTGACGCAGGACGCTGCGTCCTGCAATACCCTGGTGCAACCTAGTGACCTGCAATAGTGATACCGGTGATGTCTCTAACTTTTGCAAGACTGCTGAAACATGAGATTTTGCACATCGAGGGCTAATTGGGAGCAAAATATGCAATAGGGGCCTGTTCTAGTCTGCAACCCAATTACGGGCATTTACAATTTCTTACCAGCGTTGGACATTGTGGAAACATGTGTTTTGAAATCGAGAATTCAAATTCCTACTTATATATATCGGTTGGTCGGCCACCTAAGAAAGAAAGAAAGAAAGATTACAAGGGGCTCATGTCCTAGCAGTGAAACATCACCGCCCTAAAGTCGGACTCGAGAAACCACCCGCTGCCTTCCGGCAGCGGGGCTCGGGCCGTCTTCCGGCAGCGGGGCACCTAAGGGGGACAGACCAATGCGATACTTACGCGAAATCGTCAAATCTTCAAATCCTCAAATCCTCAAATCTTCCCAAGACCGCCGGTCAAATCAGCCGGTTAATCTGACTAGCCTGCAATTTAAGTGACCCGTGTTCAATTCCCGTCGGGGGCGGATTACCTATGAGGGCACTTTTTCGCGTACGTATCTCAGGGTTGCGGACTGTGGACGCGGCGTTTTCATGTGTCGTTTCCCTCCTGTCCTGTGGACTCAGTCTAGGGACCTGGAGCATGTCTGCGATTTCCCCTTGAAGAATTCGCTTCTTCGTGACTCTCGTAGCTCATTGCATCAGCGCATTGTGCTTGACAAGGAAATCTGCTCTTTCGCACTAGTTCCTGCAGGTTGCGAAGTAGCAACTGTAGCCTCGGGAGTTGCTGCACCTGCCTCCATGGAACTTCGGAAAGTCAGTGAGCTAATAAGTTCATTAGCCTTACAGGGCACCAAGTTGAATAATAATGCCATGCCATGCTACATTGATTCTTGACCCCCCCCCCCCCCCCCCCCCCCCCAAGATTAAATTGAACGGATAAGTAAGCAACTGCTTGTGCATCCATCACCAAGGAGGCTGCCACTGCTGCTTTACGAACATTATACCACCCCCGGGGCCGACCTCCAGGGGACCCGCCAGGGCCCCCTACTATTTCAATTTAGCTTAGGTATCATAAGATGTAACAATTATTAAAGACGAAGAAAGCACTCAAAAACGTTAATTAGAAAAATAGAAAACACTGAATTCGAGGATTCGAGGAAGAGAGCATCGCCCTGTCCTACTGAAATATACAATACTACCATATATATATAATATCCTACTAATATATACAGTTTTGGCTGGGTGTGAAGTGAGAAAATAAAATGTTTTGCTCGATTTTCGGCTTTTATGCTTCACCATGTTGAGCCAATATTTTAAGGAGCAGACTCAAGCGTAACCGGCACATTTGTTCGATACTGCACCATGAGGGTGTCGACTGTCGATCTACCTAAACACACATCTGTTTTCAGTTGGCTGCGCACCGGCCTAGAGACATGCCAAAACGTGAAACTAGATGTGGGCCTGGCTAAAAGTCTCAATCATCAAAATCTGCATTTGTGACGAAACGGATTCCCCCAAGCTCACGTCAAAACTAGATTCTCTGAGGAGAGAACGACACCCAAAAATCAACTTCTGTGAAGCAACCGACCCCCTAGATCTGAGTCTGCAACGCACAGGACCGTCCCCACGTTGCGCCTGCAATGCAACGGACCATTCGACATTGCGCCTGGGACGCAAGAAGCAGCGCCCTGAATGAACAACCCTGTCGTATACCCTAATGATGTTGAGTATGCTATATATCCAGCCAAAACTGAGGTAACCTCGAGTAACTGGAAGCTGATACAAATTGCTGACCATAATTGTATTGAATTGTTACATGGGTTTACAGCGAACTCTGGGCTACTCACTATGGATGCTAAACGCAATGATAAAGAGTCTCCCCTACTTCTGGCTGATACCAAGAGACACGCAGTGAGTGTGAATCAGGGTTGTTTAGGGGGGCCCGGTGGTTTGCCCCAGTGCATGCAAACAGGCTGCCCCCCTCAACCTCAGTAACTCACGCCTTGTAATAAAACGTACCATTATCAATTTAGGGGTGGGGTGGGGCGGGCTTAATTTGGGTACTTAAGGTTTAGGGTTTTAATTTTTTAGTTTTTTTTAATCTCAAGGTAGGGGACCCATCCAGGGTACTTAAGGAGGAGCCCCGGCTATGCTGCCTGAGACGCAACCAATTTTATAGCCTGCGTCCTACAATGCAACGGACCCTTCTTTCTGGTCAACAGACCCTCCCTACGCGTCCTGCAACGCAACAGACTCATCGACGATGCGTCCTGAACAACCCTGGACCCATCCTTTGGGGTGAAAATCCTATCACTAGAAAAAGTCAACTAAACAACAATCATAAAGACAACTATACAACATTCAAATGAAGCCTACATTGTTCAAGGGTAGGCACTACGGTATGCAGATATAGTCCAGGTCCCCACGACTTCATGCAATCATCCAGTCAGCATTACCACGGCAGGTATCTCCAGAGGGCTATTCCCTTACATTCCCTTACATTACATTACATTACATTACATTACATTACATTACATTACATTACATTACATTACATTACATTACATTACATTACATTACATTACATTACATTACATTACATTACATTACATTACATTACATTACATTACATTACATTACATTACATTACATTACATTACATTACATTACATTACATTACATTACATTACATTACATTACATTACATTACATTACAATACATTACATGTTAAAGTCTACTTGACACCGCGAGGGTGTATGAGACTCTGTGCTTTAAACAAAACGAAAAAGCACCCACAAAGCAAAAAACCCCATTACATAAGGGGGGTGTCGAGGACAAACAAACCAAGCTCCCAACCACCGTTTTGGTGGCGTTGGTATTAAACCCCCTAGAGCCGGACCCAGATCTCAACCACTAACAGTGGCGGAGGTAAGAAGCCCTTGAACTGGCCCCTACTAGGGTGGCCCAGATAAGCCGGGTGCTATATTTAAAGTGCCTTTAAGCTTTGGAAATTGTGGCCTGGTAGCAAGTTTGAAGCAACACATGAGTGTTAAGTGTGGACCAGCACTGCAACAGTAAACGTTGCAGACGAGCGTAGTTGAAATCACCAGATCTAGGCGGTGGTCAGCATCTCCCTCTCGAAGTCCATGGGGTCCCTACATGCCGGTGGTGTTTGTTTTAGTATTTAGTATTTAGTATTTAGTGTTTATTTTAGTCTCAGCATGCAGGTACTGTTATTTATTGTTTAGTGTCTAGTATGCATATGTGAGTGGTGTTTGTTCAAGTGGTATTTGGTTTAGTTGTTTTAGTATTTAGTATTTAGTATGCATGTATGTATTTGTATATTCCAGGGGTATACAAATAGGCTAAAGGAAATTGCCCATCCTTAACAAAGAAAACAAGTACTTGTGAATTGACCCCCAGCAAATTGTAAGCGGCGGGGGTAGGGGAGGAGGGGAAGGGGAGAAAAGTTAATGCAATGCAGACAATTTAACTCTAACGTTTCTTATCGTTCTTTATGCATGTAACAAGATGTTTCCATTCTCTGAATGAGCCAGGGTTAGATAGCACTATCGTATTATAGTCGTCGACAACTAAATCATACCAGATTCCTAA
>JACBWV010000610.1:9371681-9379181 GCA_013435795.1 Chlamydomonas sp. ICE-L | reverse complement strand
AAACAGAAACTAGGGAAAAACGGTGACCTTGGGGGCTTCCGCCCTCCAGAAGGGGGGGCTCCGCCAAAAAGCTTGCCAGACTAAAGAGACAGCTTAATCATTGTGGTTGAGACACTGCTCTAGGGACAAGGGAATCAGCATTTCTCAAGATAAGTGGCACCCACCCCCCACCCCATACACAAAAACCCACCCTATACACCCACACACCCACAATTGTCCCAGAATTCGCCGCCAATTGCCCCCACCCCCCATCCCCCCCACACGCAAACCCATCCACACAGACCAAGTGCGGAAGCTTGATGCGGGCGTTGATTATGTACTATTATGGTTGAGACGGTGCTCTAGGGACAAGACAAAGGGAATCAGTACTCTGACTTTTCGAGAGATGCTTAGGCAAATCTCCACGCAACGGTGACGAGGATAACTGTACTACCTATCTCGCAACTATGCAGACACCCATATTGCTTGATAAGGTGGCCAACAACATATTCAACTCCCCGCGTGCAACACCTAGCACTCAATTCCCCGCATTCAACTCTCGCGTGAACTTCGAGTTCATGTGGGTGAGTGCTTTGCTTGAGTATGCCCCTTGCCTGGCACGAACCCGTTGGTGCCAAATCGCTGGCGCTAACCGCTGATTCCGCCTCTTATTGGCTCAAAACTTCCCAAACCCCTTCGTTTGTGTTACCGAGCACTGAAGAGTATGCTTGTTCAAGCACACTCTTCAGTGCTCGGCAACACAAAAGAAGGGGCTTGGGAAGGTTTGAGCCATTAGGAGGTGGATTCAACGGTTTTTCCTAAGCCCTTTATGCTTCTTAGGCAGTTAGGGTACCCCCTTCATTAGTGCTTGGTTTACAAGCTTGCTATGTTGCAAGATTGCACAGTCTTAAGGCCTTACTCAATCTACAATCCTTCAACTTGTCTGATTGTGGTTCATTGGTGAATGTGTCAGCCCTGGGCTCATGCTCCAAGCTAGCTGCATACCATCAACCTGCCTGACTACACCAAGCTAAGGCATGTGTCAGCTTTGGGTTCATGCCCAAAAGTGCACACCCTCAAACCGTTTAATTGCGATAGCGTGGAAAAAGTGTAAGAATTGGGTTCTTGCACTAAGCTCAATCTGTCTCATTGCACACAGCTAGTGGATGTCTCAGCCTTGGCGTCTCGCCTGAAATTGCAGACCATCAACTTGTTCCCATCCATGTAAGCACCCAAATTCACACCCATGTGCCAAGTGCAAGTGATGGTATGGAGGTCTAGGCAAGATCCCAAAACTGACACAATTTTGAGAGCTTGCCCAGACCTCCTTACCAACAACCTCAATGGGCATATGGATGTGAATTCGAATACGTACATGGATGGGCATGGAGAATTGACACAAGGATGGGGAGATTTGGTTTTGGGTATCTGTTCAAAGCTGCATACCATACCCAAAAGTGACACATAAGAGAACGAGAAGCACTAAAATAGGTCAATGTTACTTAGATAAGTGCAAGCAGCCAAAGCTGACAAATCTGACAGCAACTATCATGTCGACAAATCAAGATTTTGAAGGTTTGGGCAGTTTTCCAAAGCTGACACATTTGTCAAGTTGATTTTATTACCGATGGGAAATAAATGGAACCTGTCCGTGCAACTATTCAATTACAATTCAGCAGATTGCCGCTTTCAAAAGTCAACATCCCCCTCCAACACTAAGGCTGGGCGGGAGGTCAGGGAGGAGGCCAAGGAGATTTTTAGGGATGAGGCTAGGGATGAGGCCATGAAGGGGGCTAGGGAGGAGATGCATCACGAGGAAGGAGGTCCTCGTATGAAGGAGTCTTTGTTTGCTATTGTTGCTAGGAGGAGGAGGGATGGCAAAGGCAACAATAGGAAACAAAGACTCCTTCGTGCATACGAGGAGCTCCTTCCTCGTGATGCACCTCCTCCCTAGCCTCCTATATGACCTCATCCCTATCCTTATCGTTAGACTTCTCCTTGGCCTTCTCCCTGCCCTCCTGCCTAGCCCATAGTGTTGGAGGTGATGTTGACTTTTGAAAATCAATCTACTGAATTGTAATCGAACACTTGCACAAAAAGGTTTCATTTTCCATTGGTAATAAAATCCTGGACTGAGATGATCGCCTCTAGCAAGTACTCACGCAAAGCACTCACCCACACGACCTCAAATTTCACGCTGGGAGTTGAATATGTTGTTGGCTATCCTATCAATACGGGTGTAGGGTCAAAATTTGATGCGTCCTTCTACCAACAAAAGGGCTGCTCGGCGATCGAAACGGTGGAGCGAAAAGCAATGGCGGACAGGCACGCTCGGTACGCAGTCAGTCTACTCATATCTGCACCATCGAAATTCATTAATTATTGCTCAAAATGTCTGCGGAGGATGGTTCACGTGAGGGCCACCTCACCACATGAACAACCCCCGCCAACTCCAGAACGATATTATTCTTCTCTGAATTTGCCTAGGACTAGCGGGTTCACAATTCAGGGTGGGGGGCTTCTGGGGCCGTGGCGGAAATTGTGCACCCAGTAATTCGATAGGGTGCGGTCACGCAGGTCCTTGTAAACCCTGATTTGGACTATTGGAGAAAACAAAATGATAAAGATACAATATCTAGACCTCTTCCATAAAATCCACACTCTGCATACACTGCCATGATAAGGTATTGGCGAACCCTCCAGACTATAGTCCAGATCAACCCATACATCACAAATCCCGAAGGGTATGCGCTTAAGGACGGACGTATGGACTGGAGAAGGCGGAGAAAGGATTGTTTCAGGTACTTTTATCATGTGTACCATTCCATCTACGTCCAATACCACCCGTCCATCGTACATACGATCCGTGTCCTCATCACATAATCATACCATCATTATATCACGTCATAACACGCGGGTCACCTGCAACCCTACATCCGTTCATCCCTACACTCCATTACATCCATTAAAAAACAATTTACCATCTCGTCATACACCCGTTACCTCATACATACATACGTCTCATCAATACACCCATACATCCATACAAGTTCAGCTATCTCGTCATTATACACCCGTACTCTCATAAATCAAGTAACATCCGTTCCTCAATCCATACATCCATACATCCATAAATCCATATCTCGTCCCTCCTCATACACCCGTCACACCTCTAATACTAATACATCCGTCCTAATCCCTTAGATCCATACATCCATACATCCATATCATACATTCGTCGTCCAGAGCACTCCCCGTTCGATTACAGACCATCCGTGCATGCCATCCATACATCCAGACATTCCCTACCATCCTATACATCCATTCTCGACCCCATACACCCGTTCCTCTACAGACATCCGTACTCATCCAATACTATTCCATACATTCCATACATCCGTCATAATCCTCATTCAAACATCCTAGGAAAATCCACGATCCCTCAGTTCAACTACATCCATTATTATGAGGCGTTGTATGAGTTGACGGCGCCACTCACCGTGTCTGCTGCACTCCGGCACCACCATTGCGACTAAAGGACCCTTGAAGCAGATAAAGCAGTCAGCTGTCATTTAATTTTGACTTGATCATCTTTGGGTTAGTAGTCTCATCTGTGACATGGCACAAACGGAGCTGCTCGAAGTACTGTCGCTAAGCGGAAAAGGAAAAGCCTCTGGAGTCGACAATACGCCACTTCGCGCTCTCCCGGGTCCGGTGGGCGGCACGCGCGTTGCATTAATTGGTCGACACCTGGGGGGAGTTTCTCAATTTGAATCCGCGGACACGCTGTCGTAAAAAACGGTGTGTTGTGCCCCAATCCTTGGCTCTAGTAAAGACATTGGACGGATTTACAGTCGTACGAATGGCCCCATCCATCAACCCCTATGTAGCAGAGTTAGTCTACAAGTAGGTTTGTTAGACGTTTCAAATTTAAACACTAGGATCATAGACGAGTCAGTGACAGGTTTTATTATATAATACACGTGTTTAACATATACAATAGGATACTACAATATACATATATATTTATATCATATTAACATATCTATATATATATACGATATATATATATGATATATACCTAGACAATAATAGACCTAAAATTAAAGTACATAGTCGATGACTAATATTAAATATACATATACTATATATATATATATATATATATATATATTATATATATTATCATTAAGTGTATATAAACATTAATTATATAATATATATATAGAGAGGAGGTCTGAGAGCGAGACAGGCTGTCATTATCCACTCACCTTCAACCCCTTGATTGAATCGTCATCATAAACGTAGTGGAATGTGCAGCGCCATTGCCAGTTCCTGGCATCTGCCACCAGTGGTATGTGTGTAGTTTGTGTGTGTGTGTGGGTGGTGTGTGTGTGTGTGTGTGTTGTTGTGTGGGGGGAGGGGGGGGGTGTGTGGTGTGATGGGTGACCTGTATATGGGGCGTGGTTGTGAGTGTGTGTGCTTGTTGTGAGTCGTGTGTGTGTCGAGAGGTGTGTGTATGTGACAGAAGCGTAATGTGAGACGTGTGTGTGAATGGCGGGTGGGTGTGTGTAATGGTGTGGCTGGGGTAGGTGGGGGGGGTGGATACTCGCTAGTGTGTAGTGTGTGTGTGTGTGTTTGTAGAGGTTTACATGTGTTGTGGGTGTAGACGTTGGGGGAGAAGAAGGTGGGTGGTGGGTGGTGGGTGGGGTGGGGGTGGGGGGGGGACGCTCTCTAACGTGTGGTCGGATGGGTCGCGCTTAATTGACCGGACGTACCGTGACAGGACCGTTCTGACACTCGCACAAGTGGAGTGGCGACACGGAGGCATTTCATTTGTGGGCGTCCTTTCCATTGGCCATCGCGCGTTCAATTTAACTACCAGCTGCTACCGCACAGCTCCCATTAAGTAGGTCCTTACCAGGTGGGCTCGAGGGACCGCATGGAGCCAGCTTCAATACAGTCGAAGGGCAGCATCTTTAAAGTGCCGCCTTCGGCACGGGTGGAGCCCTCCAGATACAAAGTTCCACGATGTGTCCTAGGTTTAGCCTTACTACTCCAATATTCTAGCACGCCAACAGCTCTGGGCGATTCGGAGGAGTTGCTCAGTACTGGAGTGGTGGTTCATTCCGCTGACCATCACTTTGGATTCCAGCATGTCGTAAACTTTTCAAACGAACAGAGCAGTTGAGCCTTGGACAGCGCTGTCGAGCTAGTCTCTTTGACAGTCGTGGATTGCAAGCGGTGGTGCGACCACCTGAGTGTATGGTGGTGTGTAGGAGGGAGGTGTGGAATGTATCGTGTTTAGTGGTTGGAGGGAGCGGGGGGGCCATCTAACCAGGGAGGATGTGTAAGTTGTGTGAGTGTAATGGAGGGGGGGTAGGGGGCAGATGTACGTCAGGAATGATCGTGTGTGCTTGGTGGTGAGGGTAGGAGGGGAGGTAATATAGTTGTGGACGTGTGTATGGTGATGGTGGGAGAGGGGGGGCAGGCAGGTATGTGTGTGAAGTTGTACTTATGGTGGTGGGGAGGGAGGGAGGAGGTACTTATGGATATCTGACGTGGTCTTGGTGGTGGAGTTAGAAGTGAGGTGTGAAGGACGTATGTGTGGATTGTGTATGTGTGGGGGAATGAGGCGGGGCTGGAAGGAAGGTGTGTTGTATATGGTGGTCGGGGGGAAGGAAGGATGGGCAGAGATTTAGTGCGTATGGGTGGCAATGGTTGTGGTGCTTCCGATTAGGGGGGGGCCAGGGCCAGTACCGGGGCAGCACGTTTCGCCATAGTAGGTGGGGTGTAGGTGGTGGGGCAGGGGGGGGGGCATGTGTGTGTTGATATGCGATGGGTGGCGGGTGCCGGCGGATATGTATGTTTACTTGTGATGTGCCAGGTATTGGTGGCGTACGGGTAGGGAGAGTCATTGGCACGATGATCCGTATTTCTGGTGTGGTTTATGGTCAGGGGGGAGGGTGGGCAGGATGTAGTCGTGATGATGTGGGGGGGAAGGGGGGCGCAGGACACGTTCGTATATGTGCGCACTATGGTGGGGGGGAGGGAGGTGGGTAGGATTTAGTGCTCCGATGGGGGGACGGACGATCCGGGCCGGGCGGATGTGTGTATGGTGGGTGGGCGGGGCTCGTGACCGGATGTATGGTGTGCATGATGGGGGGACAGGGGGGCCAGACTGTGTGTGGGTATAGTATGGGGCGGCGGGACAGGGCTCGGCCGGATGGCTGTAGTTTGTGATTGGTGCTGGGCAAGGGGAGGGTACACCGTTCCGGTCATGATGTGGGTCTAGGTGTGGTGGGAGGGGGGCAGGTGTATGTATGTATGTGTGTGTAGTGTTTATGGTGGGGTGGGTTTTATCATAGTTGGTGCGGCTTAGGTGTGTTTTATTCGAGGTGGAGGCGGGGGGAAGGATTCTGTGTTGTGGCTGCATACCATGGTGTGTGGGCGGGGGGTGCGGCCGGATACTTGGTGTTTTGGAGGGTTGTGAGGGAGGCCTTTCACGGCCGTGTAGCTCTGGGTGTAATATATGGTGTGGTGGGCGGCATCGGCCGGGGGTGTGTGGCAGGGGAGGGCTGTATGGTTTGTGTATGGTTACTCGCGTGTGGGATGCGAGGGGGCAGGGCTTGTCTGCGCTGTGTTATTAGGGGGTGTGACGTAGAGAGGCGCACGGATGTCTGCTTATGTGTGTGCGATTTGGTTGTGTCCGGGTCAGTTAGGGTTGGGCGGTTTGCTCCGGGGGATGTGGGCGTTAGGAGTCTCCCTGCCAGTCCACAGTCCTAACGGGGGGGGGGGGGGGGGGGGTCGGTGGTTAGGATGTCATTCACTAGTGTTCTCCCCCATCTTCGCACTGGGTGGGGGTGGTGGTAGGGTGTAGGCCTGTCTGTGTGCTGCTGTAGGGTTGCCGGTGGGCTTGCCGGGGGCCTCACGTACCTGTAGTATGTGTTGGTATGGTGGTGTGAGGTTCCTAACCCGCGGGTCGGTTGCTACTCCCTCATGTGTTCACGGCTGTCGTATGTCTGTGTGTATGGTGGTGCGGCCGGGGGGGGCGGGAATTTCTCTGGTGCGGGGGGGGGGAGCCTGTTTTGTGTCTGGTGTGGGGGCGGGGGCGCCCGGACGTACCGATGTGTGTGGTATGGTTAGCACGGGTGAGTCTAAGAGTCGGCGTGAACTCGTCTACCAGGGGGGTCGGAGCGGACTTGACTGACCGTGTGTTGGGGATGGTGGTGGTCGCGCGGCCCCGGGCGTCCGGTACTGACTGATTGTGTGTGCTCTGTCCGTACAATTCTGGTGCGGGTACTTAGGTAGCGACGGGTGTGGGCTGACCGGGCCTGCGATGGGTGTGGTTGTTCACTGGAGCTGTGGGCACAGCGGTTCGTGGCCGGCTGGCCAGGTCATGGTATGGGTGACTTACCCCATTTGGGGTTGGGAGTCAATTCCCGAGGCCAGGGATGAAGTTGATCGTCGTGCTCGTGCTTGCTCGTATGAGCCTTGGGTTGCTTTCTCGGATCTCCCACG
>JACBWV010000610.1:9322889-9359132 GCA_013435795.1 Chlamydomonas sp. ICE-L | reverse complement strand
GGTGTTTGTGGCTTGCGTTTGATTCGCAGGGCGATTTTTTATTCCATCCTCTCCACTTTCCCCCTTTCCCCCGGCCCACTTTTGTCGGGCTATGGGTTACCAACGGGCTGCTCTATGTCTTGTGTAGGTGTTTCTGTACGCCCCCTGTGCTTACTCCTTCTAGATGCGGGTGTTGGCAGCGGGTATGTGTACAAGGTGTGTTTGTGTGTTTCCAGTCCGTTTGCGTTTAGTGTGTGGTCGGTTGCGCACCAGCCGCTGGCCGTGTCTCCTCCGTGCCCTTGAGTTCGTATATAGCTATACACTCTAGTGTGCCGCTGCCTTTTTGTGTGTTCATGTTGTTGTGTTGGTTCTGTGTATCCGCCTTCGGAGTGTACATCTTTCTCTCCTCCATTTACTTCCCCACGGTTATTACGCGCTGTATCTAGTTATACAATTCTCGAGTGTCTGTGGTGTGTGTATGTTGTGCTGTCAGCTACGTACCCCCCCCCGCCGCCTCCACCTCTTTTTCTCCTTCCTGTGTATATCGCAGAGCGACACGACCGCCATCCTGGCTATGCTCTTCTGCACAGCGATTTTTTCCTTTTCACCTTCCTTTTATTTCCTCTTTCCCGCCTTTTTCCCTTGTATTCGTGTGCGCCCGAGTTGTGTGTGAATTACTATGCGGCGTTGGGACACTGCGGTGTGACCAGCGTACACCCTTGGTCAGAGTGTTTGTTCTCTTTTGTACTACCTACGTGTAGTTTGCCGCATAGCTGTGAGGACAGACCATTACCAGGCAGACGGCTTTAATGATCACTACCAAAGTGTCGTTTCGCTGGACGTGGCGCTTTGTGGTAGCCCAGTCTGCCAGATTGTGGGCGTATCCATCATATACTTTCCAACCCTATCACTACCTCGCCACAATCAATACGATTACTCTGATATTATTCAACGCTTCTTCCCAATTTTGTAATAAGGGAACCGAGCAGTGTCGGGTTATGTGAGACCCACTAAGTCGTGTGTGTGTCTGTGGAGTTACTCCATCACCTCTTAGTGTTTCCTTTTGTGTTGACGCTGTTGCTGCAGATATTGCTTGAGTGCGTGAGTGCATATGCGGGATGTGAACCTAGGTGGTTCGCAGCCTGGCGTCAGGTCCGCTGACCCGTGCGTGGTGTCAGTCAGTTCTCGAGGGAGCCGCAATTTCATTTCAGATTCGCGTCCACCCCTCCCTCTTTACCCTTTTTCTTTCTCTTTCGGACCCAACACTACGAGAGACGACTAGTCCTGCGACTACACACTTGCGCTCCTTCCACTTCACATTCAGCTAGTTGTGGTGGTAGTGTGTGTCTCATTGATGGCAGTTTGTGTAATTCAGTAGTTGGCGACAATTCCATGTGCCATCTTTTCAATCTCTTTTTCTCCCACTCTCTTCCAGATTCCCCCGTAGTTTGGTGTGATGTGATTACATATGTGTGTGTTTGTGTGTGTGTTTGGTCTGTGTGTGATTGTTGGTCGTGATCGTGTGTAGAGTGGTGACGGCCCCAGTTGCCAGGTAGGCTGTATCAAGGTGTGTTTTTGTGAGGTGTCGTGGTTATACCCCTTAACCCCTGTGATGTACCAGGGGATCGCCGTCCCCACACCCCCACTTTTTGGCCGGTCATGCTCGTACACCAGTGCATGTATTGCTCGCCCCCTTTCCCCCGCTCTATTAACTTTAAAATGGAGTGGCATTGCATGTGTGTTTGCCCCCTACCCCGCCATTTCTGGGTGTGTGTGTGTTAGAGGGCGAGGCATTGTTTGTTGGTATTCGTGTATGAATGTTAGTGTCTTCTTGTGTTTGGTGTTTGTGCTTGGCGAAGGTTGTTTTCTCTCCCCCCTTTTCCTGTGTGTTGGTTTACCTCCGCTTGTTATTGTTCGACGAGGACAGTGTCTTTCCAGCAGCGACAGCATGTTGTTGATCAACTGTGTCCATCCCAACCAGCACTGTGTATTGGAGTGGTGCTGTGAGGTTCGTTTACCCATGTTTTCTATTGACGGTCCCGCACAGAAATCTCCACGGACATTTGAGTTTTTTTTTTCGGAATTTGTGTTTGTACAAGTGTGTGTTAATTGTGTTCGAGCGTCGGGATTTTCCCCATTTTCGCTCTAGTGCCGCCCCTATTCCCCCCTTTGTATTGCGTATTTTTAAACGGGTCAGCGTGTGATTTGGGTAGAGAGATGTACTTGAAAGGTGGTTGATGCGGTGTTTGTTTTTTCCTTATCTCCCTCCACCTACCCTCGCATGTTGGACCGTACTCGAGGGCGATCAAATTATCTTCATTGCAGCGGGTATGTGTACAAGGTGTGTTGTGCGTGGTGTTTGTGTGGTGTAGAGGGCGAGGCAGGGGTATGTGTACAAGGTGTGTTTGTGCGTGTGTTTGTGTGGTGTAGAGGGGAGGGAGCGGGTTGTGTACAAGGTTGTGTTTGTGTGTGTGTTTGGTGTGTGTGTGTGTGTGTGTAGAGGGCGAGGAGTGTGGCAGTGGGTATGATACAAGGTGTGTTTGTGTGTGTGTTGTGGGTGTAGAGGCGAGGACGCGGGTATGTATCCAAGGTGGTTTTGTGTGGTTTGTGCGTGTAGAGGGCGAGAGGCAGCGGGTATGTGTACAAGGTGTGTTTGTGTGTGTTTGTGTGTGTAAAGGGCGAGGCAGCGGGTATGTGTACAAGGTGTGTTTGTGTGTGTGTTTGTGTGTGTAGAGGGCGAGGCAGCAGGTATGTGTACAAGGTGTGTTTGTGTGTGTGTGTTGTGTGTGTAGAGGGCGAGGCAGCGGGTATGTGTACAAGGTGTGTTTGTGTGTGTGTTGTGTGTGTGTGTGTGTGTGTAGAGGGCGAGGCAGCGGGTATGTGTACAAGGTGTGTTTGTGTGTGTGTTTGTGTGTGTAGAGGGCGAGGCAGCGGGTATGTGTACAAGGTGTGTTTGTGTGTGTGTTTGTGTGTGTGTGTAGAGGGCGAGGCAGCGGGTATGTGTACAAGGTGTGTTTGTGTCCGTGTTTGTGTGTGTAGAGGGCGAGGCAGCGGGTATGTGTACAAGGTGTGTTTGTGTGTTGTGTTTGTGTGTGTGTGTGTGTGTAGAGGGCGAGGCAGCGGGTATGTGTACAAGGTGTGTTGTGTGTGTGTGTGTGTGTGTGTGTGTGTGGTGTGTGTGTGTGTGTGTGTGTGTGTGTAGAGGGCGAGCAGCGGGATGTGTACAGGGTGTTGTTGTGTGTGTGTGTGTGTAGGGCAGCAGCGGGTAGCGGCAGGGGTAGTTTACAAGTGTGGTGTGTGTGTGTGGTTGAGGGGCGAGGCAGCGGGTATGTGTACAAGGTGTGTTTGTGCGTGTGTTTGTGTGTGTAGAGGGCGAGGCAGCGGGTATGTGTACAAGGTGTGTTTGTGCGTGGTGTTTGTGTGTAGAGGGCGAGGCAGCGGGTATGTGTACAAGGTGTGTTTGTGTGTGTGTTTGTGTGTGTAGAGGGCGAGGCAGCGGGTATGTGTACAAGGTGTGTTTGTCTGTGTGTTTGTGTGTAGAGGGCGAGGCAGCGGGTATGTGTACAAGGTGTGTTTGTGTGTGTGTTTGTGTGTGTAGAGGGCGTGGCAGCGGGTATGTATACAAGGTGTGTTTGTGTGTGTGTTTGTGTGTGTAGAGGGCGAGGCAGCGGGTATGTGTACAAGGTGTGTTTGTGTGTGTGTTGTGGTGTGTAGAGGGCGAGGCAGCGGGGGTATGTGTACAAGGTGTGTTTGTGTGTGTGTTTGTGTGTGTAGAGGGCGAGGCAGCGGGTATGTGTACAAGGTGTGTTTGTGTGTGTGTTTGTGTGTGTAGAGGGCGAGGCAGTGTGAATGTGTACAAGGTGTGTTTGTGTGTGTGTGTGTGTGTGTGTGTGTAGAGGGCGAGGCAGCGGGTATGTGTACAAGGTGTGTTTGTGTGTGTGTTTGTGGGTGTGTGGGTGTGCGTGGGGGGGGGGGGGGGGGGGGGGCCTACTCACCAGTGATGCGCCTTGCTGTATCATCATAGAGGGCGTCCATCTTGAGGATGACGTAGTGCCTGTTGAGGTGAAGATTAGGTGAATGTCACAATTTGTAAGGGTGGTGGTGGTGCCATTAGCAGCTTTCTTGCATTGTGGCAAAATAGCAACCCTCCAAAGCTCTAGCGCAGCACCCCCAAAACACCAAAGTAGGTAATGCACTTGTGCTACACGTAGATGAATTGGGCCCCAAAAAATCCATAAATAGCACTGCTTATTAAGGCATCATCATAGAGGGCGTCCATCTAGAGGATGACGTAGTGCCTGTTGAGGTGAAGATTAGGTGGATGTCAGTGGGGGAGGTGGGGGGCAGGTGGTTCAGTGTTTTTGCAGGATGAAATCAAAGCTCATTATAATGTGTATGTCAGTTGGGGAGGTGGGGGAGGTGGGGGAGGTGGGGGAGGTGGGGAAGGTGGGGGAGGTGGGGAAGGTGGGGGAGGTGGGGGAGATTAGGGGCAGGTGGTCAAGCGTTGTCCAAGGCTGAAATCCAAGCTCGTCACAATGTGTATCAGTTAGCATTGGGAAGGGTAAGGGTCGGGAATGTTTTGTAGGAAAGGAACCCGTGTCGTCGGTTTAGGTCACCCCATCCCATCCCACCCACACCTTCCTCCCCCCACCACCGCAACCACCCACCCCACCCCACCACCACCATCACCACCACCGACAACCCCCGAAGACCCCCACCGACCCCCAACCCTTCAACCCATCAACTCCCCAACCCCCCAACCCCATACCATGGTGCTCCTAGTAGACTTCTAGCAGTTCTTGCCACTAGCAGCTTTCTTGGGGGAAAATGGCAATGGGAGGGAGACCAAGCCAAATGCAGACACAGGTCAGCTCGTGTGGATGACAATACACATTGAAAATTGAAAATTAGTGCGCCATGCCACAGGCGTAAGATTTAGGGAACCCTCCAGTTTGCATGCACGTGTACACACTGGATAATAGCTACCATGTTGGGTTTATTTGGTTTAGCAGACCCTCTGCGCCTGAGCTTGGACTACCACGCTTCAGCACGGAGGGAAGTTCTCTACCTCTTCCAAGGCGGCAAATCTGAGATTTTGTGAGCCTGGCCAGGGCTCGAACGTCCCGCCTGATCGTCGATCAATGAAAATACAATACAATATAAGTTTACAATTTATATATACATATACAAATACATATACAGAGAGAGATTTGGCATTGGCATCACATTCACAGGGTGGCTGACAAACTCAATCCTTCATTTTTGTGCGAGCCAAGCAACGCAAATTGAGCGACAAAAAACGGAACAAAAAGTTGATTGTTTTAAAAACGAGAAACAAAACGGGACCAAAACTTGATTGTTTTCAACAAAAAGAAACAAAACGGAAAAACACTTACTTGTGCTCGGCCTTCTGATCCTTGCCCTCCCCGCATTGTGCGCAAGATTACTCAAGGAGGGCGAAGATGACATCGTCGTCATCATTCACAGCGTGGACCACCACATCTGAATCCACCATGCTGTGCATACGCCACCTATCAAGCTGAAACTTCTCCTGCAGACCTTGCAGGCCCTAGGGGTAGGGGAACCATGACGGGGGTTGGGTGTTGCGTGGTGGTGGTGGTGGTGGTGGTGGTGAATGGAAGTAGGGGGGTGGAGTGGGGGGGACAACATCTGAATCCACCATGCTGTGCATGCGCCAGCTATCAAGCTGCAACTTCTCCTGCAGCCCTCGTAGACCCTAGGGGTAGATAGGGGTAGGCGGACCATAATGGGGGTTGAGGGGTGCGTGGTGTTGGTGTTGGTGTTGTTGTTGGTGGTGAACTGGAGGAAGGGGGTGGGTGGGTGGGTGGGTGGGGTGGACATCTGAATCCACCATGCTGTGCATGCGTCAGCTATCAAGCTGCAACTTCTCTTGCAGCCCTTGTAGGCCCTAGGGGTAGGGGAAACATGATAAGGGTTGGAGAGTGCATGGTGGTGGTGGTGATGGTGAATGGGAGTGGTGGGCGGTGGGAATATATAGATAGGGGTAGATAGGGGTACATGGGGGTAGGAGGGAGGGGAGAGGGGGGAGGGGGGAGGGTAGATAGGGGTAGGGGATCATGATGGGGTTGAGGGGTGGGTAGTGGTGGTGGTGGTGGTAGTGGTGATGGTGGTGGTAAGTTTGTGTGTGTGTGCCGGCAGTTGTGGTGGTGGTGGTGGTGGTGGAAGTGGTGAATGTGAGTGGGGGGCGAGGGGGGAGGACACCAGCTGCAACTTCTCTTGCAGTTTTGTAGGCCCTAGGGGTAGGGGTAGGGGTAGGGTAGGGAGGGGTAAGGAAACCATGATGGGGGTTTAGGGGTGCGTGGTGGTGGAAGTGGTGGTGAATGGGTGTGTGGAGCAGGGGGGGGGGGGGGGGGGGGGGGGGGGGCACCAGCTGCATCTTCTTCTGCAGCCCTTGTAGGCCCTAGGGGTAGACAGGGGTAGATAGGGGTAGAGGAACCATGATGGGGTTGGGTGTGAGGGGGGGGGGGGGGGGGGGGGGGGGGGCAATGGTGGTGGTGGTGGTGGTGGTGGTGGTGGTGGTGGTGGTGGTGGTGGTGGTGGTGGTGGTGGTGGTGGTGGTGGTGAATGGGAGTGGGGGCAAGGGGGGAGGACACCATATGAATCTTCTCATGCAGCCCCTGTAGGCCCTAGGGGAAGATAGGGGTCTGGAAACAGTGTTGGTCGGGATAGGATGGGAGTGGTGGGCGGTCGGTAGGGGGTAGGGGGTAGGGGGGGTAGGGGGTAGGGGGTATAGGGGGTACAGGAGGTATACGAGGTTATAGGGGGTATATGGGTTAGGGGGTAGGGGTAATGGTAGATAGGGGTACGGGGACCATGATGGGGGTTGAGGGGTTGACCATGATGGTGGTGGTGGTGGTGGTCGTGTGTGTGTGTGTGTGGGGGGGGGGGGGGGGGGGGGGGGGGGGGGGGCACTTGCGAGATCACCAAGCTGCCCATGCACCAAATCTCTAGCTACAGCTTCTTCTGCATGTGTACATGAATACTGCCTATTATTCCTGAATTTTATTCTTTTTTGGCTGTGAGGTGTGGGCTCCTTCTATTCTGAACAACACACTTATCTCAAATGACCATGCTTGTGAGAAATGGCATAGAGGTATACTCAAACAAATGTTGGGTGTTTGCCAATCTAATACATCTAATATTATCATGGAAGAGCTGGGTAGAACCCCGTTGTGTTTTGCTTGGCTTAAACAAGCTTTGCGCTTCTGGAACAAGACCATAGATAAAGAACCTGAGGATCTCATTAGAATGGCTCTTGAGGAATCTTTTGATTCCAACACTGGCTGGGTTCATGACTTACGTTGTGCTCTCCACAAGCTAGGATCCAGTAAAAACCTCAACATTTTGGAGGCTGTCGATGTCGAAGGTATTATGTCTGAAGTTTTTGAGTCATGGAGGTTTAAGTACCCAAGTGACACCAATTACATTACATTACATTACATTACATTACATTACATGTTAAAGTCTACTTGACATCGCGAGGGTGTATGAGACTCTGTGCTTTAAACAAAAATAAAAAGCACCCACAAAGCAAAAACCCCATTACATCAGGGGTGTGTCGAGAACAAACAAACCAAACTCCCAACCACCGTTTTGGTGGCGTAGGTATTAAACCCCTTAGAGCCGGACCCAGATCTCAACCACTTACAGTGGCGGAGGTAAGAAGCTAACAAATGAGAAGTCACAAGAAGAAGAAAAAAAGGGATGATAAATTACGGTGCCACTAAGCAGTCCAGGGCTTCCTGTCTTGCTCTTCTACAAGTAGAAAGATAGTCGGCTAGGTTGCTCCAAAAAGACTTAGTGCCATTTCCATTCATAAAGGTTCTGAATGTGGAATCGCAGAATTCCACATTCCATACGGTTAAGTTGGTATCCTCATGGACATGCCTATAAATATCTGTAAACAGCTTCTGGTAGCGGAGGCGAATATCATTATAAAAAGGGCACTCAAACATATGCATTTCATCCTCAGTTTTTTGGAACCCACACATTTGACAGTGTCTCATTGAGCGAGGGATGTGTGCTCTATCCACCACCCTCATTCTTTCTGTGTTCAGCCAATGGGAACCCATTCTAAACTGTGCTATAGAACGAATCTGATCCTGCTTATGTAAGGCGGATGTAAAGGGAATCAAGCCATTCTCATCATTGCTGTTGGCTGCGAACCATTTCTGGTATCGGAGGCGTTTAAAGCCAACCCTTCTCTCATCAGGGATGTCTCTAACTGCATTGGTGTCACTTGGGTACTTAAACCTCCATGACTCAAAAACTTCAGACATAATACCTTCGACATCGACAGCCTCCAAAATGTTGATGTTTTTACTGGATCCTAGCTTGTGGAAAGCACAACGCAAGTCATGAACCCAGCCAGTGTTGGAGTCAAAAGATTCCTCAAGAGCCATTCTAATGAGATCCTCAGGTTCTTTATGTATGGTCTTGTTCCAGAAGCGCAAAGCTTGTTTAAGCCAAGCAAAACACAACGGGGTTCTACCCAGCTCTTCCATGATAATATTAGATGTAGTAGATTGGCAAACACCCAACATTTGTTTAAGTATACCTCTATGCCATTTCTCACAAGCATGGTCATTTGAGATAAGTGTGTTGTTCAGAATACATTACATTACATTACATTACATTACATGTTAAGGTCTACTTGACATCGCGAGGGTGTATGAGACTCTGTGCTTTAAACAAAAATAAAAAGCACCCACAAAGCAAAAAACCCCATTACATCAGGGGTGTGTCGAGGACAAACAAACCAAACTCCCAACCACCGTTTTGGTGGCGTAGGTATTAAACCCCTTAGAGCAGGACCCAGATCTCAACCACTTACAGTGGCGGAGGTAAGAAGCTAACAAATGAGAAGTCTCAAGAAGAAGAAAAAAGGGATAATAAATTACGGTGCCACTAAGCAGTCCAGGGCTTCCTGTCTTGCTCTTCTACAAGTAGAAAGATAGTCGGCTAGGTTGCTCCAAAAAGACTTAGTGCCATTTCCATTCATAAAGGTTCTGAATGTGGAATCGCAGAATTCCACATTCCATACGGTTAAGTCGGTATCCTCATGGACATGCCTATAAATATCTGTAAACAGCTTCTGGTAGCGGAGGCGAATATCATTATAAAAAGGGCACTCAAACATATGCATTTCATCCTCAGTTTTTTGGAACCCACACATTTGACAGTGTCTCATTGAGCGAGGGATGTGTGCTCTATCCACCACCCTCATTCTTTCTGTGTTCAGCCAATGGGAACCCATTCTAAACTGTGCTATAGAACGAATCTGATCCTGCTTATGTAAGGCGGATGTAAAGGGAATCAAGCCATTCTCATCATTGCTGTTGGCTGCAAACCATTTTTGGTATCGGAGGCGTTTAAAGCCAACCCTTCTCTCATCAGGGATGTCTCTAACTGCATTGGTGTCACTTGGGTACTTAAACCTCCATGACTCAAAAACTTCAGACATAATACCTTCGACATCGACAGCCTCCAAAATGTTGATGTTTTTACTGGATCCTAGCTTGTGGAGAGCACAACGCAAGTCATGAACCCAGCCAGTGTTGGAGTCAAAAGATTCCTCAAGAGCCATTCTAATGAGATCCTCAGGTTCTTTATGTATGGTCTTGTTCCAGAAGCGCAAAGCTTGTTTAAGCCAAGCAAAACACAACGGGGTTCTACCCAGCTCTTCCATGATAATATTAGATGTAGTAGATTGGCAAACACCCAACATTTGTTTAAGTATACCTCTATGCCATTTCTCACAAGCATGGTCATTTGAGATAAGTGTGTTGTTCAGAATAGAAGGAGCCCACACCTCACAGCCAAAATTCAGGATAGGTTGTACAAGAGAATCAAACAGGTGGGTGAGAATATCAATATTGTATATCTCCATAGTATGGCATCGCCTACGAAGCATGTGGTGTGCCTTTTGGGCCTTAGTGAGCATCCTAGAAAAAGCAGCTTTTGCACGATTGCTTGAGTCACCATCCACAAAGAGGGATCCCAAGTAGATAAAAGATAACTTTGTAGAAAGTTGTGCTCCATCATAGACAAATTTGTAATCAGGATCCATGCGGGCCTCATCACAGAATTGTTTGTTGAAAACGACAATCTCAGTTTTCTTTATATTCACAGCCATCTTAGTAGCCTCGCAGAAATCTCTCAGGCAGTCAAGCATCGCTTGCATATCTGCCGGGGATTCTGCCATTATAGCTAGGTCATCAGCATAAAGTAACAGTTGCAGAATCTTTCCCCTAAGCTCAGCCCCTACATTTGGGAGCTTGGATTGGAGGAACGATTCAATTCTATCAATGAACAGACCGAATAGGAGTGGGGATAGGGGGTCTCCTTGTTTAACTCCTACAAGGGATGGAAAGGAGGATCCAATGTCCCCATGTAGGCGAACTTGGAAAACAACATGATTATACATGGACTTCAGAATACTGAGATAGGGGTCCTTGACTCCTAGCCTTGCTAAGCAATCCCATAGCAAGTCTCTGTTGACCCAATCATAAGCCTTCTCGAAATCAACAAAAGCCACAAAGAGTGGTTTTTTTCTTTTCTCTATATTTATCTACAATATGGTTAAGAATGAATGATGCATCTGCAGTACCCCTACCACTTCTAAATCAATATTGGCCAGCGGCTCTGAGGTTGAATTCTTCTGACCAATCATCTAGTCTACGTAGCATGCAAAGGGAGAAGATCTTTCCTATGGAGTTGCTCACCGCAAGACCTCGATAGTTGTCCTTGTCATACACACTGCCTTTGGATTTGGGTACGGGTACCAAGGCAGCTGCAGCCCATTGGCTAGGGTAAGAAGTCTTCCAGATGAGATTAAACAGGTTAGTCATAGCTTGTACAAATCGGGAGTTGGCCTCATGGGAAGCAAATCTGTACCATTCTGCAGGGATACCATCTACCCCGGGGGAGGAGTTTTTCCGTAGGGATTGGAGAACAGAAAACACCTCCTGGGTGGTAAAGTCTTGACATAACCATGTTGGTGCGGCCTCTATCTGAGGTCCATCAGCTTGAGGGACAAAGTCCCTAGCATCCAGACTTGGATCAATACCTACTTGCACATCAAAGAGGTCTGCAAAATAATCAGTCCAATCATGAATTGTGATATCTGCCGTAGTGGCCTTGTTAGGCTCACGCACGTCTTTCCAAAAACTTTTCGGATTATGCCGAAGATTCGTATGAAGGTTCTCCATGCGTGTTTCTAGCCACTTCCTCTTCTTTCTTCTGAGAATCCTCTTGTACTCCTTGTGCATAGAACCAGCCAAGTCAGAGCTAGAGCCATGTTGATGTTCTGCTTGGCTTGCTGCCTGTCTAGCACGATTGCATTCATCATCATACCATGCGTTCACGGGCCCGTGCTTACGCTTAGCTACAGGTTTGTGACATGGTGTGCATTTGCTTATGGCTAGTTCAATAGCACTAGCAATCCCCTTCTCTGAATCTTCCATAGATGAGCTATGGAGTGCATTGTCAAGTAATCGGTTAACGTCTGGATCACGCTTAATTGTGTGTGCATACATCTGGACATAGTTGTCTTTCCATTTCAGTTTGGGCGAAGGTTTACCACCAGCAGGTGTACTAATAGTACCTTGAGAAGGCCTAAGGGCAGCATCTGGTATGTGGAGTGTGATAGGCATGTGGTCAAACTTTCCACCCCCGGGCCTGAGAGGGCAGTCATGCTTGAATAAGAATAGAAGGAGCCCACACCTCACAGCCAAAATTCAGGATAGGTTGTACAAGAGAATCAAACAGGTGGGTGAGAATATCAATATTGTATATCTCCATAGTATGGCATCGCCTACGGAGCATGTGGTGTGCCTTTTGGGCCTTAGTGAGCATCCTAGAAAAAGCAGCTTTTGCACGATTGCTTGAGTCACCATCCACAAAGAGGGATCCCAAGTAGATAAAAGATAACTTTGTAGAAAGTTGTGCTCCATCATAGACAAATTTGTAATCAGGATCCATGCGGGCCTCATCACAGAATTGCTTGTTGAAAACGACAATCTCAGTTTTCTTTATATTCACAGCCATCTTAGTAGCCTCACAGAAATCTCTCAGACAGTCAAGCATCGCTTGCATATCTGCCAGGGATTCTGCCATTATAGCTAGGTCATCAGCATAAAGTAACAGTTGCAGAATCTTTCCCCTAAGCTCAGCCCCTACATTTGGGAGCTTGGATTGGAGGAACGATTCAATTCTATCAATGAACAGACCGAATAGGAGTGGGGATAGGGGGTCTCCTTGTTTAACTCCTACAAGGGATGGAAAGGAGGATCCAATGTCCCCATGTAGGCGAACTTGGAAAACAACATGAATATACATGGACTTCAGAATACTGAGATAGGGGTCCTTGACTCCTAGCCTTGCTAAGCAATCCCATAGCAAGTCTCTGTTGACCCAATCATAAGCCTTCTCGAAATCAACAAAAGCCACAAAGAGTGGTTTTTTCTTTTCTCTATATTTATCTACAATATGGTTAAGAATGAATGATGCATCTGCAGTACCCCTACCACTTCTAAATCAATATTGGCCAGCGGCTCTGAGGTTGAATTCTTCTGACCAATCATCTAGTCTACGTAGCATGCAAAGGGAGAAGATCTTTCCTATGGAGTTGCTCACCGCAAGACCTCGATAGTTGTCCTTGTCATACACACTGCCTTTGGATTTGGGTACGGGTACCAAGGCAGCTGCAGCCCATTGGCTAGGGTAAGAAGTCTTCCAGATGAGATTAAACAGGTTAGTCATAGCTTGTACAAATCGGGAGTTGGCCTCATGGGAAGCAAATCTGTACCATTCTGCAGGGATACCATCTACCCCGGGGGAGGAGTTTTTCCGTAGGGATTGGAGAACAGAAAACACCTCCTGGGTGGTAAAGTCTTGACATAACCATGTTGGTGCGGCCTCTATCTGAGGTCCATCAGCTTGAGGGACAAAGTCCCTAGCATCCAGACTTGGATCAATACCTACTTGCACATCAAAGAGGTCTGCAAAATAATCAGTCCAATCATGAATTGTGATATCTGCCGTAGTGGCCTTGTTAGGCTCACGCACGTCTTTCCAAAAACTTTTCGGATTATGCCGAAGATTCGTATGAAGGTTCTCCATGCGTGTTTCTAGCCACTTCCTCTTCTTTCTTCTGAGAATCCTCTTGTACTCCTTGTGCATAGAACCAGCCAAGTCAGAGCTAGAGCCATGTTGATGTTCTGCTTGGCTTGCTGCCTGTCTAGCACGATTGCATTCATCATCATACCATGCGTTCACGGGCCCGTGCTTACGCTTAGCTACAGGTTTGTGACATGGTGTGCATTTGCTTATGGCTAGTTCAATAGCACTAGCAATCCCCTTCTCTGAATCTTCCATAGATGAGCTATGGAGTGCTTTGTCAAGTAATCGGTTAACGTCTGGATCACGCTTAATTGTGTGTGCATACATCTGGACATAGTTGTCTTTCCATTTCAGTTTGGGCGAAGGTTTACCACCAGCAGGTGTACTAATAGTACCTTGAGAAGGCCTAAGGGCAGCATCTGGTATGTGGAGTGTGATAGGCATGTGGTCAAACTTTCCACCCCCGGGCCTGAGAGGGCAGTCATGCTTGGGAGCCACACTAAACTTGACACCTGGGGTGTTGAGAAGACTAGGGGCGGCTAGCGCATAATCAATGACAGATTTCTTGTCCATGCCATCTGCAAAGAAGGTATGTGCACCTTGCATATCACCTTCTGTTCTACCGTTAAGGATGATAAGACCAGTTACTACACATAGCTGGAGTAGGGCCCCCCCCAATCGATTGGGGGGAGCTGTGTCCATGCTACACCTCGGTTGAATGGTTTGGTTGGGGGCTGTACTATTGGTTTGGGATACTGGTTCATCTCCTAACTCGGTATCATCATTGTCCACACCAAGACCAACCCGAGCGTTGAAGTCACCCATCACCATAACGTTGCCTTTTCCCTGGAAGTTCCCAATGATTTTACCTAGAGTGAGGAAGTGGTCCTCTATACTAATGCAGTCGTCACCATGTTTGTAGTATGAGCTGTTAGCATGTGGGATATAGCACACACCAATGTGTGTTCCATGTATGCGAATCCATGCCATGCCTAATTCAGGTGCCTCATGGACTAAAGTAGCATTTAGGCAAGTGCGGACATAGATAGCGACCCCCCCATCCTTGCTCAACTTGGGGCGAGGGGCACAAGAAAGGCATTTGAAACCTGGAATGTGGGGGGTGTCTAGCTGGCCACGCACCCCTGTGTGTGAAAACAATAAAATGTTGTGTTTTCTCACCACTTTCATTGCTGCACCGCAGCTGCTTAGAACACTGAGTTGTCCTCTGATGTTCCATGCAAGGCACCTTAGTCCACTTCATGCATCAGTCGATGAGACACCTGAGGGGGGGGCCTTGTCCCGCACCTTCAGGAGTCCTCTATTGAACGAAACCCACTTAGAGGGGTCCCTCTTAGCTTCCAGAAACGCTGGGAGGTGTTCCTTGTGCAGCTTCAGCTCCTCAGGAGACAAGAAATCCAGAGCTGCTATTCCGCTATCCTTGAGAAACCTTCGGTTCCTCACAATGGAGGAAGCATCGAAGCTGGAGGATACTGTGATTAGGGCAAGGCGGGGTCGTGAGGGATCCACCTTGCCTCCCATGCGTCGAGCGGACACAATAGTAAACTCTGCCTTGTCTTGCTCCTTCTGGGCGTAGGTGTTGTTGGCTTCTAAAGCCTGGGTGAGCTTAGACTTTACAGCCACCGCTAGCTGTCTGTCATTCTCGTTGGGATCTTCAGGGATGCCTGAGATCCTGAATTGCATGTCGTAACCTGCTTGGTCTGGGGGGGCTGAGCCCGGTCGCTGTATGAGTGGCCGACTCCATGCAGATTCTTTTCCCCGTGCTGGGGGCACCACCGGCCGATCCTTGATAGCAGCTTCCAGGGCGGAAATGCGCTTCTCCTGGGATACTATCGTATCCCTCTCGGCGTTCAGAGTGGCCTCTATGTTTGCGATCTTAGTGGTCTGTTTCTGAACGGTTTCCCGCATCTCACTCAAAAGTCCTTCCACCAACTTCAATGTTTGATGCGACTCTTTTTTAATCGAGTCGAACGATTTGTCCAGTGTGGGTTTAAGCACTGTAGCGTACCACATTGCAAACCACGGGGGGAGTGCACTATCCCCGGGTGATCCAGGGTCAATGCTCATGTCTTGCGTCTGACTTCTAGTTATTGTCATAGCTATTCGCACAGGTTTAGTTGGGAGAGCAGCGAGTTATTGGGTGCCGGGTGACAGGAATATGAGAGGGCTGAACACTAGTTGGGAGAGCAGCGAGTTATTGGGTGCCGGGTGACAGGAATATCAATAAGGTACCAATGCAGTCAGAGACATCCCTGATGAGAGAAGGGTTGGCTTTAAACGCCTCCGATACCAGAAATGGTTCGCAGCCAACAGCAATGATGAGAATGGCTTGATTCCCTTTACATCTGCCTTACATAAGCAGGATCAGATTCGTTCTATAGCACAGTTTAGAATGGGTTCCCATTGGCTGACCACAGAAAGAATGAGGGTGGTGGATAGAGCACACATCCCTCGTTCAATGAGACACTGTCAAATGTGTGGGTTCCAAAAACCTGAGGATGAAATGCATATGTTTGAGTGCCCTTTTTATAATGATATTCGCCTCCGCTACCAGAAGCTGTTTACAGATATTTATAGGCATGACCATGAGGATACCGACTTAACCGTATGGAATGTGGAATTCCGCGATTCCACATTCAGAACCTTTATGAATGGAAATGGCACTAAGACTTTCTGGAGCAACCTAGCCGTCTATCTTTCTACTTGTAGAAGAGCAAGACAGGAAGCCCTGGACTGCTTAGTGGCACCGTAATTTATTATCCCTTTTTTTTTTCTTTTCTTTTCTTCTTGTGACTTCTCATTTGTTAGCTTCTTACCTCCGCCACTGTAAGTGGTTGAGATCTGGGTCCGGCTCTAGGGGGTTTAATACCTACGCCACCAAAACGGTGGTTGGGAGCTTGGTTTGTTTGTCCTCGACACACCCCTGATGTAATGGGGGTTTTCGCTTTGTGGGTGCTTTTTCTTTTTGTTTAAAGCACAGAGTCTCATACACCCTCGCGGTGTCAAGTAGACTTTAACATGTAATGTAATGTAATGTAATTAGGGTTCGACAGGATGTGTACATGCGTACTGCCTATTGGGAATTGACGGGATGTGTACATGCGCACTGCCTATTGAGGATTGACGGGATGTGTACATGCGTACTGCGAATTAGGGATTGACAGGATGTGTACATGCGCACTGCTAATTGGGGACTGACAGGATGTGTACATGCGCACTGCTAATTGGGGACTGACAGGATGTGTACATGCGCACTGCTAATTGGGGACTGACAGGATGTGTACATGCACACTGCTAATTGGGGACTGACAGGATGTGTACATGCGCACTGCTAATTGGGGACTGACAGGATGTGTACATGCGCACTGCTAATTGGGGACTGACAGGATGTGTACATGCATACTGTGCATTAGTGATTGAGGGGATTTGTACATGCGTACTGTAAACTGGGGATTAACAGAATGAGCCATTTTACTCTACCAAAGCACCTATCAGTCATATGTAACAGACGAACGAAGGTGCATTGGAAGATTAGTATGGCTCATCCTTTCAGGATTATCATGGGAGGTAGGGTACCTTGCACGCCACTTGTTTGTACATCAAGACATAACAGCGTTTGTACATCAAGACACCTGTCAGAGATATCATGGGAGGTAGGGTACCTTGATCACCACTTGCTCGTTTGTTCATCAAGACACCGGTAATGGCGCTTGTACATCAAGACATAACAGCGTTTGTACATCAAGATACCTGTCAGGGGTATCATGGGAGGTAGTTTATCTTGATCACCACTTGCTTGTTTTCACATCAAGACCACGATAAAGACGGCAAACCTCATGGAATCCCCGTCGTGCTAGCTTTCAAATGCACTAGCTAGCTTCAGATTTGGACCAAGGGTGGGTGAAAAGAGCTGCCTAAAAGCTGCTACCGTAGCCCCCAAAATAAACAGTGATAGATACAAATGAGTGGGTCTGAATGGGGATGAGGGTTGGCGAATGGTTGGGGGGTCGTTTGGGTGGGGGGTCAGTTTGGTATGCGGGTGAGTGGGTGCACAGGGTGTGTCTGTATGTGGGAGGGGGGGAAGGGTGGGTGGGTGTGTGTGGGGGTAGGTGGATAAGTGGGTGGGTGGGTGAGTCCGGGGGCTCGGGGGGTCGGATGGGTGGGGGGATGGGGGGATGGGGGTGGGGTGGGGGTGGGGGGGGGCGGGGGGGGTAGGTGGGGGGGGTGAGTGAGTGTGTGGGTAAATGAAATGGGTGGGTGGGTGGGTGGGTGAATGGTTAAATGGTATGGGTGGGTGGGCGGAAAAAATGGTAAATGGTATGTGTATGAAAGTAGGTGGGTGGGTGGGTCTTCAAGCATTTGCCTGATTGTAATGAGAGTCCCACGCAACAAACGCTGTGACAAACCATGGAACCAACTAAGACAAACCAACTAAGACAAACCAACTAAGACAAACCAACCTTGGAGCTAAAGCTTGTAAGAGGGTGGTGACTGTCCACCGACACATGCCTGCATACAGCACCAGTCAAATGCTTAGTTCATGATTCATGACGATGATGAGGAGGACAACGACGAGGATGATGCTGGTGGTGGTGATGGTGATTGTTTAGGGGGGGGGGGGGGGGGGGGGGGGACTATCCACCGACACGTTCCTGCATACGGTATGTGTCAAATGATTACATCATAACTCGGTGACGGTGACGGTGACGGCGACGGCGACGGTACACACTTTTGAAACACTATTTGTATGGAATGCTTAATGACTACGTATATGGTTGGTTGGTTGGTTGGTTGGTTGGTTGGTTGGTCGGTCGGTCGGTCGGTCGGTCGGTTGGTCGTCAGTGAGTATCTACTTCTATATTTATCAACATACTTGGCTGGTCTTGATCCAAGTACAATAGAGTTTACTGATCCAAGGACAATAGAGTTGTACTGATCCAAGGACAATAGAGTTGTACTGATCCAAGGACAATAGAGTTGTACTGATCCAAGGACAATAGAGTTGTACTGATCCAAGGACAATAGAGTTGTACTGATCCAAGGACAATAGAGTTGTACTGATCCAAGGACAATAGAGTTGTACTGATCCAAGCTAGCTCAGGGGCAGCCGGTCCAGAGCTGATGCTTCTGACCCATGCGATCCAGAAGGGATCTGGAGCCAGTCCATTAACCTTCATGATGATGTCCGATGAAGGGAATCATCCCTTCATCGGAGACCTTCCAGAAAAGATCCTAATCCAGCTCCCTTTGAAGCAGATCTTCAGTAACCAGCCAAATTCAGGAACCCTTCCAGCTTTACAAACTTATTCATTCTTCTTCAAGCAAAAGAAGAAACCATCTCTTATCCCGGAAGCCAACCCTCCAGCAGTTTCCACGGCTTCCCCACACCCGGATGCCAACTTCCTGGCAGCTTCTGTAGCTTCCCCACACCTGGATACCCATCTCCCAGTCATGGCTTTTCTTTTCAGCTACGGGCAGCAGCTTCTGGGTAGCTCCCAAATCTAAAGCAAAGCAGTGCATCTGGAAGCTGGCGTGATTACCTCTCCAGACCTTCTGAAATCTTGGGGCTCTGCCCAGTGGCTGGCTCAGGGATCTGCCTAGAAGCTGCTGCTCGTAGCCGAAAAGAAAAGCTACGCTCCCAGTAACTTCAACGGCTTACTTCTCCGAGAGACGGAGATCCTCTGACATGGATCTGCCTTGATCTGACATGGATCTGCCTCTTCCCTCTCCTCTACAGCTGGCCTTCTGTCAAATCTCATTTTCCCTTGGTTCCGCTTAGTTGGATTCCTGACTGGCTCTTTAGCTTCCTCTCAACCTCTAACAGTTCCTTACAGCTCTCTCATAGGTTGACAGCCATATACCCTTCCATATTCTAGGACAAGACGTCCTGGTTCCCTAGTCTTTCTCTTCAGTCTTACCTTGCCTCTGCCCGTTAGTTCCTTTACCCTGACGCCAGGTGTTTTTCATGGCGGTCTTCGACTCTTTATCTGAACTACTTTAACTTAGAGTAGTACTGCCGGGCAGTCCTCGGCTGTCCTAGTCTCCCAGGCAGATTTCCCGCTGTACTGCCAGGCACTTTTTCATTGTTGTCTTTCTTCTTAGTCATCCAGTTCCCTCTTTGTAACATATTCAGCGATACTTGGCTGGTCTTGAGCAAGGGGCCCTCGACTCCACTGCTCTATCGGTCAGTTTTGTCGATGCACAGCTAAGTGACGCCGTCTCTTTGTTTAGTTTCTATCCCTGTATATATCCTTCCATAATTTATTGGTCTTAAACCATCCAGGAATACAGAGTTGGTTAGTTAGTTAATTAGTTAGTTAGTTGAACCATCTAGGAACACATAGTTGGTTGGTTAGTTAATTAGTTAGTTAGTTGAACCATCAAGTAACACAGAGTTGGTTAGTTAATTAGCTAGTTAGATGAACCATCTGGGAACACAGAGTTGGTTGGTTGGTTAGTTAGTTAGTTAGTTAGTTAGTTAGTTAATTAGTTAGTTAGTTAGTTAGTTAGTTAGTTAGTTAGTTAGTTAGTTAGTTAGTTAGTTAGTTAGTTAGTTAGTTAGTTAGTTAGTTAGTTAGTTAGTTAGTTAGTTAGTTAGTTAGTTAGTTAGTTAGTTACTGACTGACTGACTGACTGACTGACTGACTGACTGACTGACTGGCTGACTGAGTTGGTTAGTTAATTAGCTAGTTAGATGAACCATCTGGGAACACAGAGTTGGTTGGTTGGTTGGTTGGTTGGTTGGTTGGTTGGTTGAACCATCTAGTAACACAGAGTTGTACTCATCAGAAATCGCTCCATTGCAGAGCGTCCAGAGGTTGTGCTTCTTTGAAAAACAGATCCTGTTCAATAACAGTCGACTTGTTTCATGTAAGAGTCCAAGGCCCGCTCTTGGTTGGGCTTGACCTTCTTAAACCAATAATATAGACTATATGGGTAAGAGGCCTTCCATGGCCGAGGGTCCAGAGGTTGTGCTTCTTTGAAAAACAGATTTTGTTCAAGAACAACCGACTTGTTGCCTATAAGAGTCCAAGGCCCTCTCTTGGTTGGACTCGAGTCCAACCACGACAGGGCCTGGGACTCTAACAGGAAAGAATTCGGCTGTTCTTGAACAGGATCTATTCTTCAGTTGGTACACTCTTCAGTTGAAATTCAAAACAAACTTGATCCAACCTCTTATCAACTGTTCTTGAGCAGGATCTGTTCTTTAGTTGGTACAGTCTTCTGTTTAAATTCGAAGCAGAAACATTTCTGCCTCAATGATTTGGCCCAATATGGAGCCCTCATTATCTTAAAAAATATATAACCTATGGACCCTCTGCCATGGAAAGCTTCTTGCAGTTTTTGGCGGAGCCCCCCCTTTTGGAGGGCGGGAGCCCCCAGGGTTACCCCATCATCCGTTTGTGCGTCCGACCGACCGACTGACCGAAAAATTGAAGCCTAACACGTCAGCCAACTGTTTCACAACTAACTGGCTTAGGTCAGATCCATTGTCACCACCTGCAGTTCCGTCGCCAACACACTCCGCCTAATATCTGCGTCGCTTGTGACGCTGCCTAGGACTTGTTCTGTGTGCGACCAGTCACACACTTTAAAAATCACAACTTCAGGACCTCTGCCAAGGAGCGCTTTTAAAGTTTGTTGTGTGCGACCAGTCAAACATTGGGCGACGCGGTGCGACCCCCCCAAACCCTAAACCCCTAAACCCGCCACTTGTGGCTACCAACTTTGCCTCAAAACTTATGAAACAAAGACACTGCCTTCTTTCCCATACGGTATACAAATGGAGTATTAAGGCTGTAATTGTCACTCTGCTTAACAGGTCTTTGGCTTTGTCCTACGATCCTGTTAGGGTCGGCAGTATCCCTTTCAGGGATACTTTGTCTTAACAAATATTTGTAGAAGACCGCTCTCTACCCGCGTACGACAGGTTCCCTTAATACCATGCCCCACCAGGCGTTATCATTGTTATCTACCCACCTGTGGTAGGTTAGCCATTCTGATTTATTCTCAACTCCGTTTCTGTTGGGGGTTTCTATCCTGTTGTACCCAAACAGCTTTCTAGTTTCCCTTCTTCTGATCATAGGAATCTCTTACTGTTAGAATCAGGGTAATTCAAAGCGCGCGCTTTTGCGCTTTTGAGCGCTGACTTTTTGACCCCCTCTGCCCTTTAAGCGCAGTTTTTTGCAACCACCTGTGGGCGCAGCAAGCAATTTTTGCGCTTTTTGCACTAAAAAGCGCAGTTTGTTTTGTTTTCAAGTGCGCTAAAGCGCTGGCCAATTTGGCCATTTGAAGTACCCTGGTGAGAATCACGCAGTTTGTGGTTCTAATTCCCAATGAGGTTCACCTTGGCTTTCTATTTCCGCTTTATATAGCGATCGCTAGCCATGACCCCGTTTTGGCAAAATTATCGTTATAAAATGTTTTTTTTTTTGTCCCCCCCCCCCCCCCCCCCCCCCCACACACACACACACCCCTAAATGCCCCTAAAAAGCTATACAAACACTAAAACGCTGTCCCAGGAGGAGGCCTAAAACCACAAAACCACAAAACTAAACAAAACTTTCAGATTTGAAAAAAAAGACCTGGTTCACCTGGTTAGGTTCATGTCTCACTCGGGCTGTACGCTCTACTGCCGAGTATTGCCTCAAGTTGTATTTATTTGTCTCCTTATCACGTTTCTCACCGTACTATTTCCAAGAAAGATCATGCAAATTAAATGATCACTGTAGCACGAACTCAGGGCCCCCGTCGATAAAACGATTGTTTGGGGTTTAGTTCATCAGTGCTTTTTATTTTTAAGCCCTTCCTTCATGGTTGGGCAAGTCCCTTTAGCCTATTTGGCATATGCTCATTCCATCAACCACCCTTCTGTTTGAGTGAAATTCTTCCATCATGCTTCCAACAGCTATCACCTATCACCCACCACCCACCTCTCACAGCGAGCCTCCTTGTTCAAGCCTCCACATTTCACTCGAAGAGAAGGGTGGGTGATGGAATGTGTATATGTGGATATGCACATTCCATTACCCACCCTTCTGTTCGAGTGGAATTCTGTTAGCATGCTTCCAACGGCCATCACCCACTCTTCTGTTTGAATAAAATTTTAGGGAGCCCCCAGTGTTACCCCGTTGTCCGTACAACCGACCAACCGACAAAATAATTAAAGCGTGACACGTCAGCCAACGATCTCATAACTAACTCCCTTCCATTGCCTCCTGTCGCTCCGTCGCGAACACTCTCAGCCATTTTGTAGCGTCGCATGCGACACTGCATAGAAATTCTTCGACCATGCTTCCAACAGCCATCACCCACCATTCTGGTTAAGTGAAATTCTGTTATCATGCTTCCAGCGGCTCCATTGTGGGCCAAATGATAGAAAATAAGTACTTCCCAGTCGGGCTTCAAGGCCCGCTCATAATTGACGAGAACCTCCTGAAGGACCTCATTGACTGAGAATTATGTCTGTGGAGGGGATTCATGATTAATTGTATTCCACTCTAAGGATGACGTGTGTGTAGGGGATGCTTCTTTCATCAATTAGAACCGAGTTGTCGTGGTCCAGGGCAGGGCACTACTTCTTGCCAAATTGGTCAGCGCTTAAAGCGCACCAACGCCAAATTGGTCAGCGCTTTGTGGAGCAAAAAGCGCAAAAACTGTGCGCTGCGCCCACAGGGGGTTGAAACAACTGTGCAAAATGCGCAGAGGGGCTCAAAAAGGCAGCGCGCGCTTAGAAGTACCCTTAGTAGTAGGGTTGCTCCATGGCATGTGGTACATAGGTGGTTCTCTTGCACTGTTTCTTTTTTCAGCAACGTGTAGCATATTCTACGCATAATTGATGAAAGAAGCATCCCCTACACACACGTCATTCTCAGAGAAGCTAAAGACGTTAAACCAAAATACAAAGTGGAGTTACCTGTGAAGCAGTTTTTGTTTGTATCTGAAAGATTTTTTCCAGCTTCATGGTTTTAGGCCTCCTCCAGGGACAGCACTTTATAGCTTTTTATAGCTTTAATATCCATTTATAGCTTGTTAGGTAAAATTAGGGCAAACAATAAACTTTTTGTTTGCAATATTATAGCGATAATTTTGCCAAAACGGGGTCGAAACTAGCGACCGCTATATATAGCAGAAAACAAATCCCTGCTATGAAGCATATCTTTCAAGACCAGTATCAAATTCTTAGTATCTCCCTACTCTTCAGACGTACTCAGTCATCATCAGGTCCAAAGCAACCCCACACATTACCCCAAGGATCAGCAGTCAGCTCAAAACCAGCCTTCCCCGATGGCTCAGTCTTCTATCAAAAGTGCCCGCACTGATGGAAACAAATGAGAACGCCTGGAGGTAGTGGGAGATGGTATTAAGGGAGCCCCGTCTCTCGGCGGTAGGGAACGGGCTGTCACTTTACTTGGTCAAAGCTACCATGGCAGTTGACAGCGACGGCAAACACTAAAGTGGACCCCGTAGGGATTCAAACCCCACACCTTCTTGTTTCAACGTGCTCTACCATTGAACCAGTCGTTGAAACGGAATTCGCAATGTTATGAAGCCTGAGTGAGGCTCTTGACCGCTGCGATGCTGATAACTCTAGTCATGCGCACTCCAACTATGAGCCAAATATTTGGGTGTGGAGGTGCCCAGGATCGTTCAAACGCCTGGACAGACGGAGGCACGGAGTCACGGAGAGAGACACGGGGGGAACTTAGGGCTTCAGCCCCGGGACCCTGGGGGGTCCAGAGAAATGCCCCCATGCCTTGATTATTTTGCTTCCCTCTCTCTTCTTCTCCTTTCCCCCTCCTCCTCCTCCTCCTCCTCCTCAGCCTTTTTGCATCTAAGTTTTCTTAAGTACTTTATTTGAACCAGACTCTTAGTCATCTCTAGTGCTCCTAGTTGTTCTTCTTTCTCATCTAGTTTACCTTATTACTTTATTTGAACCAGGATCATAGTCATCTCCAGTGATCCTAGTTGTTCTTCTTTCTCATATAGTTTGTCATACTACTTTATTTGAACCAGACTATAAGTCATCTCTAGTGCTCCTAGTTGTTCTTTTTCCTCATCTAGTTTGTCTTACGACTCTAGTAGAACCAGACTCTCAGTCATCTCTACTGCTCCTAGTTTTTCTTCTTTTCTCTCTTAGGAAAACAAAAGAAACTCAGATTTGCTTCATCCTCTAAGGCAAACACTGCCTCTCCTGAACTTATAGATTCGCCTCCACCACCATCTCTTTACCCTTTCTCTCTTGCTCCACTCCACTCTATGTTTACCAAACCTCCTTTCTGTCCATCCCCACACCCTTAAGTAGGTCTCCATTGACTTCTCTGTTCCTTAGTAGTAGCTTTGCAGTCCTGACTCATCCACTCTATTGGGTAGATTCGCCATCGTACTGCTTACTTTGCCACGGTACTGCTGACTACTCCTTTCCCCCTCAAGTTGATGCCTACTTTCTAATTCCCCCCCTCCCCCCCCCCCCCCCCCCCCCCCCTAGTTTTTATTGCTCCCTTTGGTACCTCGTAATCCTAGACTCCACTGCTCTATCAGGGGGCAGTTTTGACATTGTACTGCTGAGTACCTCCCCCGTGTTCCTTTGAAGGAACCATGGTAGCCCTCGACTCCACTGCTCTGTCAGGGGGCAGTTTGGCCGTACTGCTGAGTACTACTGTTCCTCTGAAGGTACCTAGGTAGCCCTCGTATCCACTGCTCTATCGGGCAGCTCGCCGATGTAATGCCTAGTACCGTCTCAGTGTCATGGTTTTTCAATCCTCACTCAGTCCCTTTCATTTTAACGAGTATACGACTTACTTGTCGGTGATGTTGTCCAGCGCTATGATCAATCATTTATATATTTATTCATTTACTAACTTCATTGTCAGTGATTATTTAATTTGTTATTCATCAACATACTTACTGTCCGGTGATGGTGTCCAGCGCTATGATCAACTATTTATATATTTATTTATTTACTGACTTCATTGTCAGTGATTATTTAATTTTTTATTCATCGACATACTTACTTGTCAGTGATGGTGTCCAGCAGGGTACTTCCATAGACCAAATTGGCCAGCGCTTTAACGCACTTGAAAAAAACAAAACTGCGCTGTGTAGTGCAAAAAGCGCACAAATGCTTGCTGCGCCCACAGGGGGTTGCAAAAAACTGTGCGAAACGTGCAAAAAAGGCAGCGCGCCACCGCACAAAAGCGCGCGCTTGGAAGTACCCTGGCGTCCAGTGCTGCCATGATCAGTTTTATATACATACACCTACTTCATTGTCAGTGATTCTTCAATTATTGATTCATCAACACACTTACTTGTCGGTGATGGTGTCCAGCGCCGCCATGATTTCTGGGGTGGGTCCCTCTTTGACACCCTTACGCCAGTTCAAGAACTCATCGGCGAGCGAGGTGAGCTGCTCACAGCGGTGGGAATCCCTGTATACATACCATAGCAGGGGAGATACTGGTCAGTGGGTAAGTGGTGAAAGTAGAAGGCGCTACTGGTCAGTGGGTTAGAGGTCAGTGAGGCTTAGTTAGTGGCCAGTGGTCTTTGACACCCTTCTACCAGTCGTTTAAAAACTCATCGGCGAGCGAGGTGAGCTGCTCACAGCAATGGGAATCCCAGCATGCAAACCAGAGCAAGGGAGATACAGGTCAGAGCAGAGTTAGTGGTGAGAATTGATGGTACTACTTGAGGGACTAGAGGCAACCAGTCCCAGGCAGCGTTGCAAGCGACGCGGAAAATTGGAAATTGGGAATCCCTGCATACATACCATACCAGGAGAGAGATACTGGTCAGTGTAGAGTTAGTGGTGCAGGTGGGAGGTGTTGAACTATACAGGCTCTGAGTGCTCATGGGCAGCCTGTAAAGTTCAACAGGAGGTCCTACTTGGAGGTTGTAGAGGCAAAAAACGGCTAACCCCCAAAACACCATGATCCCGTGTGTAGCACAAATGATACGGGGAGTACCTGCAAAGCATCCCTGGTGTAGATTAAGTGGTGCAGGTTTGATTGGAGAGGTGAGTCACTGGTCCGTGTATAATTAGTGGGGCAGTTAAGAGGTCCTACTAGGGGGTACTAGAAGGAAAAACGGCTGACCCCCTAAACACCGAGATCCCTTATGTAGCACAAGTGATACGGGGAGCACATGGAAAGCATCCCTGGTGTAGATTAAGTGGTGCAGGTTTGATTGGAGAGGTGAGTCACTGGTCCGTGTATAATTAGTGGTGCAGTTAAGAGGTCCTACTAGGGGGTACTAGAAGGAAAAACGGCTGACCCCCTAAACACCGAGATCCCTTATGTAGCACAAGTGATACGGGGAGCACATGGAAAGCATCCCTGGTGTAGATTAAGTGGTGCAGGTTTGATTGGAGAGGTGAGTCACTGGTCCGTGTATAATTAGTGGTGCAGTTAAGAGGTCCTACTAGGGGGTACTAGAAGGAAAAAACGGCTGACCCCCTAAACACCGAGATCCTTTATGTAGCACAAGTGATACGGGGAGCACCTGCAAAGCATCCCTGGTGTAGAGTAAGTGTTGCAGGTTTGATTGGAGAGGTGAGTCACTGGTCCGTGTATAATTAGTGGTGCAGTTAAGAGGTCCTACTAGGGGGTACTAGAAGGAAAAAACGGCTGACCCCCTAAACACCGAGATCCTTTATGTAGCACAAGTGATACGGGGAGCACCTGCAAAGCATCCCTGGTGTAGATTAAGTGGTGCATGTGTGATTGGAGAGGTGAGTCACTGGTCAGTGTATAGTTAGTGGTGCAGTTAAGAAGTCCTACTAGGGTTTACTAGAAGGAAAAAACGGCTGACCCCCTAAACACTATAATCCCGTGTGTAGCACAAGTGATACAGGGAGCACCTGCAAAGCATCTCTGGTGTAGATTAAGTGGTGCAGGCTTGATTGGAGAAGTGAGTCACTGGTCAGTGTAGAGTTAGTGGTGCAGGTGGGTGCAGGTGGGAGGTACTACTAGGGTGTGCTGGAGGCAAACACAGGGCTCACCCCCAGAATCCCAGGGGAGTCACGCACTGCTTAATGATGTCTCAAGATTGATGAATGATTATGCATGCATGGGGTACAATTTGTTGGGAACAAAATCTTGCGGTTTATAGAGAAATCTTGCATCCCACCAACACCAACACCAACAACACCAGAAACACCAGAAAAATCAGAGACACCAGAAATACCAACACCAACGCACCAACACCACCAGCATCACCAGCAACACCAAAAACACCATCATCAACTCACCAACGCACCAACACATCAACATCACCAGCAACACCAAAATCACAAAAAACACCATCCCCAACACACCAACACACCAGCAAACCAACATCACCAACAACACCAGCGACACCAAAAACACCAAAAACACCAAAAACAACATCACCAACACACCAACACACCAGCAAACCTACGTCACCGACAACACCAGCAACACCAGCAACACCAAAAATACCAAAACACCATCATCACCACAAGGCTCGCGGGCTCAGGAGGGATGATATATTGAGATGGATGAATGATTATGTCAGTATGGGTGTTATCAACAGGATGGTGCATTGTTTTTATTTCCAGCTAAAACAGCAGCTTCTAGGCAGCTCCCCTGACTACTGGCTATTCAGCCAAGGCTGATTCAACCTAGAGTGTCTGGAAGCTGACAGAATCAGCTGTCCAGAACTGTCGAAATCGTGGGGCTTATTCCAGTGGCTGGCTAAGGGAGCTGCCTAGAAGCTGCTGCTTGCTTGTAGCTGGAAAGAAGAACACAGGCTCAGGATTGATGAGGCCTCAAGATTCAAGACGGATGAATGATTATGCAGGTATATACGCCAAGGAATTTCGAGAAAAGTAAAAAAAAACTTCAATACTTCGTTCAAATTTGAATCATCAAACTCTTAAAAGTCAATTAGAAAATTGCATTCGCTACTTTATAACAGTTAGAGTTACTGCTGTCGTTTGCTTTTGCCATTGGACAGGCTTCAGACTCTATACTTGGCTTTCTACGAGTCATACCAACGGCAGCACCTCAGGAACCACTTATCTTTATTAGGTTCACGTTGCACTGCTCACCATGTATTGTTCTGCCTACTCAAATGTATGGGGGGGGCACAACGTTTTGGGGACCCAATCTTACGATATATTGGGGATCAGATATGAACTCCAGGCCCCCGTTGTTTACTATTTGTTGGAGTTCACTTCACCAATGCTTCTTTTTAAACTGCCTTTTCTGTTTTGAACCACCACCCAAAACCACCCATACGGCTCATTGGGCCAGGAGTGATGATGTCACAAGATGTATGAATGTTATTGTGTGGGGTATCATTATTTGAAAGCTAGCATGGCAGGCATCATAATGAAGTTATAGTATGTTGGCCCAATCAGTCGCTGGCTAATGGAGCTGGGTGGAAGCTGCTACGCGTAGCAAAAAAAAGAAACTGTCTGGAGCCCAACCTGTGAAAGTTCAGTCCAAGGCGTTGGGTCGCGCACACAGTGCTCCTGATGTAATGTACTGAGATTCCTGACTTGTCACATTTCATGCACATTAGCTTGCTTGAGGTTGTTGACAAAAAGCAAGAAGAGGAGCTGCCTAGAAGCCGAGACTGTTAGCTCCCATATAAACAGGGACATAACCATCACCCTAGGCGCTGGAATAGCACCTTGCTGTTCCACTGCCTCTCTTTTTATTTCTTTGCTGGCTACATCCCATCCGTGTTACGATCATGACAGTCTGGAACAACACCTCATCCAAGGTATGAGGAATTCTTTCAGACTGGCATGATCGTAATACTGACAAAGGGCTACCAAAATACCACGTCCCACCAGGCGTTATCATTACTTTGCATAAACCTTAAACCCTAAACCCTAAACCCTAAACACTGATGAATGCCAAGCGCCATGGTAGCACTGTCAAAGTAAAGTAGCAGCCCGTTCTCTACCGCCGTAAGACAGGGCCCCCTAAATACCACGCCCCATCAGTGCTGTGTTGAGTGCTGTGTTCCCTCTCTTGTTATTGTTGCATTGCATTGCATTGCATATCATTATTTTGCATTGCATTGCACCGCATCGCATCGCATCGCATCGCATCGCATCGCATCGCATCGCATCGCATCGCATCGCATCGCATCGCATCGCATCGCATCGCATCGCATCGCATCGCATCGCATCGCATCGCATCGCATCGCATCGCATCGCATCGCATCGCATCGCATCGCATCGCATCGCATCGCATCGCATCGCATCGCATCGCATCGCATCGCATCGCATCGCATCGCATCGCATCGCATCGCATCGCATCGCATCGCATCGCATCGCATCGCATCGCATCGCATCGCATCGACAGGCCATTGTTGGACCATGACAAGCCCGATCCACAACATCCAGGAGGAGTCTTCCAACAAATCAAAAAAGGAAAGGTTCCAGCAGCAAGCAAGCATTACTATCAGCACCAACTCTAGTTGCATTTGTTGTTCTTCTGCAAAGAACAACATCTGCAACTAGAATTGGTGCTGATAGCACACAGCAAAGTTGGTATGTGTCCTCTGTCCATGATTGGGTGTGCTTGCCTCATGCCGCTTTGGAGGCTGCAGATTGAGGGGGAAATGTATTTGTACCCGTGTGGTCCATGGCAGCTTTGAGCATACGTTAACGCCTCTCTTGTTGTATGCGTGGAATATCTGTCGCAAAAGATTTCCATTCTCGTCCATTATGACGCACCTGCCTTTGGAACTTGTCCTCGTCCGAAAAGGTCAGAATAATCGGAGTCATCCGGACCCGGTGGTCCAATCTCTCTGGAGCTGCTCTGGAGATTCAGAGCATTTATCAAGAGATTAAACCAGCGGCACAGGATGACTCCAATTCTTCCGACGAGATAACTCCAATTCTTCCATTCTCTCTGAGCTGATGTAGCTAAAACAGATTGTACCACCGGGACCTGATGACTCCAATTCTTCCGATTCGAACGTACCTGCCCTGGGGACTTGGGGACCTGGTTGGAAGAATCGAAGTCATCCTGTGCCGTTGGTTTAATCTCTTGGGAAATGCTCTGAATCTCCAGAGAGGCTCCAGAGAGATTGGACCACCGGGTCCAGATGACTCCGATTATTCTGACCTTTCCCGACGAGGACAAGTTCCCAAGGCAGGTGCGTCATAATGGACGGGAATGGAAACCTTTTGAAACAGATATTCCACGCATACAACAACAGAGGCGTTAATGTATGCTCCAAACTGTCAAGGACCATATGCGTACGTATACACGTATAGCCACTGCTATTATTATGTCATTTCGACATACCCCATATCCCTCTTGGTGGTTAGCCTACACCCGAGCAATAATGTGTACCAGGAGTTGGATGAAGGGCATCATCCCCAACTAGGGATGATGACATTCATCAAACTCCTGGCACACATCATTGGATTGCTCGGGTGCAAGCTATCCACCTATCCACCCTAAGGGGGTATGTCATAGTAACATAAAAGCTGACAAAATCTGCTCAAGATGACGGACTTGCAGATTTTCAACTGCTTTGGTGCAAGCTAGCCTCCCACCCTCATCGATGGCATGATCTGTTGTGGGGCAACATTTTTTTTTTTTTTTAAAGTTGTGAAAGGATTTAACATGGCGTGGTGGGTGCACAGGCCCATGTCCAATAGGGGTCATGGGCCCCTGCACCCACCAGGCCATGTCGCCTCACAGCGTGCAAGTACAAGCATGGGTACACCTAAATCAGTTAAGAGCCCGACTCCTCCCAACCAAAGTCCCTAAACCAAGCCAGGTCAAATCAGGTCCATAAACCAAGCCAGGTCAAACTACTAAAACAAACTTTAACAAGGTTAAAACACTCAAATCAAACCAAATCAAACCAGGCTAAACCACTTAAACCGAACCAAACCAGATCAAAACTGGGGGAAGCTACTGTGTATTTGTTTCTGCTACGGTTTCTTTGGGGGCTACGCAAAGCAGCTTCTAGGCAGCTCCTTTCCTCCAATCTTGGGTTAAACCTGAAGGTGATATATAATAGTGCCACAGGAATGCAGAAAAGGGTGCTGAAGACCCCCTAAATTTGAAATGCAATAATAGTCTTGATGTTTGGGGCGTGGACCAGTCCCCTGGCCTCTAACTTGACTGTATGTAACATATATTCACTCTACCTCTATCTCACCCGACTATATCTCTTTGGTGGTTGGCCCCAGTGCAAGCAAACGGGCTGGCCCCCTCAACCTCACGCCTCGAAATAAGGCGTACTATTGATTTATTTATTTATTCACTATATCTCTTCTTTTTCAAGATTTCTCATATCGCGTATCTCTCTTTCGTGCGTGTTATAGGCAGACATAGTAAGTGATGCCCTCCAGTTGGTAGGAACTAATATATGTAAATATATTCACGTTATATCTTCTTATCGTTTTTCAGATATTCGAGACTTATTGTTTGCCCTGAAGCATGACACACATGCACAGATATTAAATGCATGAGTGTATGTATGGTACAGTCCATGGGTAGGCTGAAGGGACTTGCCCAACCTCGGTACCAGGAGGGGCTAAAGCGAAAACAATACGGTAGCTACTGAACTAGGATATAGATATTGAGGATAGAGATGTTGAAAAAGCCGTCTACGAAAAACAAAACTGACCCAAATCCAAATCATCTGCTGCATTGCTATAATAATAATTGCTTAAATTGCTATAATAATCATTACTATAATAAATAAATTTGATGCACGCAGCAAACTTCATAAGAAGTGTTCGTCCACTCACGCCACAACACACCCAGTTCGATCAGCATGCATGAATTACATCGTATTACCGGTACCATAACCTTGTCACAGCAGGCAGTCTACTGTTGACCCAATAATAAACAACTGCCGCTAAGTTAGGTAAATAATTATCTTGCTTATTTGAGGATGGGCAAGTCCCTTTCGCCTAGTTGGCTTGTTGGCTAGCCTGATCGGCTACCCCCTGAACTGTTACATACATATTGACGCTGCACTGACGACACGATATGTTTACCTGAAAGCCACGACGTTGACGGCATGCTGCCTGGATCTTGAGGCAGCAGTGCTTCTGGCAAGGGGGGGCCTGGCCAGCGGGGCGACGCGTGGACGCAGGGCGCAGCACGATGTTCTGGTCAGTGAGCTCATATTCAGTCTGTTCGATTGATTATCTGTCGATTGTCTGAAATTAGGACTGCGAGAAAGGATACAATCTGAAATCAGTCAGTTGAATTTGATAGAGAGTAACGATTAGCAAAGATTGTGATAACTTTAGTCTGGTTAAGAACTTCAGACTTGGGATTCGATTTCCTCAACGTTTTACAGTTCTGGTTTTATTCGTTTCGGAGCATGATTTCTCTGACTCAGATTTGTGGGATCGCGTTGACAAGTAAGTCCGGAATGTTTCGTTACGTGTTTCGTTACATAGACATATATTTTCAACAACCAGCAGCAGCTTCTAGGCAGCTCCCTTTGCTTACTGCCCAGTCAAACCTATTTAGCAGCGCAGTGCGTGCATCGTGCATCGTGAATCATATTTCAGATCAGGCAGAATCAGATTTCCAGTACCGTACAAATGTAAGAGCTCAGCCCAGTGGCTAGTTCAGGGAGCCAGGGATCTGTCTAGAAGCTGCTTCTCGTAGCTGAAAAGAAAAGCTATGGCCCTTGGCAATTCCCCCCAAGACAAACCCTGATTGATCACAACACCCGAGGGTGATTCCCCATTCACTGTTCAACTGAGAAGCTAGGGGCACAAGAAAGAAAGCATACTTATATAGTCAGGTTGACTGTACCGTAGTGATCATCTCAGATCGGATCTAATCACAACGGATACGAAAGTCACTCCCGGATGAGTCATTGCTGACTCATTCCTGCAGATACCAGAAGATTGGAATTTGTCTGGAACTCCCAAATCGAGGCTGATAACTCAGATATATACTGCTGCCGAAGTGCCAAACCGTTCCAACCATAAACTAAATGATACATAAATACAAATTATTTCAATAACATCAATAAAGCACTGTAATAACGCATCGTTTCGTGCCCATAACACGTGCTGCTGAGTCGACTTGGTAGTACTACGGTACAATACTTCCGCTACAACTAACGGTACCATGGCAGCCTCTGTCTACAGTTTATTATCGAGCCGCCTGCAAAGTATACGTTCGGCTTAAATATTTCAAAGTGATGTTACAGACACAGACTGGCAGAAAGATAATACGATCCCAAGGTTCTGCAGCCCATGCTAATTGCTGAGCTGATATAGGCCTCTGGTCAGTGCGGTGAATTGGTTACTTTCTAAGACGAGAATTGTCTTCCTTCCGGAATCCGGACAGCACCGCTTTCGAATTGGCCAAAGCAAGATTCCGTCTGAAACTTCCGACGAATAGCTATTCCAAGGTATTTGACAGGGCTAGCCTCCCCTTTCCCTCTCCCTCAGCGATTTGCAAATTATTGTTTGACCGGAACTTCTGGTTTTTATTCGCGGCATTTATCCTTGTTAGGCAGCAGCACCCAGGAACAATAGTCGCCTAACTGAAGGCATACATTCCATGGACACCCCACCGAAACTCTCGCCCCGGTCTATATGCTCGACAGACCAAGAGGTCACCAAGGTACGTTGATGTGTGCTGAATGCGGACCAAATGTATTATCTATCTAGGTGGTAGCCTGATAGGTGAATAGACCCTCGCTCGCTGAATGAAATGTCTCCAACAGGCCCGGATTCCTATTAGACTATCTGTAAAAAACTAGTGAATGATGGTTCGTAATATTGGAAGCAGTGGTGTGTGTGTGTGGGGGGGGGGGGGGGGGGGGGGGGGGGGGGGGGGGGATTCAGTTCATTACATCGCAAGAGCTTCAATTCCATCCCATGCCCCTTAATATCGACTTATCCGGGTTAGACATTTGAGTCAGCGGGGGTCTCGTTAGTTTAATTTTAACCAATCCGAACCAATCCAAAATATGTGTCGAAATTGCCAATTGAAAGGGAAGGGGTCAAACACTTCGCCATCGAAAAACCAATTCGTACCCGCAATCAATACCCAATACAGAATCCTAAATACAAGCTAACATTCATCTTAAAGCTAAGTAGCTAGCAAGGAATTTATCTCACCACCTCTAGTGATTTAAGCACGTGTTCATATCCATATAGCATGGATTTCTCAATGAACTTCTTATTTATTTGAGACCATAATAATGCTCAGGTGAGGTTGAAATTGCACCCATTCCCTTGTGAGGGAGGGGGGGGATTCTATCCACTTGTTCAAGTATCAATCATCAATATTCCTGAGTGAGCAGCCCAGAGTTGGCTGAAAAAGCGTGTAACAATCCAATCCGAGTAGATTAGTAGTGACCCCCCCCCCCCCCCCCCCCCCCCCCCCCCTGCACACACATATACCCACAAACCCACACTCTCCCTGCCCCCCCCCCCCCCACACACACACCACCACCACCACCACCACCACCAAACACACACCACACACACATGCATGCACGCAACCCCCCCCCACCACACACACACACACATACACTCCTATTCAGGGCGATAGAATGCGGAACCCAGACTTGATGACGTATGAGAAAGTGTACAGAACACGTCCCTCGGGGGGGCGCCCTTCCAGTTCCAGCATAGGAAAAGCCGAGTCTATTGCAGAGCTCACTGAAGAGGAAGAACATCTTCTATATGGGCTGCCTATATCTCCTCCACTGGAGCTGCCAACAGCTGAGGAGGAATTGTCCACCGCTGAGGAGGAAAGCTCTTCTGATTTTTTCGTAGATATTTCATCCCAGGAGGCTACAGCTGCTGGGGGAACTTATGCGGACACCAGCAGTTCTACACCCACTTCAACAGTCAGGCGCCACGACACACCCCAAGTGAAGATGGAATGGCACAATGCCCTAATGAGAGGTTCAAGGAGCTTGGATGCTTCGGGATCAGGAGATAAATATTATGCCAGTGGAGTGGGGCAGAATAATACTCCAGATTCCTCTCCGGTGATGGTGACTCCAGAACAAGAGCAGAGGCGCCGCCCGACGAGCATGGACTCATCGACAGCTTATAAAGAAGGGAAAGCCTTTGTCCCTATGTCTCCCCCGCTCCCCATTACTCCACCCAATCACTTTGGTGGAACCTCGCCTTTCAGGGAGCCAAACATGACATCAAAGCCGGAATACCAACCGGCACCCTTCCAGCCCTGGCCGGGCACCAAGCCAAGACACAAGTCTAGGGAGCAAGAAGGAGGGTGCTCTCCACAGCAGCAGGACGTGCTCCTTAGATCACCATTTGAAGATGTTGGGCAGATGCTCACACTGCCGGATCCTGATGTATTTCACCAGGGTACAGAGAGCCTAAGGGCACCCCCTCCTGTGCAAGGCACTAGCCGAAACGAGGAGCAGTACAAGGAGGCGGTACATCTGGAGCAGCACAAGCCACCGGGGTCTTCCATCTGGAAATTGATCCCTTGCTTCTCAGGATGCAACAGGCGATCCGATGACCATGGCACAGAGTGAACTGCTTTTCAGCTTGTGACAGGCAATCTGATGACCCTGGCACAGATTGAACTGCTTTGCAGCATGTAACAGGCGAGCTGATGAGCACAGCACAGAATGAACTTATTTTCACCATGCAACAGGCAATCTGATGAGCACTGCACAGAGTGAACTGCTTTGCAGCACGCAACAGGCGAGCTGATGAACAGAGCTCAGAGTGAACTGCTTTTCAGTGCACAACAGGCAATCTGATGAGCATGGCACAGAATGAACTGCTTTTCACCACGCAACAGGCGATCTGATGAGCACTGCACAGAGTGAACTGCTTTGCAGCACGCAACAGGGGATATGATGAACACAGCACAGAGTGAACTGCTTTGCAGCATGTAACAAGCAATCTGATGAGCACTGCACAGAGGGAACTGCTTTGCAGCACGCAACAGGCGATATGATGAACACAGCACAGAGTTAACTGCTATGCAGCACGCAACAGGCAATCTGATGAAAATGGCACAGAGTGAACTTCTTTGCAGCACACAACAAATATCATATGATAGTATATGTGGCTGGTAACTTTAGCATAGCCAGACTGCCCGCATAATATGA
>JACBWV010000610.1:9310389-9320389 GCA_013435795.1 Chlamydomonas sp. ICE-L | reverse complement strand
GGTCAAGCCCAACTCTTTCAGCTGTTTTAGAATGCCCATCATGTCAGCTTCAAGACACACTAGCTAGCTCCAGAGCTGGGGAAAGGAGCTGCCTAGAAACTGCCACACGTAGCCCCCCCAAATAAACGTTGCGTGAAATGACACATTGGCCGTCAGGCGCATAGAAATCTCCGATGATAGGAAAGGACCTGAATGCACAGGAATTGCATTGGATGCACCACCTGAGTTCAAAGTAGGACAAGTCCAGTTTGAAATCTGCACAAATCAGATTTAACAGTACAGATCAGGCTATGTGCTAGAATATCTGTACAGATCAGAAGTACCAGTACAGATCAGGCTGTATGCTAGAACATCTGCACAGATCAGATTTACCGGTGCAGATCAGGCTGTGTGCTAGAATATCTGTACATATGAGATGTACCTGTACATATTAGGCTGTGTGCTAGAATATCTGAGTGTGTGTTTCTATGAAAGTATTTCCATGTCATACATCATGTAATAGCATTGTTTCATCGGTAATTATAACGCCTGTTGAGGCGTGGTATTAAGGCAGCCCCATCTTATGGCGGTAGATAACGGGCTGCATGCTACTTTACCTGAACAAAGCTACCATGGCGGTTGACAGCGATCTCATCAAGAGAGTGACTCTCAGGTTACTTCAGGAGGACACCCAGCTCTGCTGCCTGAGACGCAACCAATTGTATAGCCTGCGTCCTGCGACGCAACGGACCCTTCCTTCTGGTCAACGGACCCTCCCCACGTTGCATCCTGTGACGTTGCGTCTGCTGCGACGGAAGAAGCAGCGTCTTGAACAACCCTGGTGACACTGTGCAAATCTGATAGTGAGTCATTCGAGGAGTTCCAGGCCAGGTCAGCTCCTAGGCGGCCTGGGCCAGACCAGTTGGGACTCTGGGGCCTGATCTAGCTTTATCGCTGAGTTTGCTTGCATAGCTATTCCAATCTCGAAAGCGATGGGTTTGATCGCTAATAGCGATACATCGCTCAGAAGAAAAAACATAAAAAAATAGTGAATCAGAGCAAATGAACCGCACTGCACTGTGCCGATGACCTTGATGTACTCACACACATAGGAATTTGAGAGTAGTACGATACACATCAGTGTTTTTTTATTTTCAGCTACGAAAAGTAGCTTCTAGGTAACTCCCATTTTGGGCCACCTATCCAAAACGTAATAACGCACCTTGAAGCTGCCATTCTCATTTTTCTAGCACTGCTTAAATCATTAGGTGTAATCCACGGGCTGGTTGGGGTAGCTACCTCGAAGCTGCTGCTCGACACACATCAGGCCTAAATTAGGTTTAGTTCATACCGGTCTTCTGTGCTAATGTCAGAATCACGCTATAGTGTACCTTCGTATACTTATTTATGGCGTATGTGTAAATGGACTTTCGGTACTCACGCACATAGGAATTATCAGTGCAGTACACATCCGGCCTGACATAGGTTTACTTCAGACCGATCTTCTCCGTTAATGTTGAAATCACGTTACAATGTTCTGGCGTATGTGTAAATGAACTTTGGTACTCACATGCATGGACTGTTAGCTTCCATATAAATAGAATAAAACCATTACCCATGGCATGAAACTGTAAGAAGGACTCTATTTAATTACGAGCTGGACCCTCTTTTCCCTGTACATACCAAACTCCCTCGTGTTTCATCATTTCTTGAAGTGGTGAAAAGCGAAGACGGCGAGCAGCAAAATTGCTGGCTCCTGTTTCCTGACAGAAGCTATGTAACCAAGTTAATGTTCAAGTTAAATTGGTGAGAGTGTTTTGATGTGGCCTATACGGCCAACCCTGATTGTAAAACATCATATCTAATATCATCTATGCACCATCTGTTCATAAGTCCCCCTTGACTCCGTCAACCCGTGGGCACATTTTAAGTCAAGTAGGGCCCCAGAAAAAGGTAACAATCATCATCATCATCATCATCATCATCATCGACGGCATCATCATCATCATCAGTATGAGCATCATAACGTTAGGCATAATCAGATGATCAGACAGGTCTCAAGCATGTTGCAAGCAAAGAAAACAACTAGCATTGCAAAACAAAGGAGTGACAGCGGGAAGGATAAGCCGCCGAAACCAAAACAAAGGAGTGACAGCGGGAAGGATAAAGCTGCCGAAACTAAAACAAAGGAGTGACAGCGGGAAGGATAAAGCCGCCGAAACCAAAACAAAGGAGTGACAGCGGGAAGGATAAAGCCGCCGAAACCAAAACAAAGGAGTGACAGCGGGAAGGATAAAGCCGCCGAAACCAAAACAAAGGAGTGACAGCGGGAAGGATAAAACAGCCTTAACAAAAATAGAGGAGTGATAGCGGGAAGGATAAAGCCGCCAAAGCAACAGGTGTCTCATGATGTACTTGGCAGCCAATGCCAGGCTGTACGGTAGGTAGCCCCCACTTACCTAAACCATAACCCCTAAAAACACCTAAATCCTAAAAACACCTCAACCATCAACCATCAACCTTTGAAACAAAACCTGAACTACCCCCCCCCCCCCCCCCCCCCCCAACTTAAGTGGGGGCTACCTTCCTCCCACCAGGCTGTACTGCTTGATAGCTAAGGCGAGAGTGATGTACAGCCTCACTGACTGGCTGACAGTGTAACAGATGGTCAGGGGCCCCAGATACTAAACGGAGACTTCGCCCTATCGGAATCCACGTTATACCCAGTTATACCCATAGGTCACAATTGGTTTTGGGTTTGGTCAGCCTAGCGTAGATATGACACATACGGCGGACGTCACTGGGTCCATCCCCACCCGGGTGCGATCAATAGGGGGAACCTCCGTCGATGAAAGGGGCCTGTCTGACCGGACGTGAAGACTTTGACAGTGGGCGTCGGTTTTCCAAAATGGGGGGTGAAGTGTAAGAGATAGTCGGGGGGTCCCCATATTCTACCCAGAGACTTCCCCTAACAGACACCACGATCCCCATCGGTCACAGACACATAGCTAGGGCACGGATGATGGACAGCCTCACTAACTGCCTGGCAGACACATGGCTATAATAGTGCACACACAAATAGGTCTACCTGTGCACCATTTTGGTCATGCATCTGTCAGCCAGTCAGTGATTCCGACAACAAAACAAGCGTGGCTCCAACAAAAGAACGTTCCGTTAGCTTCACTGTTTTTCTTTTCTGCTAGCAGCACCAGCTTCTAGGCAGCTCCCTGATAATGGCTCTGGGCCAAAGCCAAACATTCCAGGAGCACAGGGTACCACAGAGACCTCCGTGACATTTGAGCATGTGTGATTCCGTTTCGACGAATGGCTCAATGGTAGAGCTCGTTGAAACAAGGTGAGGGGTTCGAATCCCTGCAGGTGCGCTTAAGTGTTCGCGGGCACCGTCAACCGCCATGGTAGCTTTGTCCAGATAAAGTAGCAGCCTGTTATCTACAGCCGTAAGACAGGGCTCCCTTAATACCACGCCCCACCAGGCGTTATCATTACTAGGCCATGTGGCTGCCAGCCAGTCAGCGAGTCTGACAAAAAAACAAGCGTGGCTCTGACTAAAGAAAGTCTCATTAGCTTAGTTGGAAGGAGTTTGCAGTGCAGCCAAAAGGGTCCCACATAGACCTCCAGGTTCACTAATTCAGCCATGTGGCTGTCAGCCAGTCAGTCAGTCCGACACAAAAAGTAGCATGGCTCTGGCAAAAGAGCATCTTGTTAGCTTAGTTGCAAGGATGTTTGCAGTGCAGCCAGAAGGGTCCCACATAGACCTCCGTGTGCACAATTTCAGCCATGTGCCTGTCAGCCTGCCTTTCAGTCAAACACAAAAAGTAGCATGGCTCTGGCAAAAGAGCGTCTCCTTAGCTTAGTTGCAAGGATGTTTTGCTGGTTGGCCCCGGTGCAAGCAAACGAGCCCCCCCCCCCCCCTCAACCTCAAGCCTGGTAATAAGGCAAACTATTTATTTATAGCCATCTCCTCTGCCTCTTGGTGGTTGGTCCCAGCGCAAGCAAACGGGCTAGCCCCCTCAACCTCACCCCTCGTAATAAGGCGTACTCTTTATTTATAGCCAACTCCTCTGCCTCTTGGTGGTTGGCCCCAGTGCAAGCAAACGGGCTGACCCCCTCAAACTCACGCCTCGACATAAGGCGTACTATATATGTATTTATTTGCAAGGATTTTGAAGTGCCTCAAGAAGCCTCTTGGCCATGGGGTCCTCCCCACATGCTTTTGCATGGCTTCCTTATAGCAATTCAGGGTTCTGGACAAACTGTTTCCGCGAGAACTCGTACTTCGTACTTCGTCGAGAATTTTGGCCTGGAAATCCGAGAATTCTCGACAATTTGGCCTGGAATTCTCGACAATTCTCGACGAACGGTATGTTAAGTTCATCCCCTGAATTGCTATAATATCGACGTATTCAGGCCGTGGTTGACATTTCAGTCAAACCAAAATACATGTCGAAATTGATTTTTAGTCAATCCCAAATACATGTTGAAATTGCCGACTGGAATGGAAAGCGTTAAACACTTCGCTGTATGTATTATTTGCAAGGGCTTTTCAGTGCACCCAAAAGCTCCTTGGCCATGGGGTCCTTAATATCGACGTATTCAGTCCAGACATTTCAGTCAATCAAAAATACATGTCGAAATTGCCGATTGAAATGCAAAGCATCAAACAGTTCGCTTCATTTACTTATTCATTTACTTGCAAGGACTTGTCAGTGCACCCAGCAGCCCCTTGGCCATGGGGTCCTCCCCACACGCTTGCATGGCTGCCTGAAGCTCGTCGTTGCTCATCTCGGCATTCCGGCACAGCACATCCATACCTGGTCATAAATGTGACAACAAACAATAAGGGTTAAGGGTTTAGGGTTTATCATTTAAGGTTTAGGGTTTGATTGCTCATCTCGGCATTCTGGCACAGCACATCCATACCTGTTCATACATGTGACAAGAAACATGAAGGGAAAAGTGTTTAAGTTTAGGGTTTGGCCACTCATCTCGACATTCCAGCATAGCACATCCATACCTGGTCATAAATGTGACAACAAACGTTAAGGGTTCAGGGTTTAGGGTTTGGTTGCTCATCTCGACATTCTGACACAGCACATCCATACCTGGTCATACATGTGACAATAAACGTTTGGAATTTAGGGTTTAGGGTTTGATTGCTCATCTCGACATCCCGGCACAGCACATCCATACCTGGTCATACATGTGAAAAAAACATTAAGGGTTTAGGGTTTAAAGCTTTGGTTGCTCATATCGGCCTTCCGGCATAGCACATCCATACCTGGTCATAATGTGACAATAAATGTTAAGGGTTTAGGGATTCCAGGCTAAGAACCCGATCAGGTCTCCAACAGGGCGCTCCTGCGGCCGGGCTAGAGTAGGACCACAACAGGGCTAAGGTTTACGTCGGGGGGGGACAACGACACGTCAGGGGAAACATCATTTCTGTAGGATTTATAGGGGGTTTGGGGGTTTATAGACCACTCTCCATGTCCCAGGTTCCCAGAAAGAACAAGGCATATGCAGCGTCGCAAGCGATGCGGAAAATTGGCGGAGAGTGTTGGCAATGGAGCGACAGGTGGCAACGACTGAGCTGGCCGAAGCCAGTAAGTTATGATACATTTGGCAGACGTGTCAGGCTTCGTCTCGGTCGTCGGTCGGACGGTCAGTCAAACGGATAATGGGGTGAATCTGGGGGCTGTGTATGACCAATGCCGACTTTGATTTTTTGGCGAGCAGCGATATTTGGATTTGGGTAAAATTAGCTCATGTTGGCATGGGGAAGCCTTCATTGGTCGGACAAGTCCCTTCAGCCTATTTGGCTACGACTGGACTGTAATAATACATATAAAAAACAATAATAAAAACATTAATACATACATAATTAATGCAGACATACATAAATACATACATACCGGCTGGAGTGGCAATGGTCTTTCCAAAAGTGATGACCATCCAGTTGAGTGAGGGGTCGCAGGCCACCACTTCCCACTCCGCCTTGAACAGAGACAGTATACCATTTCCTCTCCATGTCAGGCGCGCTCGAGATGCCTTGTCCTGGACGTCGTACCCCAATATTGATGTGACCTATACGTGGGATGTAGGATGTGTGTACCTCAGGGGGTGATGGGTAACTGGTGGTGGGTTGATTCTCATCACCATGGGCAGAAGGGGTGTGTGCATGTTGCAATTGATATGATGAGATAGGGGTGCTAGTCTGTGGTTGTGGGGTGATGTAGGATCATTCCGCATTGAACATAGACAACGTTCCATTTCTTCTCCATGTCGAGCGCGCTCTAGATGCCTTGTCCTGGATGTCATAACCCAATATTGATGTCACCTGCATGTGGTATGTAGGACAGGGTTCAGTTTATCAATGCTTCCAACTTCGCCTTGAACAAAGACAATATGCCAGTGCCTCTCCATGTCAGGCGCCGTCTAGATGCCTTTTCCTGGACGTCATACCTCAATATTGATGTGACTCGCATGTGGGATTGTTTAAGGAGGGGTGTGGGTTGTGTTGAATAACCTACATGCCTCGTCCTGGACGTCGTACCCGAATATTGATGTCACCTGCATGTGGGATGTAGGATGTGGGATTGTTGAGTGAGGGGTGTGGGTTGTGTTGAAGGCCCTACATGCCTTGAAGATAGACAGTATACCATTTCCTCTCCGTGTCAAGCACACTCTAGATGCCTTGTCCTGGATGTCGTTACCCAATATTGACGTCACCTGAATGTGGAGTGTGGATTGTGTTTTAGGCCCCGGCGATGCCTGTCTGGACGTTGCCAATCCCCATCCACTATTGAGTTTAGACGCTGGTTGGGAAGTGGGAAGCAGCGCTCGTGTTCATTGAGTGGTTGGAAGCCCACAGTGTCGGGTATTTTGAGGGCCCTAGATGTCGTGACCTATTTTGGATGCTACCCTATTTGGGGGGCCCTAGATGTGCCGTTTAACCTATTTTCGGTGCTCCACACTAATTGGCGGGGGCACTACATGCAGTGACCCCTGTTGGGATGATACCCTATTGGGGGGCACATCGATGCCTGTGACCTATTTTGGATGCTACCCTATTTGGGGGGCCCTGACTGCAGTGAACTATTTTGGCATGATACACTATTTGGGCATCCCAACAACAAGCAAATTCCGCCGCTCCATGGCAATAGTAAGTTGCTTCTAGTAAGCAATAATCGTGTTGTCTTCCCAACAAGAAGCAAATACGTTGCTCCCTTGCAATAATAAGTTGCTTCTAGTTGGCAGCACTCTTTTTGTCTTCCCAACAACAAGCAAATTCATTGCAACAGTAAGTTGCGTCTAGTTGGCTATACTCTACAAAAGAGGCCCATTCTACTGGTCTACAATTGTCTTCATTATTGGAGGTTGGGCAAGACCCTTTAGCCTAATTGGCTCCCCCTGGACTGTAACAACACACATACATAGGCAATATATGCCACTGTTTCTTTGGGGGCCTTTTTGGCATAGCAGCTTCTAGGCAGCTCCCTTCCCCTGTACTTGGGCTTAACCTGAAGCTAGCCAGTGTGTCTGAAAGCTGATATAACAGGCATTCCAATGCAGCCAATGGATTTGTTTTTTACCCAGTGGCTGGCTATTGGAGCTGGCAGGAAGCTGCCATGAGTTGCAAAAACAAAAGGGTGCCGAGGTGCTCAGTAGACCTCATAGACTCCTGATACAAAATAAAGCCTGTGACCAAAACCTAGAAGAAGAAATAAAGATACAATAGCACAGGATAACAATCATATAAACATACAAATGGACAAAAACATACAAATGGACAAAAACATACAAATTAACATAAACATACAAATTAACATGAAGATACAAATGAACATGAACATGAAAATGCATAAAACATAAACTTATACAAAGGACCTATTGTTAGTCCCACCAACATTGAAGCACCAAACCCTAGATCCCAAATCCCAACCTTCAACCACCAAGACCTAGGTCCCAAAGCCCAACCTACAACCACCAAACCCTAGGTCCCAAAACCCAACCTTCAACCTCCAAAACCAGAGCACCAAACTAGTGCACCTCCTTCTCAAATACTGCAATTGCAAAGCAACCAACCTTGTCTGCATCAGCTACCTTGACCTTGGGGTGGGGTGAGGTTGGATTTTTTTTTTTGCGTTTGTGTGTGATTTTTTGTGTGTGTGTGTCTGTGTTTGTGTGTGTGTCTGTGTTTGTGTGTGTGTCTGTGTTTGTGTGTGTGTCAGTGTTTGTGTGTGTGTCTGTGTTTGTGTGTGTGTCTGTTTGTGTGTGTGTCTGTGTTTGTGTGTGTGTGTTTGTGTGTGTGTCTGTGTTTGTGTGTGTGTCTGTGTTTGTGTGTGTGTTTGTGTGTGTGTCTGTGTTTGTGTGTGTGTCTGTGTTTGTGTGCGTGTTTGTGTATGTCTCTATGTGTGTTTGTGTGCATTTATGTGTGATTGTATGTGTGTTTGTGTGTCTGCGTGTGGGGGGGGGGATGAGTGGCATTGGTTACCTTGACATCCTTTAGGTCATAGACGGATAGGCAGTACAGTACATCAGTATCCTACATGTGTCTGACTCAGCCGACCGCTCTCAACTCCTCAATCGCTGCATGTCGTAGACGGATAGGCAGTACAGTGCATCAGTATTCTACATGTGTCTGACTCAGCAAAACGCTGTCACCTTCTGAACTACTGCAGGTCGTGGAGTCGCGCTACTACACCTATGTCTTGATGCTCACGACAATCGCCTCATGCGTGTGCTTGGCGTTCAGCAGTGCGTTTTCTGATGCATCTAGTGGCACTGCAGTTGATGTGCTCTTCTATTTGGAGATTGTCTTTGTGTCCACCTTCTGCCTCGAGGTGAGAGGGTTTAAGGGTTTAGGGCTTGATGCTATTAATTGTACAAAATAAAAAATAAAAAACAGGCGGAGGATCTTTGGCTAGTTCCTTGGTTAAAAAGCCATGAAATTCGATTTCGGGTGAATCTGGTGGTATTACAGTTGGCGGGCATTAGTATGTGGAGGTTGGCTGTTTGACCACTTTCTGCATCAAGTTGAGATGGCTATTCGTTATAATAATTATAAAAGAACGGTGATCTAGTGGCACTACACTTGACGGGCTGCACTATTTGGAGGTTGGCTGTGTGACCACCTTCTGCATTGAGGTGAGATGGCTATTGCTGAGCTCAAATAGTGAGATCCAGTGATTCACAGACCAGGGCCATGTGTATGATTCTCAGCTTGGCCCAAAATGTAAGTGCGCTGATAATGTTTGATGCGATGTCGGGCTATTTCGGGCTTTTTCAGGTTATTTCAGGCTATATCAGTAACTTTCAGGCTATGTCAGGCTATTAGCGTATGTGTATATCAGGCTATAAGTGTATTTCAGGCCTTTTCAGGCTATTTCAGGCTATAACAGTAACTTTCAGGCTATGTCAGGCTATTAGCGTAAGTGAATATCAGGCTATTAGTGTATTTCGGGCCTTTTCAGGTTATTTCAGGCTATATCAGTAACTGTCACGTTATGTCAGGCTATTAGAGTCTAAACCAAATCCGGTAAGATCACAAGGTATTTCAATTTCTCCATACATCCTATTGTGCTACATTATTTGTCACTTTTTCCCTGACCCTCTTCTGATCTAAACCAGGTTACAATGACAAAGACAGCAAAGACAGCAAGGACAACAACAACAACAACAACAACAACAACGACAACAACAACAACAACAACAACAACTATTTTGCTATATTCTTTGTCACTCCTCCCCCGACCCTCTGCTGATCTCACACCAGGTCATCATAAAAGTGATTGCCTTCGGCCTCCTCTTCAACGGTCAGGACTCCTACTTGAGGGACAGGTGTGTGTTTATGTGTGTGTATGTGTGTATGTTGTTACAGTGTATGTGTGTGTATGTGTGTGTATGTGCGTATGTTGTTACAGTCCTTGGTTGCAGGTTGTATAACACACTTCACTATAGAGATAAAGCAAGAGAGAGAGAGAGAGAGAGAGAGAGAGAG
>JACBWV010000610.1:9292334-9308081 GCA_013435795.1 Chlamydomonas sp. ICE-L | reverse complement strand
GAGAGAGAGAGAGAGAGAGAGAGGAGAGAGAGTGTTCAAAGCTATCATACCATCCACCCTCCTGTACGGGAGCGAGACATGGGCTCTCTCAGAACCCCTGATTCAACAACTCGACGTGGCACTCCATGAGTGTCTACGCATGTCGTTGAACATTAGCAGAGCAGACAGAGTTAGAAATGAGGACATAAGACAAAGATGCAACCACAGGGATATTCCCAGCATCATTAGAGAAAATAGACTGAGGTTCCTAGGACACATAGCCAGGCGACCCGACTCTCGCATCATGAAGCAAATGCTCTTCGCCACGCACACACCACTTGCTGAGGGTCAACCGAGGCAAGGAGGACAGACCATCATTCACACCCTTAGGGATGATCTCCAAGCCACCAACATGTCTCCAAATTGGTACCTACTGGCCCAAGACAGGACAAGCTGGAGGGCGGACATCAGAGACGCCTTAGACATAGACACATAGAATGACAATTATAGAAACTAGCACCTTCTGGCTTAATTTGCATAGATTGGTCTTTGAACGCTTAGATATTTAGATTATTTAGATTCTTTTCTGGGCTAGAACTGTGCCTTTGGAATTTGTTTAAATCTTTTGATATGGAATGAGTTTTTTGTGTTACGGAGGGACCCCCCCCCCACACACACACACACACGCCCCCCCCCACCCCCCTTCACTAGATCTTAGTTAATTGGCTTACTGTACTTTCTCAATAATAGGGTTGACTAGATGACTTATTCCTAATGATATTTTTGGTGTTTTTGATTACTGTGTGGCTGGACCACAATTAAATTGTGTAACACCGTTAACCAGAGAGAGAGAGAGAGAGAGAGAGAGAGAGAGAGAGAGAGAGAGAGAGAGAGAGAGACGAGGGGGGGAGGGAGAGCTATGTAGGTGGAATGAACTGGATCTCTTCATAGCTGTCACTGACACATCCCCATCATGATTGATTGCAGGATCATTGTTAATTGTGCGATTACAGGTGGAATGAACTGTATCTCTGCATAGCTGTCACTGACACATCCCCAGCATGATTGATTGCAGGATCATTGTTAATTGTGCGATTACAGGTGGAATGAACTGTATCTCTGCATAGCTGTCACTGGCACATTCCCAGCATGATTGATTACAGGATCAGTGTTAATTGTGCGATTACAGGTGGAATGGACTGGATCTCTATATAGCTGTCGCTGGTCTCATAGCAGTGATTGGGGAGTCCTGCATGTCTGGCCATTGGCCCTTGTGGCTTGTGCTCCTGCGCGGCACTGGAGGCTTTCGAGTCATGAGGGTGGTGCTGAAAATAGAAGGTACGATACATGTCAAAATCATGCTTCTGTTTCTACTACTCCAACTTCCACTCCCACTCCCACTCCCACTCCCACTCCCACTCCCACTCCCACTCCCACTCCCACATCCTCTGCCACAGCTCCTGCTCCAGCTTCTGCCCCTGCTCCTTTTTGCCTTCGTCCGCCTTCCTCTGTTCCTACAACTGCCACTCCCACTCTCACTCTCACTCCCACTCCCACTCCCACTCCCACTCTCTCAACCTCTGCTCCTATCCCTCTTCCTGCTCCTCCTCCTTAGTGCTTACGTACATGCTTCTTCAGTTTCTAATACTCCCACTCCCACTCCCACTCCCACATCCTCTGCTCCGGCCCCTGTTCCTGCTCCTCCCTTTTTGTGCTTACGTACGTGCTTCTTCAGTTTCTAATAATCCCACTCCCACTCCCACATCCTCTGCTCCTGTCCCTGTTCCTGCTCCTCCTCCTTTGTGCTTACATACGTGCTTCTTCAATTTCTAATACTCCCACTCCCACTCCCACTCCCACTCCCATTTCCACTCCCACTTCCACTCCCACTCCCACTCCCACATCCTCAGCTCCTGTCCCTGTTCCTGCTCCTCCTCCTTTGTGCTTACGTGCGTGCTTCTTCAGTTTCTAATACTCCCACCCCCACTCCCACCCCTACTCCCACTCCCACATCCTCTGCTCCTATCCCTGTTCCTGCTCCTCCTCCTTCGTGCTTATGTACGTGCTTCTTCAGTTTCTAATACTCCCACTCCCACTCCCACCCCCACTCCCACTCCCACTCCCACTCCCACTCCCTCTCCCACATCCTCTGCTCCTGTCCCTGTTCCTGCTCCTCCTCCTTTGTGCCTACGTACGTGCTTCTTCAGTTTCTAATACTCCCACTCCCACTCATACTCCCACATCCTCTGCTCCTGTTCTTTTTTGCCTACGTCTGTGCTTCTTCTGTTCCTACTACTGCCACTCCACCTCTCACTCCCATCCCCACTCCCACTCCCACTCCCACTCCCACATCCTCTGCGCCTGCTTTTTTTTGCCTACGTCCGTTCTTCTTCTGTTCCTACTACTGCCACTCCACCTCTCACTCCCATCCCCACTCCCACTCTCACTCCCTGCCCCACTCTCACTCCCACATTGTCTGCCACAGCTCCTGCTCCTGCTTCCTTTTGCCTGCATCCGTGCTTCTTGTGTTGCTCTTGTAGGTGTCCAGGTTGTGCTCAAGGCCTTCGCTCAAGTGCTAATGGACATGGCTGGGGTGCTCCTAGTGACAGGCGTACTGTACATCATGTTTGCTGTTGTCGCGACTGCACTGTGGGCTGGCGAGATGTACTACTGCCAGGACAGCCAAGATCCAGGCCCCATGGACTCCTCCTACTTCCTTCCCATCCACCAGAATATCAACAGGAGTTGGTGCCTTGAGGGTGACGGTGTTCAGGAGATCAATAGCAGCTCATATCACAGTTCAATCGGTGTATCCGTCCCTACCTGGATGGTCCATACCACGTGGGATGTGCCGAAGGCTCGATTCGATAGCACATGGATGTCTGCCTTGACTTTGTTCCAGGTGTGTTAACTTAGGGGCGTGGACTTGGTTGCATGGTTTGGACTGATGTTTTGGGTCCCCACATGGATGGTCAGCAGCATGTTGGATGTCTGAAGGCTTGCTTTGATAGCACGTGGATATCAGTGTGGACTGTATTTTACTGCCCTGCCTGTCTAAATAGAAACGACATAGCAGAACAGAATAGAAAATGTTTAGAGGCTTCAAAGATTAGGGCTAACTGCTGACCAAATTAGCCCTAATAGAGCTAATAGCTAAATTAACCCTGTTAGCTTATACCTAATTTAGCCAACTCTAGCCAAAACACCCCAGAAAAATTAACCTGTGTCCATGAGAGCGTTGTTAGGCAACATATCGTCTTGTGTGGCAATTGGGTATGATCTGGCCATCATGAATTTATGATGAAGTAGCTCATAAATGCAGGAGGGAACGGAGATATTGTACTACAAAGCTGAAAGGACCTGGATTCCCTACCAGGGTACTACTTCTTGCCAAATTGGTCAGCGCTCAAAGCGCACGCACGTCAAATTGGTCAGCGCTTTTTAGTGCAGAAAGTGCAAAAACTGCGAGCTGCGCCCACAGGGGGTTGAAAAAACTGCGCGAATTGCGCAGAGGGGCTCAAAAAGGCAGCGCGGCACCGCGCTGCCACGCGCGCTTAGTAGTACCCTGGATTCTCACATGAATATATTTAACACCATATCATTATGTGAATGCATTACTTTGGAGGAATTTAAGTACTGTATACAGTATTGAAATCATATAACAGAATAAGGATCTCTAGATGTTTCATGTCTGTCATAAATTCATAATCCATCCGTATCCATCATATTATTTATAAATCAACACATCATAAATCCATGATTCATGAAGAACTCTCGACCACTGTTTCTTCTCGAAGTTGAAGTGCTCGAGCTTGGAGTGCTCAAACTCGAACTCGAACTCGTTCTTGAACTCGTGCTGCTGATGTCTTATATCAGGCTATTTCGGGCGACTTCAGGTCATTTCGGGCTATTTCAGGCTATTTCAGGCTAATACTAGCACAAATTTTTGAATCGTACTTAGCGCTCAGCCCCCCCCCCCCCCCCCCCCCCCCCCCCCATCAAACCCTAAAATGCACAACATAGCTCAGTACAAGTACAACAGTCATTGCAGTATGAAGAGACAAAACAAAGAAAAACAAGACAATATGATGCAAGAAGAATCCTAAAAATGTACAACATCCCTCAGTAAAAGTACACCAGTCACCGCATTAAGGAGAGACAAGACCAAGAAAGGCAAGACAAGATGTTGCAAGAAGCAGGGTACTTCCAAGCGCGCGCTGGCGCGCTGCTTTTTTGAGCCCTACTGCGCGTTTCGCGCAGTTTTTTGCAACCCCCTGTGGGCGCAGCAAGCATTTTTTGCACTGCTTGCACTTCAAAGCACAGTTTTTTTATTTTCAAGTGCGCTAAAGCGCTGGCCAATTTGGTCAATGGAAGTACCCTGGCAGGAAGATACAAGACAAAGAAGGACAAGACAAGACGTGACGAGGCGAGACAAAACGAAGCAAAAAGAAACAAGACAAAACAAAACAAGACATTAGAGCATATAACCTTTGTCTCATCTATGGTGTGAAGTATTGAAATCGGATAACAGAATAAGGATCTCAAGATGTTTTGTGTCTGTCATAAATTCATAATCCATCATATCATTATTAATACATAAATCCAGGGGGGGGGGGGGGGGGGGGGGGGGGGGGGGGCGGCAGAAAGACAGATTTTGGACCGCACCTTCGAAATGGTGTCCGATTCAGATGGAAGATGGAACTGTGGAAGTTTCATACTAATAGAGGGGGGAAATATTATCTGGGGAAAATAGGGGGGAAATATCCATCAGGGGCATAGATGGGAGATGGAACTGTGGAAGTTTCATACTAATAGACGGGGAAAATATGATCGGGGGAAAATAGGGGGGAAATATCCATCAGGGGCACAGATGGGAGATGGAACAGTGGAAGTTTCATACTAATATCCAGCAGATGCAGGCACACACTATCCAGCAGGGGCTGATGCAAATAGAGGGGAAAATACCCAACCTCCACTGCCCCCCCCTCCCCGCCCTGTCCCCCCTCCCCCCCCTGTCCCCCCCCCCCTGCTCCCCCTCCCTCACCTTTAACAAGAAGTTGGGAACAAGTTTTTTTACCCCCCCCCCCCCCCCCCCCCCCCCACACACACACACACACTCCTCACATAAATCTATGATGCCGCTGTAGATGTCATCCACGGAGGGCTGGGTGGAGATTATGTACCAGACTGCTGATACTGTGGGCGTTGGCCAACAGCCGATCGTTAACCACAAACGCTCTATGGAGATCTTCAGTGTGGTCTTCATAATCATCGGCTCTTTTCTCGTCTTGGGCCTAGTTGCCAGTGTCGTCATTCACCGCTTCAAAATTGTGCGTTGTCTTTATAATCACTAGCTTTTTTATTGTCTTGGGCCTAGTTGCCAGTGTCGTCATTCACCGCTTCAAAATTGTGAGTTGTCTTTATCATGATGATGATTACATTTTCATGGTGCCCTACTGGACTCCAAATGTGCCCTCGGCTTGACAGAGTCAAGGGGGAGTTACTTAATAATCAACAACTATTTTCTTGTCTTGGGCGTAGATGCCAGTGTTATCCATGGCTTCAAAAATGTGTGTTGTCTTTATAACCATCGGCTCTTTTCTTGTCTTGGGCCTTGTTGCCAGTGTCGTCATCCACCGCTTCAAAATTGTGCGTTGTTTTTATGATGATGATGATGATGATGATGATGATGATGATGATGATGATGACATTTTTCCTGGTGCCCTAATAAGCTCCAAATGTGCTATCGGCTTGACAGAGTCAAGAGGGACTTACTTTATAATCACTGACTCTTTTCTTGTCTTGGGCCTAGTTGCCAGTGTTATCCACCGCTTCAAAATTGTGCGTTGTCTTTATAATGATCGGCTCTTTTCTTGTCTTGGGCCTAGTTTCCGGCGTCATCATTCACCTCTTAAAAATTGCGAGTTTTCTTTATAATCACTAGCTTTTTTATTGTCTTCGGCTTAGTTGCCAGTGTCGTCATTCACCGCTCCAAAATTGTGCGTTGTCTTTATGATGATGATGATGATGATGATGATGATGATGATGATGATGATGATAATGATGATGATGATTGCATTTTTCCTGTTGCCCCACTGTTCTCCATATGTGCCCTCCGCTTGCCAGAGTCAAGAGGGACTTACTTTATAATCACTGCCTTTTTTCTTGTATTGGGCATAGTTGCCAGTGTTGTCATCCACCACTTCAAAATTGTGAGTTGTCTTTTATAATCACGTGCCTCCCCCCCCCCCCCCCCCCCGTTTCACCCTCACCACCTTCAAAAGCCCTCACTGTCCCGCACCTGATCACCCTTACCACCCCCCCCTTTTCAACCCTCACCCCTTCAACCCTCACTACTCGCCTCACCTGTCACCCTGACCACCCCCCCCACCCCCCACCCCCCTTCAACCCTCACCCCTTCCAAAATCAACCCTCCCCGACGTCACCCTCACGTCCCTCACCTGTCCACCTTACCCCTACCCCCCCCCCCCCCGTCCGTTCACCCGCACCCACCCCTGCAACCTCACTCCCTCACCTTTCCCACCCTACCACCCCCCCCCCCCCCCCCCCTTCGCCCTCACCTTCAACCCTCACTCCCTCACCTGTCCCACCCTTCCCGACACGTTACCCCCGCCCCCCCCCTTTTAACGCCTCAACCTTCACCCTCACTAACTCCGTTATCCTTTCCATCCTTCACAGTTGAGAGGTGATGCCGGTGATCGAAGCGCTCTGCTGACGGAGAAGCAGCAGCAGTGGTTGACTATTCGGAAGATCCTGGCATCATCTGCAGTGAAGACTAGGCACATGCCACCCACACATCCTCTGCGCTACGCAGCCTTCCATTTTGTGACATCCACAGTCTTCGATTGGTTAATCATGGCAGTCATCATCTTCAGCATCATTATCTTGTGCCTGTACCATGAAGGTACGTTATTATATACTTGGTGTCTCGGCAGTACAGTATGTCTCGGGTTCATCATGGCGGTTGTCATCATCGATATCATTATCTTGTGCCTGTACAATGAAGGTATGCTATTATTTACCCGGTACCTCGGCTTGAAAGTATGCCATGGGTTCATCATGGTGGTCGTCATCTTCAGCACCATACATACATACATACATACATACATACATACATACATACATACATGCATACATACATACATACATACATACATCTATATCTGAACCATGATCATTGCGTCGAAGAGGCAGATGTGGCATTGTATCCTACAGAATTATTAAACTCTTTGGACCCACAAGGATTGCCACCTCATGAGCTCAAGCTAAAGGTTGGGTGTCCAATCATCTTGCTGCGCAACCTGAATCCTCGCAAAGGTCTCGCCAACGGAACACGACTCATTGTTGAGGATTTAAGGCAGCACTTGATCGTCGCCAAGATTGTGACTGGGTGCTGAGTGGGTGACTGGGTGCTGAGACGACCGTGTGCATCCTACGTATCCAACTTCACCCGTCTGACAGCAAGCAAAACCCTATTGTGTTTACCAGGAGGCAGTTCCCAATTAGGCCTGCTTTTGCCATGACTATCAACAAAATTCAAGGCCAAACCTTCAAGAATATAGGGATCTACTTGCCTGCCCCTTGCTTCACTCATGGCCAACTATATGTCGGTATGTCCAGGGTGGGGGACCCATCTGGCCTCAAGTTCTTTGTGAAAAATGCAGGAGAGGGTCCCGTGCACACTGAAAACGTTGTGTCTACAGAAGTGTTTCGATAGAAGCTCGTGAGCAAGTAACAATTGCAAGAGAGGCTCATGTGCAATCCGTAAACATTGAGTACATATAAATGTTCATGACATTTTAACATTTACACATTGTGTTCATGAAGTTTTTACTTGGTGTACATTTAAAAATTGTGTTCATGAAGTTTAACTTGGTTCATTGTGTACATCTAAATGTTCATGACGTTTTGTAACAAACTAAGAGCTTAAATTGTCCTTGTGTGTGTGTGGAGGTTGGCGGGGGTGGGGGTGGGGGTGGGGGGGGGGATCCGGCCACACGGGCAATGTACTAGTACATACATACATACATACATACATACATACATACATACATACATACATACATACATACATACATATATACATATATACATACATACATACATACATACATACATACATACATACATACATACATACATACATACATACATACATACATACATACATACATACATACATGCATGCATGCATGCATACATACATACGTACATACATACATACATACATACATACATACATACATACATACATACATACATACATACATACATGCATGCATGCATACATACATACATACATACATACATACATACATACATACATACATACATACATACATACATACACACATACATACATATGACACGGCTAGATGAGTGTTAAAGGTGCATTAGCTGTTACCACTGAGATTTTCCGCTCTGGCAGGGGTACCTGCACATCGAGAGGTCTCCGGTTCAATTCCCGCCAGGATGGTCAATCCCCGGGTCAATAAGTCACCCCCGCAACCCAAGCTGGTCAGCCTCCCCCGGTAATCTCCGGGGATGGGGGGAAGTCCTGGCCTCGAAAACGGACCGACCTCCTCGATCACGGTTGTCTATCATGTTCCCCTCTCAGGGGGGGGCTAGGTGGTTCGATTCCACCCGGTATATATATACCGCTGATGAGAGGAGAACATCAACTCAGTACATGTGAGTGCCTTCATGGTAGACAACCTTTTCCGCTCTGGCAGGGGTACCAAATGGTTTGGGGCCTCAGTACCGTCCCCCTGGCTGGCGTCTGTGATTGCTCACGTAACGTATCTCACCGTTTGGTTGGGTGTTGAGATGTTCTTGGACGTGGGAGTTCGGAGAAGCAGTGGGGGAGAGACGACAACGGCCAAAGTGGTGGCTGGAGCTCCTTGTCGACAGCGGGGGTCGGACGCAGAGGGGGTAATTCCCGGGAGGGTTCTGAGAGACAGAGAACGAGTGAGGTGTTACATAAGTGGAGGTAATAATTAATTGAAGGCCGCAGTTGGTTATTGACTGGCCGTAGGACTAGCTCTCGAATAAGTAAACCGAAGCGGGCTTCAAAAGGGTAAGAAGATGCTCATTGGGAAAGTCGGCTAGAATTGGCTGCAAGACTGGTCAATGGCAAGAGATGCTCGATCGGTTCACTGAAAGGTTACTAGCTACTAATACAAGTCAACCAAGGGCGGCTTAGCTAAGGGCACGGATGGGCTCTGTCGGCTGCTGGAGGCTGAATGGTTACTAGTTATTAATATCAATCAGCCAAGGGCAGCTTTGCTAGCAATCGAGCAAAGGGCACGGATGGGCTCTGTCGGCTGCTGGAGGCTGAATGGTTACTAGTTATTAATACAAATCAGCCAAGGGCAGCTTTGCTAGTAATCAAGCAAAGGGCTCGGATGGGCTCTGTCGGCTGCTGGAGGCTGAATGGTTACTAGTTATTAATACAAATCAGCCAAGGGCAGCTTTGCTAGAAATCGAGCAAAGGGCACGGATGGGCTCGTCCGGCTCACAGTAGGCTGAATGGGCATTTGTCAATCAAGATGAGGTCTGACAACAAGCAGCATCATCGTCACGACTCTGCACTACTAACTGAACGCACCTGAGAGACAGAGAACGAGTGAGGGTTGTGCTCAACTCGCTGCTCTCTTTATCGTGGTGCGTACTCATTCATGGCTTAGGTTTTAAGGAATTGAGATGTGAAATGATGCTGTCCTGGTCGGCATCTGAAGCCGACCGGGTTGCAATTGGATATGGGAATCTATTGCCGCAGCTGCGGGGTAGCTGCGCTTGGCACGTGGTGTGGCATGTGGTATTCGCTTGCGATAGCGTGTACTTACAGGTTGGCGTGTTACGTACACAGCATTTGGGCACGCATTCGCGCGTGACACATACATACATACATACATACATACATGCATACATACATACATACATACATACATACAGGTATAAACTCAGGCATTGACGACTTTCCTAACTTCGCCCACCTGCCCACCGCTCCCATCCTATCCCCACCAACATTCTTTCCCAAACCCTACCCCTACCACTACCACTATCACTACCCCAACCCCTTCCCCTACTACTACTCCTACTCCTACCCCAACCCCAACCCCTACACCTACACCTACACCTGCACCTAACTCAACCCCAACCCCAACCCCTACCCCTACCCCTACCCCTACTGTAGGCATGAACTCCACGTGGGAGGACGCCCTGCAGATCAGCAACTTGGTTGCCACTGTCATCTTCGTGGTTGAGGTGGGATTGAAGTGGATGGCCTACGGCATCTTCTCATACTTCAAGTCCAAGTGGAACGTGTTTGACTTTGTCGTCACCCTCGCCTCAGTTGCGGCAGTTATGGCTGAATACTTGTCCACCCCGAACATCGCCATCCTGTCTTTGCTCCGGGCTGCAAGAGTACTGCGCATCTTCCGTGTAGTTCCCAAAGCCCCGGGCTTGCGTGTTCTTGTGCAATCCATCATGTGGTAGGTCTATAGTGCACTCCATCATATATAGAACGGCAATATGATATCATATGATATCATGTCAACATATGATATCATATCATGCTGGCAGTCTAACTAGGCTAAAGTGGCCATGTGTATGCAAAATCATATGATGCAATTTGTATGATATCATATGATATCATACTCGCCTCTGGTTTAAATCATATGATATGCCGATCCCTAATCATATGGTTTGTCTATAGTGCACTCCATCATTTGGTATTGGTCTATAGTGCAATCCATCATATGGTATGTCTATAGAGCACTCCATCATATAGTGTGGGTCTAAAGTGCAATCATATGGTGCGTCTAAAGTGCACTCCATCATATGGTACGTCTATAGTGCACTCCATCATATGGTATGTCTATAGTGCACTCCATCATATGGTGTAGGCCGAAAGTGCAATCATATAGTGCATCTAAATAGTGCAATCCATCATATGGTGTAGGTCTATAGTGCACTCCATCATATGGTGTAGGTCTATAGTGCACTCCATCACATGGTAGGTCTATGGTGCAATCCGTCAGATGATGTAGGTCTGTATTGCATGGTTGATCTTTCGAGCAATCCATCATATGGTTGGTATATCGTGCAACACATCGTCCAAGTAAGTATTTTATGCATTTCATCTCAAGGTCAGGTCAGGTCAATGCTACTTCCACCAGTGGGGTGGGGTGGGGTGGGGTCAGTGCCAGGGTACTACATTTTGTCAAATTGGTCAGCGCTTAAGGCGCACAACCGTCAAATTGGTCAGCGCTTAGGAGTGCAATAAGCGCAAAAACTGCGCGCTGCGTCCACAGGGGGATGAAAAAACTTCGCGAAACGCGCAGTGGGGATCAAAAAGTGTGCGCAAAATCGCGCTGCCGTGCGCGCTTTGTAGTACCCTGGTCAGTGCCACTTCCATCTCTGTTACAAGACATGGTATGTAAGGTAAATGATGATAAAAGTGCCACCTCCACCACAATCACTTTGCCATGGATGCTACTTGTACTACCGGAATCACTACCACCACTACCATTATTACGAGCACCGCCTCCACCACCTGCGCTGCTCATACTTGGACTAATACCACCATTACCTTTACCACCTTCACCACGTCCACCACCACCACCACCTTCACCGACTTCACCGCCACCACCTACACAACAACCACCACCAACACTTCACCACCCCACCAACACCACCTCAGGTCTTTGCCAGCAGCCGGCAACATGGGCACTGTGTTGCTGGTATTCATGTATGTGTACGCAATAGCTGGCATGTGCTGGTGGGGCAACATTGGCCCAAACCCTAACTTGGACGAAATTGACAGACATGCCAACTTCCAGTCTTTTCCCGAAGCTATGCTCCTACTGTTCAGGTAACATTTTGTTTAGAAATGGTGGAGTTAAAATATATCCATATCACTGGAGGTCAGGTCAGGAGTGGTATGGTCTGGGGCGTGGGGGAAGTGAGGTGTGGGGGTGGGGGGTGGGGGGGAAGAGAGAGGTGCTGTGGGGTGGGGAGAGATGGGGGGGATGGGATGGGGGGGGGGGGGGGGGGGGGGGGGAGTGTAACAATCCATGTAGCAATCCAATCCAATGCAACCCGATGCTGCAGGTGCATGACTGGAGAGAACTGAGACAAGTTCATGCAGCAAATTATGACATGCGACAACCAACACCAACACCAACACCAACACCGTGTATCGCACAGGGGGACTTGTAATAGGAAGAGGGTGAGCAGCCTATAGTTGGCTGGAAAATCATGTAACAATCCAATCCTGTAGCAATCCAATCCAATCATGTGACTATCCAATCCAATCATGTAACTATCCAATCATGTAACAATCCAATCATGTAACAATCCAATCCTGTAGCAATCCAATCCAATCATGTGACTATCCAATCCAATCATGTAACAATCCAATCATGTAACAATCCAATCATGTAACAATCCAATCCTGTAGCAATCCAATCCAATCATGTGACTCTCCAATCCAATCATGTAACAATCCAATCATGTAACAATCCAATCATGTAACAATCCAATCCAATCATGTGACTATCCAATCCAATCCTATGCTGCAGATGCACGACTGGGGAGAATTGGGACAAGATCATGCAGTAAGCCATGACACAGGGCAACCAACATCACCCAAACCAACACCACCACCAGCAGAATCAACAAAATCAACAGAATCAGCCCAACCAACCCAACCCAATGAACTTCGACAGATGCATAACTGGAAAGAACTGGGACTAGATCATGCAGTAAGCCATGGCTCAGGACAACCAACAACACCCAAACCAACTCCCCCAACACAATCAGCACAATCAGCCAAACCAACCATCCAACACAATGAACACAATCAATCTCGACAGATGCATGACTAGAGAGAACTGGGACTATATCATGCAGCAAGCCATGACATGAGACAACCAACACTAACCAACGCCAACCATCACCAACCAACACCAACCCACACCAACCAAATGCAGCGAGCCATGACACGAGACAACCAACACCAACACCAACACTGTGTATCGCACAGGGGGACTTGGAATAGGAAATGGGCGAGCAGCCTAGAGTTGGCTGGAAAATCATGAAACAATCCAACCCAACCGCATGCTGCAGATGCATGACTGGAGAGAACTGGGACAAGGTCATGCTGCAAACCATGACACGACACAACCAACACCAACATCAACATCTTGTATCGCACAGGGGGACTTGGAATAGGAAGAGAGTGAGCAGCCTAGAGTAAGCTGGAAAATCATGAAACAATCCAACCCAACCGCATGCTGCAGATGCATGGCTGGAGAGAAGTGGGACAAGGTCATGCAGCAAACCATGAAACAAGACAACCACCACCATTACCACCACCGTGTATCGCACAGGGGGACTTGGAATAGGAAGAGGGGGAGCAGCCTATAGTTGGCTGTAAAATCATGTAACCATCAAATCCAACCCAATGCTGCAGGTGCATGACTGGAGAGAAAAGGGACAAGGTCATGCAGCAAACGATGACACGACACAACCACCACCATTACCACCACCGTGTATCGCACAGGGGGACTTGGAATAGGAAGAGGGGGAGCAGCCTATAGTTGGCTGGAAAATTATGTAAAAGTCCAATCCAACCCGATGCTGCAGGTGCATGACTGGAGAGAACTGGGACAAGGTCATGCTGGAAACCATGACACAGGTCAACTGCATGTTGGTGACCCAATCAAGCGAGGTCGTTGTGAATGGAAGCTCGTACCCAGTGTATGGGGGATCCTTCCTGGACCCTGACTCTGATGCTGATCTGATCGCTGCTATCCCCAGTCAGGACCTAGACAACCAGTGCTCGCTAGCACCCGCTCTAGCTATCATCTACTTCTGCTCGTAAGTGTGTGTGTGTGTGTGTTGGGGGGGGAGGGGGGGGGGGGGAGCTAGATGTGTGGTGGTGGTGGTGGTGTGTGAGTGTGGTGGTGGTGGTGGGTGGGGGAGGACCTAGACAACCAGTGCTCGCTAGCACCCGCTCTAGCTATCATCTACTTCTGCTCGTAAGTGTGTGTGTGTGTTGGGGGGGGAGGGGGGGGAGCTAGATGTGTGGTGGTGGTGTGTGAGTGTGGTGGTTGGGGGAGGACATATACAACTAGTGCTTGCTAGCACCCCAGTGTGTGTGTGTGTTGGGGGGGGGGGGAGGGGGGAGCTGGATGTGTGTAGTGGTGGTGGTGTGAGTGGTGGTGGTGTGGTGGCGGTGTGTATCTGTGTGTGAGGGGGGAGCTGATCAGTGCTTCATATCAGGGTCAGGGTACTTCCATTGACCAAATTGGCCAGCGCTTTAGCGCACTTGAAAAATAAAACTGCGCTTTGTAGTGCAAAAAGCGCAAAAATTGCTTGCTGCGCCCACAGGGGGTTGCAAAAAACTGTATGAAACCCGCAGTGGGGCTCAAAAAGACAGCGCGCCAGCGCGTAAAAGCGCGCGCTTGGAAGTACCCTGATGCTGTATACGGTACTTACAATTTGATGGGAACTAGATCTTACAGTGCTTGTTATCATAGCCCCTCCAGATACTCCGGAATTATCTTGATAATTTGACATTAGGCTCCTTTAATACCCCCTGGACTGTAACATACATACAGGCAGGCAGGCAGGCACAGCTTACAAGTTTCTCTTACCCTCACTCCTATTATCCTATTTGTCCCTCTAGCTGTAACAGACAAACAGACAGACAGACAGACAGACAGACAGACAGACAAGCAAACAGATAGACATACAGGCAAGCAGACAGACACAGCTGGTAACTGCACTATGCCCTCACTCCTATAATCATATTTGTCCCTCTGGCTGTAACAGACAGACAGACAGACAGACAGACAGACAGACAGACAGACAAGCAAACAGATAGACAGACAGGCAAGCAGACAGACACAGCTGGTAGCTGCACTGTACCCTCACTCCTATAATCATATTTGTCCCTCTGGCTGTAACAGACAGACAGACAGACAAACAGACAGACAGGCAAACAGATAGAAAGACAGAAAAGCAGACAGACAAGCAGACAGACAGACACAGCTGATAAGCGCATCTTGTCCCCACTCCTATTATCATATTTGTCCCTCTGGCTGTAACAGACAGATAGACAGATAGACAGACAGACAGACAGACAGACAGACAGACAGACAGACAGACAGACAGACAGACAGACAGAAGCAGATGATACCTGCACTGTGTCCTCACTCCTATCATCCTATTCGTGCCTGTTCTGCCTGATAGCAGTTCCATGCTGAGTCTGAGCTTCATGTTGCTGCAACTTGTGATTGCCCACTACCCATCCACAAACCACCCTTTACCCACTTTCCATCCACTGCCCACCCATTAACCACTACCCATCCACTACCCATCCACTACCCACTACACATCCACTAACCACCCACTACCCACCACCCATCCACCACCCACCCCCTGATTGCAGCTACATGCTGAGTGTGAGCTTCATGTCGCTGCAACTGGTGATTAACCACTACCCATCCACTACCCACATAGTACCCACTACCCATCCACTACCCACTACCTATCCACCACCCACCCACCCCTACTGCCCACCCCCTGATTGCAGCTACATGCTGAGTGTGAGCTTCATGTCGCTGCAACTGATGATTAACCACTACCCATCCACTACCCACATAGTACCCACTACCCATCCACTACCCACTACCTATCCACCACCCACCCACCCCTACTGCCCACCCCCTGATTGCA
>JACBWV010000610.1:9277334-9289834 GCA_013435795.1 Chlamydomonas sp. ICE-L | reverse complement strand
TATAGTATATTAACGTAGTTATAGTAGTTATAGTATAGTATATTATAGTAGTTATAGTATAGTATATTATAGTAGTTATAGTATAGTCTACTTATACGTTAGTTGTATAGTTATAGTATATAAGTAGTTTATCGTAATAGTATATTATAGTATAGTATATTATAGTAGTTATAGTATAGTATATTAACGTAGTTATAGTATAGTATATTATAGTATAGTATATTATAGTAGTTATAGTATAGTATATTAACGTAGTTATAGTATAGTATATTATATGTAGTATAGTGGTATAGTATATGACGTAGTATACCAGTATAGAATATTCTAGAAGTTACGTATCAGAATACAATAGTAGTTAGAGACAGTATATAATTAGTCAGTATAAGCATATACCGGGTAGTATATTATCGTAGTGTAGTATAGATTATATCGGGTTTTTAGTTATAGCATGAGGCATTATAGTAGTTATAAGGTATAGTATATTCTAGTAGTTATAGATAGACGTAATTGATAGTAATACTACTGCTAAGATTCCACCCGCGCCCCCCAAGTCGGCCCCTGACCCATGATTTACAGGCGTGCACGGATCTTCTGTAAAGTGCTTGTTAATAGCCTCTCCGGATAGCCTAGAAGAAAAAAGAAAACAAAATGAACTGGTAGGTGAGCTGTGGTGTGATAAGGGGACCCTCCTGTAAGCACGCAGACCCTGGAACCTCAGGAAGTCTAAATAGTTATCTAAATTAGTTGACTTGGGGCAAGTCCCTTGAGCCTAATTAGCTACCCCCCCATATTGTAACATACATAGATGATATTACATACCATATTGTTATCGTTATCATATGATTATTTGAGGTCGTGCAAGTCCCTCCAGCCTAATTGGCTACCCCCTTGACTGTCACCAACATACAGCTAGTATTCTACATGTGGGTGGTGTGAGTGTTTGAATCGTGGGGGTGGATGGATGGGTGCATGTGTGTGCATCTTTGGGGGAGGTTGTGGTGGGTGTTGAAATGACTTTGGGGCATTGTTGGCGGAGCCCCCCCTTCTAAGGGGCAGGAGCCCACAGGGTCACCCCGTTGTCCGTATGTGCATCTGACCCCTGTCTGTATGTGCGTCTGACCCCTGTCTGTATCTGACCCCTGTGTCTGACCCCTGTGTCTGACCCCTGTGTCTGACCCCCTGACCCCCTGACCCCTGTATCTGACCCCTGTATCTGACCCCTGTCCATCTGTGCGTCTGACCCCTGTCTGTATGTGCGTCTGACCCCCGTCTGTGCATCTGACCCCTGTCTGTATCCCCAAGACTTGTCTGTATCATCCTTCCTGTACCCTGAATCACTATTCATGCATCCTATTTCACTGTTCCATTGGCCTCCCTTGCACTCAGCGTTTTTTTTTACTCTTTCAAATCTTCGCTCCATGGTCATATGGTGGATGACCTCAATTGTTTACCTGAGCCTGGTCCCGTCCAACTGCCTAGGGCTACTCCCGCCGCCCACCCGCCCCCCCACGTACTAATACGACGACTATACTGATACTACTACTACGACTACTATCGACGAGACTACGACGCTCGTACTACGACGACTTATCCGTACGACGTATGACGGCGACGACGACCCGCCCACCCACCGGGACCACTACGACGACTACGATCGACGACCAACGACGACGACGACGACGACTACGGAACGACGACGACGACTACTTACTACTACTACTACTATACTATACTCTACTACTACTAGCTACTTAGCTTTACTACTACCTACTACTACTACTACTACTACTACTAACTACACCTCCACTACCACCACCACCACCACAACCACCCACCACCCACCACCCACCACCACCACCACCACCACCACCACCACCACTACTACTACTACTACTACTACCCTCCCACCCACCTTCCCACTACTACTACTACTACCACTACTACCCTCCCACCCACCTAGTTCCCCTCCCAACTGCGTAGAACCAACAAAGTCCACTTCTTCGAGGTGCTGTATGCATTGGCTGGTCGGGTGGCGGGCTCCGACCTGCCAATGGATGTGGCTGTTAAGATGGATGACAAGATGATCCATCGACTGCCTAATGATCTGCCAAAGTACACTGCTGCGGACTACTACGCAGCGATGCAGGTGGGAGTGTGTGGGGTGGGGTGGGGTGTGTGGTAGAGGGGCAGACTATTACACAGCAATGCAGGTGGTAGTGCGTGTGTGATTGGGGGGGGTGGGGGGGGGGGGGGGGGCAGACTATTACGCAGCAATGCAGGTGGTTCAATGTGTGTTGGGGTGGGGTGGGGTGGGGGGGGAAGGGGCATACTATTTGGCAGCAATGCAGGTGGGAGAGAGAGTGTGTGTGTGGTGTGTTGGGGGGGGGGGGGGGGGGGGGGGGGGGGGGGGCAGACTATTATGCAGCAATGCAGGTGGGAGAGTGTGTGCGTGTGATCATTATCATCATCATTATCATCATCATCATCATCATCATCATCATCATCATCATCATCATCATCATCATCATCATCATCATCATCATCATCATCATCATCATCATCATCATCATCATCATCATCATCATCATATGTTACTCCTCCATCTCTGCAGGTTGCCTGTGTTGTTACTCTATATGTTACTCCTCCATCTCTGCAGGTTGCCTGTGTTGTTACTCTATATGTTACTCCTCCATCTCTGCAGGTTGCCTGTGTTGTTACTCTATATATTACTCCTCCATCTCTGCAGGTTGCCTGTACTGTGAAAGGATTCTTGCAGAGCAGGGTAATTCAAAGCGCGTGCTTTTGCGCTTTTGAGCGCTGACTTTTTGACCCCCTCTGCGCTTTAAGCGCAGTTTTTTGCAACCCCCTGTGGGCGCAGCAAGCAATTTTTGCGCTTTTTGCACTACAGTTTTTTTGTTTTCAAGTGCACTAAAGCGCTGGCCAATTTGGCCATTTGAAGTACCCTGTTGCAGAGGCTCTCTGGGTCACATGTTACTCCTCCATCTCTGCAGGTTGCCTGTACTGTGAAAGGATTCTTGCAGAGGCTCAAACTTCAGCAGGCAGCAGCTGAAAGAAGCATCAGGAAACAGCATAAAAGGCACAACCGCTGCAACCCTAGCACAGAGGTACCAGCTCAGCCTCCAGCAGGAAGCAGCAGCAGGAAGCAGCAGGACAGGCGCGACGGCTGCAACCCTATCACAGAGGTGGAAGATGAACTAGATTGGTCACAAGAGCCTTTCATTCAAACGTCACGCACCACGCGGTCCACTCGGAACACTGGAGGCAGCATGGGTTTAGATGTCAGGGAAGGGATGGGCATCTACATCGGGACAGTGCTACCTACCAGCCCTTTAGAGTTGGTATAATGCCTCTCCTGGCCTCTAAGCTCAACCAAGCCAAACCCACACTGCATTAAAAATAGTTCAGCGTTTTAACGGAACGCACCTCACAGTCCACTCGGAACACTGGAGGCAGCATGGGATGGGCATGTACATTGGGATAGTGCTACCTGCCGATTATAGTTGGTGTAATGCCTCTCCTGGCCTATGAGCCAAACCCAAACTGCGTACAAAATAGTCAATCGCTCAAACGTCACACACCTCGCATACCACTCGAAGGAGGCAGCATGGGTTTTGATGTAAGGGATGGGATGGGCATCTACAGTGCTACATACCGATTAGAGTTGGTATATTGCTTATCCTGGCCTCTAAGCCAAACCCACACTGCATAACAAATAGTCGAGTGTTTGAACGTCACGCACCTCGCACTCCACTCGAACACTGGAGGCAGCATGGCTTTTGATGTCAGGGAAGGGTTGGGCATCTGCATTGGGGCAGTGCTACCTATTGATTAGAGTTGGTATATTGCTTCTCCTGGCCTCTAAGCCAAACCCACACTGCATTAAAAATAGTGAACCATTAAACGTCGCGCATCTCGCGTACCACTCGAAGCACTGGAGGCAGCATGAGTTTTGATGTCAGGGAAGGGATACCAATGAGTTGGTTGATAGCAATTCAGCAGATGATTTGGGCAAATTTACAACAATCCTCCCAGAATTTCCAGAATTCTCGAGATTTCAGACCAAATTTGAGGTATTAATTACGAACTACAACTTGTTTCGATATATCCATATCCAATTCATCCGCAGAATTGGTATAATGAATCTCTTGGATTGTTTCACACATAATATACAACACGACACGACTTCTAGCAGCAGGGGCAGGCAGGTGCTTTAGAGTGTGCGTGTTTGTTTGTGTGTGGGTGTGTGGTTGGGGGGTGGGGGTGGGGGGGGTGGGGGCGGACTATTTTGCAGCAATGCGGGTAGGAGAGTTTGTGTGTGTGCAGGGGCAGGCAGGGGTATGCAGCTGCTTTAGAGATGCACCTGCCCGGGGAGAGCATGGACCGGGAAGGGGGGTGGGGCAGGGAAGGGAGGAAGAAGTGCACCTGTATGATGTGGACATTATTTTGAATTGAATATAATCCTTGATGGTCAGGTATATCAGTGCATCCGCACTAAAATTTGATTTATATGAACCAGTATTGGGAAGAAGCTTGCAGCAAGAAGAGGATAAGTGGTCCATGCGGGAGGACTTACAGATAGTTTACAGACTTGCTAAAGAGGTACTCGAACTTGAACTTGCTTACATAGCTTCAGCCTGCAATTTGGCTGCTCGCTGTCTAAAGCAATAAAAACAATTACACTGCTACGTAGGAACTCGTTACAAACTTACTGTAACAGACATTTTGCAGGCCTGTTACTGATTTGCTACAGAGGGAAATCTGTAACCGGTCTGTAAAATCATATGTAAAAGTCTGTAAATGGCCAGCTTGTTGATAGTGATAGTGGTAGTGCTCACCAGGGTTGTTCAAAATGTTACATTTCACGTCTCAAAAGCAGGTTTCTGAGGGTCTGTCACGTTGGAGGCGTAGATTTTTGCTCATGAGACGTAGATTTTGAAGTCCCCCTGTGCTCACATGCCACCAGGCAATTCAATGTTCATTTTTTCGTCGCTGTCTGCCTTTACATAGATCCATATGTAACTGTTAGCACCTGTTCCCCGTTTGTCATTTCGTCACGTTGACCTTATTCTTGGTTTGGATTATATTGGTACGTGTGCTTTCCAAGTCCCCTCCGTGTCTGAGAGTTGACTTGGATGTGGCCAACGTTCGTTGAGGAGGTCAGATATTATATTATATGATCGATTACATTCTCTATCTTCAGGCTGCTCAACGTCTGCAATCGGGGTAAACATGGGTAGAAAAAATATCACTCCATCACACTAGGGTACCTCAGGAGGCCCCCCAGCTCTGCTGCCTGAGGCGCAACTAATTGTATGGCCTTCGTCTTGCGACGCAACGGACCCATTCTTCTGTTCAATGGACCCTCCCCACATTGCGTCCTGCGACGCAACGGACCCTTCAACGTTACGACTGCAAAAGAGGACGCAGAGTCCTGAACAAACCTGCATCACACTCCTGAGTACAGAGAGCAATCACCTTGAACTTGACCTTGGTTACATAGCTCCAGCCAGCAATTTGGCTGTCCGCCGTCTTCGGCAGTAAAAAAGGATACCAGGAAAAGTGTAAACGCAAAAACAAATATCATTTTATATCCCCCCCCCCCCCCCCTTATTTGTATCATTTTATATTTTTGTTCACCTGAGTAAAGACAGCACGAACTCAGGACCACCGTCAGAGTTCGGACACGTCATTGGCTGCTAAAAACGGCATATCCTGCCTAAGAGTTAACATGGCATTAAGGGCTTTCAAAGGTATAGTATTAGTGTATTACCCAGCATCAACCAGACGGGTCTGCGGTTCGAACCCTGGCCAGGTTCATACATTTCAGACTTGCATCCTTGGAAGAGGAAGAGACCTACCCTCTGTGCTGTCGCGAGGTAGTCCAAGCTCAGGCGCAGTTGCGGTCAGCGAAACTAAATTAACCCAGCATAGTAGCCAGTCTCCAGAATGTATGGTACATGCAAACGGTAGGGTTTCTTCAATCTCACGTCCTGTGGCAGCTCGTACTAATTGTCAATGTCAAATTGGTATAGAAAACGTGTTTACTCTGCCCCGCAGACGGTGAGCAGTCTGCAGATACTATGCAACCAACCCAAACCACTTAGTAGGAGCCCAGAGTTGGCTGAAAAAGCATGTAACAATCCAACCTAAACCACTAACCCAATAAAATCCAACCCAGATCACTAACACTCGGCATAGGCACAAAAAGCGCGCCCACATCTCCTAGAGAGGGACGTTTTTTATGGAAGGAATTTCAACCCAGGAGGCCGTTCTCCCGAAACAAACCGGCGGCACCGAGGAATTAGTTTGAATGGTGTTGCCACTCCTACACATAGTAGCCACACTGCGTATGTATTATATATGGCTATATATGGTCACCTTAAGGCGAGTAGAACAGGCGAACTTTTACTTGCTTGCATGGCTTTATCTAACAATTTGGCTGCTCGCCGTCTTCGGCAGTAATGTAAAATCAAATCAAAGCATTGTTATATTTATAAACCATGCTCGCACCAGTCAATGCCAGGAAACACTCAAGCGCACCCGTACGTAGAGATTCGAACCCCGCACCTTCATAATTACAAAGAGCTCCACCATTGCGCCATTCGTCGAAAGGGATAATGGTAAGTATAAGTATCTTGTATAATTGTATGCATTCTGGCGCTTCAGTGTTCACGGTCGCTGTCAACCGCCATGGTAGCACTGTCCAGGTAAAGTAGCAGCCCGATCTCCACCGCTCTAATACAGGGCTCCTTTTACAACACGCCCCACCAGGCGTTATCAATACTTTTTGTTATCTTATATAGTTGTATGCATTCTGGCGCTGCCTCACACACTAAAAAGGTAATGATAACGCCTGGTGAGGCGTGGTGTTAAGGGAACCCGTCGTACGCGGGTAGGGAGCGGTCTTCTACCTCAACTGGACAAGCTACCATCGCGGTTGACAACGACCTGCAACGCCAAGAGCGACCGAAGGGGGAATCGAACCCCCGACTCGTCAACCTCATAGTGATTTTGTCTACCACTAGACCAATGTATATCACTGAAAGGGGCTGCCTCACGCACTATCAAAATCAGCTCTTTCTGATATCCTGTCAATGTCGGAGTGGATCTCATCCTCTAGCTCTCTCCCATGGCCAGCTGCAATGGTAAGGACGTCCACGAGGACTGCTGCATTCCCCAGGATGTCAATGTGTTGACCCGTCGAGGGACCTCCCCTGTCACACAATGATGGTAGTGTCAGTTACATTACATTACGGTACATTGCATTACATCACATTGCATTACGGTGCATCACATTACGGTAGCCTCTTTCGGTGATATGCATTGGTCAAGTGGTAGACTGAATCACTATGAGAATGAAGAGTCGGGGGTTCAATTCCCCCTTTGGTCGCTCTTGGTGTTTCAGGTCGTCGTCAACCGCGATGGCAGCTTGTCCAGTTGAGGTAGGAGACCGGTCACCACCCGCGTGCAACGGGCTCCCTTAACACCACGCCCCACCAGGCGTTATCATTACATTACGGTACATTGCATTACATATTTACATCCCATTGCATTACGGTGCATCACATTACGTTGTCAGAGACAGGCCATAGTTGATTAAGCCCCTCCCTCCCCCCCCCCCCCCCCCTCCCATATATTTATACAAATTCTTGTTTTTTCGACAGCGGGCGAGTCCCTTTGGCATAGGAGGTCACCCCTGGACTGGAACATTCATACAACAATTTTATCCCGTTTCGATGAATGGTTGACTGGCTGACAATTCATCTGGATGACGCAGGTGCGGGGTTCGAATCCCTCCAGGTGCGCCTGAGCGGTCGCGGTCGCTGTCAACTGCCGTGGTAGATATGTCCAGGTCAGGTAGGAGCCCGTACTCGACCTCCAAACGACAGGCTCCCTTAATACCATGCCCCACCACTCAAAATATCCGCCTAACACCCCAAACATCCACCAAACACTCCAGACACTTGAAAAACACTCAAAATATCCGCCAAACGCCCCAAACATCCGACACAGACTACAGACACCCGACAAACACCCACAACATCCACCAAACACTCCAGACATCTACCAAATACTCAAAATATCCGCCTAAGACCCCAAACATCCACCAAACACTCCAGACACCTGACAAACACTCAAAATATCCGCCAAACGCCCTAAACATCCGACATAGACTACAGACACCTTACAAACACTCAAAATATCCGTCAAACGCCCCAAATATCTACCAAACAGTCCAGACATCTGCCAAACACCCCAAACATCCGACAAACACTACAGCCACCCGACAAACACTCAAATTATCCGATAACCCCCCCTAACTAGTCGCACCTCAGATCCTCCAGCAATGGACGAGCAGAGTGGCTGCAGAGAAGAGGTTGGTTGGGGAGAAGAGGTTGGTTGGGGAGAAGAGGTTGGTTGGTTGAAGGTTGGTTGAGGTTTGGTTGAAGTTTGGTTGAAGTTTGGTTGAAGTTTGGTTGAAGGTTGGTGAGATTCAAGTCTTGTGGTTGTGAAGGTTGATTGAAGGTTGGCTGAAGGTTGGTTGAAGGTTGGTTGAAGGTTGGTGAGATTCAAGTCTTGTGGTTGTGGACAGTTGACTGAAGGTTGGTTGAAGGTTGGTTGAAGGTTGGTGAGATTCAAGTCTTGTGGTTGTGGAGCGGCTGCAAAGAAGAGGTTGGTTAGGTTAGTATACTTGCATTGGTACAGTGGTCGCCACATAGGCTAAAGGGACTAAAGTGGTGTGGGGGTGTGGGGGGTGGTATGACAGTGGTGTGGGGGTGTGGGTGGTGGTATGACTGTGGTGTCAGCAATGGGCGAGCAAAGTGGCTGCAAATAAGAGGTTGGTTGGGTTATTATATTTGCATGTTTACAAGAGTAGCCACATAGGCTAAAAGGACTTGTCCAACCTTTAAACCAGGAAAGGTAGTTAAAAAAACAAGCACACGTGAACTGAACCCCAACAAACCACTACGCAAGATGCAAAGCAAGTCATCCAAGCAAATCAGTGCTCCACAAGGCTGCCCCTTATGTGGAAGCCGTGCCATGGTACTGCTGTACTGCACGGGCATATCATGACACAAAGCAAGTCATCCAAGCAAATCACTGCTCCGTGGTCCAAGGAAATCACTGCTCCGTCAGGCTGGCCCTTATGTGGAAGCCGTGCCGTGGTACTGCTGTACTACACGAGCATATCATAACACAAAGCAAGTCGTCCAAGCAAATCACTGCTCTGTCAGGCTGGCCTTTATGTGGAAGCCGTGCCATGGTACTGCTGTACTGCACGGGCATATCATGACACAAAGCAAGTCGTCCAAGCAAATCACTGCTCTGTCAGGCTGGCCTTTATGTGGAAGCCGTGCCATGGTACTGCTGTACTGCACGGGCATATCATGACACAAAGCAAGTCGTCCAAGCAAATCACTGCTCCGTGGTCCAAGGAAATCACTGCTCCGTCAGGCTGGCCCTTATGTGGAAGCCGTGCCGTGGTACTGCTGTACTACACGAGCATATCATAACACAAAGCAAGTCGTCCAAGCAAATCACTGCTCTGTCAGGCTGGCCTTTATGTGGAAGCCGTGCCATGGTACTGCTGTACTGCACAGGCATATCATGACACAAAGCAAGTCGTCCAAGCAAATCACTGCTCTGTCAGGCTGGCCCTTATGTGGAAGCCGTGCTGTGGTACTGCTGTACTACACGAGCATATCATAACACAAAGCAAGTCGTCCAAGCAAATCACTGCTCTGTCAGGCTGGCCTTTATGTGGAAGCCGTGCCATGGTACTGCTGTACTGCACGGGCATATCATGGCACAAAGCAAGTCATCCAAGCAAATCACTGCTCCGTGGTCCAAGGAAATCACTGCTCCGTCAGGCTGGCCCTTATGTGGAAGCCGTGCCATGGTACTGCTGTACTGCACGGGCATATCATGACACAAAGCAAGTCGTCCAAGAAAATCAGTGATCCTTTTGGTGCTACGCATGGCACCTTCCAGCCAGCTCCATTAGCCAGCGACTAGGCCAAGCCCAAAGCTTTCAGCTGCATTGAATGCCTACCATTTCAGCTTTTAGACACACTAGCAAGCTGCAGGTTTGGCTGAAAGTGTTATACAAAGTGTGTCTGCAAGCTGAAATGGCAGGCACACTACACTGTGTACACCACTAATGTAGTACAAAGTGTGTCTGCAAGCTGAACTGGCAGTCACACTACACTGTGTACACCACTAATGTAGTACAAAGTGTGTCTGCAAGCTGAAATGGTAGGCACACTACACTGTGGACACCACTAATGTAGTACAAAGTGTGTCTGCAAGCTGAAATGGTAGGCACACTACACTGTGGACACCACTAATGTAGTACAAAGTGTTTCTGCAAGCTGAAATGGTAGGCACACTACACTTTGTACACCACTGATGTAGTACAAAGGGTGTTTGTGTGACATTGCAATGTGCATGCAACAAAGTGTGTTTGTGTGACACTGGAGTGGGCATGCTACAGGTTTTGTTTGTGGAACATCGTGTATTTAATGCTCCAAAGTGGTAGGAGGGAGCTTGGGGGGAGGAGGGAGGGGGGATGGGCATGCTACAGGGTGTGTTTGCGTGACATTGTGTTGTTCATGATCCAAAGTGGTAGGAGGGGGAGTGGGGGGGGAGGGAGGAGGGGGTGGGGGGGGGGGGAGGGGCATGCTACAGGGTGTGTTTGCGTGACATTGTGTTGTTCATGCTCCAAAGTGGTAGGAGGGGGAGGGGGGGGGGGGGGGGGGGAGGGGCATGCTACAGGGTGTGTTTGCGTGACATTGTGTTGTTCATGCTCCAAAGTGGTAGGAGGGGTGGGGTTGGGGGGGGAGGAGGGGGGGAGGGGCATGCTACAGGGTGTGTTTGCGTAACATTGTGTTGTTCCTGCTCCAAAGTGGTAGGAGGGAGAGGAGGGGGGGGGGGGGGGGGGGGGAGAAAGGGAGGGACATGCTACAGGGTGTGTTTGTGGAAAATCGTGATGTTCATGCTCCAAAGTGTGAACAACCACACGGATGGTAGAAAAATGCAACAAAATCATGTAGAGTGCGAAGTGTCTGAATAAGAATCCTGAATGAGAAGGGTAGAGGGGAGAAAGGGGGAGAAGGGTGTGTGTGTGTGTGGGGGGGGGGGTTAAAAGGGGGGGGGGAGGGGAGGTCAAGGGGGGTATGGGGGGGGAGGAAGGGGGGTATGGGGGGGGGGGGGGGAAAGGCCAGAAAATGATCAAATAAATCACCTAAAAGTCTCTTTAGCCTAATTGGCTACTCCCTGGTCTGTTACAAACAAACAAACAAAATAAATAAACAAACAAACAAACAAACAAACAACCTACAGTTTCTCTCTGGTCACCACTCGCATGCCCGATGGGTTGAGACGCTTAGTGCGCCAACCCTTGCGACAGTGAAACCCAAGACTGATCAAGGGGACGATTCCGTCACCATCAGCCAAGTGGATCCCGCGTTCCTGTGGGGTGTGTGGTTGGGCATGGTGTGTGGGGTGTGGGTGTGTGGTGGGGTTTGGGCATGGGTGTGGTGTGTGGTGTGGGGCGTGTGGTGTGGGTGTGGGGTGTGTCCCATCAGGTTTAGGGTTCAGGGTTTATCCCACCCACCAGGTCATGCTCTGTCCCATCAGGTCCCATCAACATTTTGCACCCACCAGGTCCCATCAACATTTTGCACCCACCAGGTCATGCTCTGTCCCATCAACATTTTGGAGGCTGTCGATGTCGAAGGTATTATGTCTGAAGTTTTTGAGTCATGGAGGTTTAAGTACCCAAGTGACACCAATGCAGTTAGAGACATCCCTGATGAGAGAAGGGTTGGCTTTAAACGCCTCCGATACCAAAAATGGTTCGCAGCCAACAGCAATGATGAGAATGGCTTGATTCCCTTTACATCCGCCTTACATAAGCAGGATCAGATTCGTTCTATAGCACAGTTTAGAATGGGTTCCCATTGGCTGAACACAGAAAGAATGAGGGTGGTGGATAGAGCACACATCCCTCGCTCAATGAGACACTGTCAAATGTGTGGGTTCCAAAAAACTGAGGATGAAATGCATATGTTTTGAGTGCCCTTTTTTATAATGATATTCGCCTCCGCTACCAGAATCTGTTTACAGATATTTATAGGCCTGTCCATGAGGATACGACTTTAACCGTAGGAATGTGGAATTCTGCGATTCCACATTCAGAACCTTTATGAATGGAAATGGCACTAAGTCTTTTTGGAGCAACCTAGCCGACTATCTTTCTACTTGTAGAAGAGCAAGACAGGAAGCCCTGGACTGCCTTAGTGGCACCGTAATTTATTATCCCTTTTTTTCTTCTTGAGACTTCTCATTTGTTAGCTTCTTACCTCCGCCACTGTAAGTGGTTGAGATTCTGGGTCCTGCTCTAAGGGGGTTTAATACCTACGCCACCAAAACGGTGGTTGGGAGTTTGGTTTGTTTGTCCTCGACACACCCCTGAT
>JACBWV010000610.1:9114834-9272334 GCA_013435795.1 Chlamydomonas sp. ICE-L | reverse complement strand
CATACATAAAAACAATGTGTACATAAAAACATACATTCAAAAAAACGTACATTCAAAATGTATCATACATCAAAACAATCTGTACATTAAAAAACATACACTGAAAAAAACGTGCATTCAAAATGTACCATACATCAAACAATCTGTAAATAAAAAAAGACATACATAAAAAACTATGCATAACTCTGCATAACTCATATCTCATACATTACACATGTACCATACCTTCAACAAAGTCTGCACATTACAAACCATGCATAATTCTGTACTGTATGCCACCGGTCCCAAATTTCAACAAAGTCTGCACATTACAAACCAGGCATAGTTCTGTACTGTATGCCACCGGTCCCAAATTTCAACAAAGTCTGCAACATACAAACCATGCATAGTTCTGTACTGTATGCCACCGGTCCCAAATTTCAACAAAGTCTGCACATTACAAACCATGCATAGTTCTGTACTGTATGCCACCGGTCCCAAATTTCAACAAAGTCTGCACATTACAAACCATGCATAGTTCTGTACTGTATGCCACCGGTCCCAAATTTCAACAAAGTCTGCACATTACAACCATGCATAAGTTCTGTACTGTATGCCACCGGTCCCAAATTTCAACAAAGTCTGCACATTACAAAACCATGCATAGTTCTGTACTGTATGCCACCGGTCCCAAATTTCAACAAAGTCTGCACATTACAAACCATGCTAGTTCTGTACTGTATGCCACCGGTCCCAAATTTCAACAAAGTCTGCACATTACAAACCATGCATAGTTCTGTACTGTATGCACCGGTCCCAAATTTCAACAAAGTCTGCACATTACAAACCATGCATAGTTCTGTACTGTATGCCACCGGTCCCAAATTTCAACAAGTCTGCACATTACAAACCATGCATAGTTCTGTACTGTATGCCACCGGTCCCAAATTTCAACAAAGTCTGCACATTACAAACCATGCATAGTTCTGTACTGTATGCCACCGGTCCCAAATTTCAACAAAGTCTGCACATTACAAACCATGCATAGTTCTGTACTGTATGCCCACCGGTCCCAAATTTCAACAAAGTCTGCACATTACAACCATGCATAGTTCTGTACTGTATGCCACCGGTCCCAAATTTCAACAAAGTCTGCACATTACAAACCATGCATAGTTCTGTACTGTATGCCACCGGTCCCAAATTTCAACAAAGTCTGCACATTACAAACCATGCATAGTTCTGTACTGTATGCCACCGGTCCCAAATTTCAACAAAGTCTGCACATTACAAACCATGCATAGTTCTGTTCTGTATGCCACCGGTCCCAAATTTCAACTAAGTCTGCACATTACAAACCATGCATAGTTCTGTACTGTATGCCACCGGTCCCAAATTTCAACAAAGTCTGCACATTACAAACCATGCATAGTTCTGTACTGTATGCCACCGGTCCCAAATTTCAACAAAGTCTGCACATTACAAACCATGCATAGTTCTGTACTGTATGCCACCGGTCTCAAATTTCAACAAAGTCTGCACATTACAAACCATGCATAGTTCTGTACTGTATGCCACCGGTCCCAAATTTCAACAAAGTCTGCACATTACAAACCATGCATAATTCTGTACTGTATGCCACCGGTCCCAAATTTCAACGAAGTCTGCACATTACAAACCATGCATAATTCTGTACTGTATGCCACCGGTCCCAAATTTCAACAAAGTCTGCACATTACAAACCATGCATAATTCTGTACTACTCATCCCAGGTCCCCTGCTCATCCCAGTCACTCGACTCACCCCATACATTCAATAAAATGTGCACATTAAAAACCATGCATAAGTATAAATAACTCCATTATAGCAATTCAGGGGATGATTTGGGAAGCACACTTTGTACTTCGGACTTGGTTCTCAGAATCTCAGGCCAATTATCGAGAATTCTCGCGAGAATTCTCAGATTTCCAGGCCAAATTCTCGATTTCATGTACGAAGTCTGGGTTCTTCAGAAACCTTGAACCCAAATCATCCGCTGAATTGCTATAACTCATACCTCATAGTAAACAAAATCAGGTCGTCGTCAACCGCGATGGTAGCTTGTCCAGTTGAGGTAGGAGACCGCTCCCCACCCGCGTACAACGGGCTCCCTTAACACCACGCCCCACCAGGCGTTATCATTACCTTTTTTTTTAGTAAACAAAATCTGCACATTAAAGACCATGCATAATTATGTATAATTCATATCTCATACATTCAACAAAATCCGCACATTAAAAACCACGCATAATTATGTGTAACTCATATGGGGGGCCCTCCTTCTGGGGGGCGGGAGCCTCCAGGGTTACCCATTTGTCCGTCCGGCCGACCAATCGAACGAAAAATTGAAGCCTGACACGTAAGCCAACTGTCTCATAACTAAATGGCTTCGGTCAGCTCCAGTCCGTTGCCACCTGTTGTTCCATTGCCAACACACTCTGCCAATTTTCCGCATAGCTTGCTACACTGCACAGGACATATATTTCATACATTAAATACAATCTGCACAATAAAACAAAATACATTGGCAGCGTACCAAGACACTGTCCTGGATGCGGGTGCCGCTACCAGTGCCGATAAGCAACTGGTCCCGAATTTCCTCTGCACATCAAAAACAAAATATTGGCAGCGTACCAAGACACTGTCCGGGATGCATGTGCCACTACTAGGGGTCGGCTATGTTATATAATATTAGTGAATAAATAATAATATATAATATTTTATAATATTAGTCGAACAAGCCGTCTCACCAGAAATTCGAATTTATTTGAAAAACTAATATTATTGTGACACTATAATAATATTAGTTAATATTGGTTTTTCAAACACTAGTTTTAGTTGCCGTTCCCTAGCCACTACCAGTGCCGATAAGCAACTGGTCCCGAATTTCCTCTGCACATTAAAAAAGATGTTGGCAGTGTACCAAGACACTGTCCTGGATGTGTGTGCCACTAGCAGTGCAGATATGCCACTGGTCCTGGCAGTGATATTTTGTTCAAATCTGAAAGTGGTTTTTTTCTAGCTTCATGGTTTTAGGCCTCCTCCAGGGACAGCGTTTTAGTGTTTTAGTGTTTTATAGCTTTTTAAAGCTTTTATAGCTTTGTGTAGCTTTTTACTGCCATTTAGGGCAAACAAAAGAAACTTTTTTTTAACTTTCAATAGCGACAGTTTCGTCAAAACGGGGTCAAAACTAGCGATTGCTATATATAGCGGGGGGGAAATCCCTTGGTTCTGGTTTTTCTCTGCACATTAAAAAACGATATTGGCAGCGTACCAAGACACTGTCCTGGATACGTGTGCCACTACCAGTGCCACCGGTCCTGGATTTCCTCTGCACATTACAAAAAGACATCAACAGTGTACCAAGACACTGTCCTGAATCTGGGTGCCACTACCAGTGCCGATAAGCAACTGGTCCCGAATTTCCTCTACACATTAAAAAAGACAATGGCAGCGTACCAAGACACTGTCCTGGATGCGTGTGCCACTACCAGTGCCGATAAGCCACTGGTCCTGAATTTCCTCCGCCTCTACCTCTGGGTCAGGGGTGGGGATCATGCCTGTTGCTTCCATGCCTAGGCCTCTTGCACCCGTGCTGGTCTCTTGGTTGGTGAGCGTGAGCTGGGCGCCGTAGGTGGTGCCAGCCTCTCGCATGGAGGGGGTGTCGTCCGGGGCCCATCTGGTGTTGCCCCAAACCTGAGAGATTGCAGGGGGTGGGGTGGGGGATGAGGGGGTGTTGTCCGGGGCCCAGCTGGTGTTGCCCCAAACCTGAGAGATTGCAGGGGGTGGGGTGGGGTGGGGGATGAGGGGGTGTTGTCCGGGGCCCAGCTGGTGTTGCCCCAAACCTGAGAGATTGCAGGGGGTGGGGTGGGGTGGGGGATGAGGGGGTGTTGTCCGGTGCCCAGCTGGTGTTGCCCCACACCTGAGTGGTGGCAGGGGGTGAGGGGTGGGTGGGGGGTGTGTGGGGAGGAGGTGGGAGCTGTGATTGTGGGTCTGTGGATATGAAGGGGGTGTTGTCCAGGGCCCAGCTGGTGTTCCCCCACACCTCAGTGGTTGCAGGGGGTGGGGTGTGTGTGGGGGGGGGTGAGGGGGTAGGGGGTGGGGGGTGAGTGTTGTGATTGTGAGGGGGGATGTGGAGGGGTGCCGTCGGGAGTCCAGTTGGTGTCACCCCACACCTGAGTGTTTGCAGGGGGTGGGGTGGGGTGGGGTGGGGTAGGGGGGTTAGGGGGTGGGTGGGGGAGGTGAGGGCTGTGATTTTGGGTATGTGGATATGGAGGGGGTGTCGTCCAGGGCCCAGCTGGTGTAACCCCACACTTGAGTGGTTGCAGTGTGTGTGTGTGTGCATGTGTGTGTATGTTTTGTGTGTGTATGTTGGTGTATGTTGGTGTGTGTTTGTGTGCGTGTATATGTTTATAAGTGTGTGTGTATATGTTTATGAGTGTGTGTGTGTGTGCATGTGTGTGTCTGTTTGTGTGTGTATGTTTTGTGTGTGTATTTTTGTGTATGTTGGTGTGCATTTGTGTGCGTGTATATGTCTGTGGGTGTGTGTGTATGTGTGTGCGTGTTTTATTTGTGTGCACGTTTGTGTGTGTGTATGTTTGTTAGTGTGTGTGTATGTTTGCGTGCATGTGTGTGTGTGTGTGCTTTGTTTGTGAGTGCGTTTGTGTGTGTGTGTATGCTTGTGTGTGTGTGTGTGTGTGTGTGTGTGTGTGTGTGTGTGTGTGTGTGTGTGTGTGCATGAATAGGCTAAATATACTTGGATCACTTTTGTTGTGCTTGCAGGGCCGTGGATGGAGAGAATGGGGGAGGATCTGGGACAGTGGGAATTGGGTGAATTGGTAATGGGAACCACCACCATTCGCCCCCACCACTCTTTTGGGGTGGGTGGGTGGGGTGGTGGGGAATGGGTGGGTGGGTGGGTGGTGGTGGTGGGTGGTGGTGGTGGTGGTGGTGGTGGGGGGGGGGGGCTATGCATGGCAGCTTGCTGTCAGCTACTGCTTCTTTTTTAGCCAAGCATAGCAGCTTCTAGGCAGCTCCTTTTCCCTGTCCTTGAGCCAAACCTGAAGCTAGCTGGTGTGTCTGAAATCTGATATGACAAGCATTCCATTGCAGCTCCAAGCATTGGGTTTGAACCAGTGGCTGGCTATTGGAGCTGGTGGGAAGCTACTTTGAGCAGCCCAAAATGAAATAGTGCTGCCAGCCCCATTACTAGGGAACGGCAATATGACATCATATGATATCATGTCATCGTATGATATCATATGATGCCGGCAGTCTGACTAGGCCAAAGTTACCACTTGTGTCAGCGTGTACTACTAGGACACGAGTGCCTGATTGGCATCTGATCAGATGCCAATCAGGCACTCGTGTCCTAGTAGTACACGCTGACAAATGCAATATTGTATGATGCAAGTTGTACGATATCACATGATTTCATATTCACCTTCGAACGACATCATATGATATGCTGATTCCTACCCATTACCCATACCCAGCTTAAAGCCCAACGATTGTAGCTGCATTATAATACTCATCCTGGCAGCTTTTAGGCACACTAGCAAGCCTCAGGTTTGGCTCAAGGACAGGGAAAGGGAGCTGACTAGAAGCTGCTATGCTGGGTAAAAAACACAATTAGTGACCCGCACCCCTACCACCACCCAGTGACCCCTACACTGACCCCGAACCCTATCCCCACCCCAGCGACCCCTATCCCACTCCACCCACCCCTCACCCCAGACCACTCCCCCAGCGACCCCTACTCCCCCAGCGTACACACACCCACACACCTTGTTTCCTCCGATTGGGGACATTGTCAGCAATGAGCCCCATGTCCTAAACATCTTCACCCTCTGCTTCCTAGGCAGTACACCGTTGTAGATCATACCAGCCAGACCTGTAAGCGGGGCAGTTTCTCGCAGCTCCCCTGCGTGGCATGAAGGACGTCTGTAATACAAGTATATTTGTATTTGTGTATATCTTTTTATTTACACATTTGTACATTTGTTTACATACATTTATTCATGAGGGGGGGGCGAGGGGGGGGGGGGGGGGGGGAATTTACTTGCATTTCTTTATACGTATATATTGCAGCTCCCCTGCGTGGCATTAATAAATGCATGTAAACATCTGGTGGTCAGGCTGTAAATTAACTGACAGTTATTTCCATCCACTGGTTGATGTTTTTGTTTGTTAAACCTAATTTGGCGTCACCAAACAGACAGGTACATATGCCAAAGACAGGACCCCCAATATTGACCACATGACTTTGGGGATGCCAAGGACAGGATCCCCAATATTGACCACATGACTTTGGGGATGCCAAGGACAGGATCCCCAATATTGACCGCATGACTTTGGGGATGCCAAGGACAGGATCCCCAATATTGACCGCATGACTTTGGGGATGCCAAGGACAGGATCCCCAATATCGACCGCATGACTTTGGGGATGCCAAGGACAGGATCCCCAATATTGACCGCATGACTTTGGGGATGCCAAGGACAGGATCCCCAATATTGACCACATGACTTTGGGGATGCCAAGGACAGGATCCCCAATATTGACCGCATGACTTTGGGGATGCCAAGGACAGGATCCCCAATATTGACCGCATGACTTTGGGGATGCCAAGGACAGGACCCCCAATATTGACCGCATGACTTTGGGGATGCCAAGGACAGGACACCCAATATTGACCGCATGACTTTGGGGATGCCAAGGACAGGACACCCAATATTGACCGCATGACTTTGGGGATGCCAAGGACAGGACACCCAATATTGACCGCAGCTTCCAGGTGATACTCGATCCATCTGGGGTCTGGATGATGGGTATAGCTGCAAAATATAAAATAACACCCAACCCTATGCAGATGATTGTGATTCGAACTGACCCTATGCAGATGTATGTACCTGACAGGATTCCAGTCATGACTTTGGGGATGCCAAGGACAGGACCCCCAATATTGACCGCAGCTTCAAGATGATAATCAATCCACCCGGGGTCTCCTGCCTCCACCCAATGAAGAAAGGCGCGGTAGACGATTTCGCCATAGGAGTGGCCGATGATGACAACTTTCTCGCCATGCAAGTGTTGAAGGTCCTCGATGCTGGACCTATAGGTTGGTTGAGGGTTGGTTGCAGGTTGGGTGCAGGTGGGTTTGGAATAAGGATAACCTTCTCGCCATGCTAGTGTTGCAGATCCTGGATGCTGGACCTGTGGGTTGGTTGCAGGTTGGTTGCAGGTTGGTTGCAGGTTGGTTGCAGGTTGGTTGCATTGCATTGCATTGCATTGCATTGCATTGCATTGCATTGCATTGCATTGCATTGCATTGCATTGCATTGCATTGCTTTGCATTGCATTGCTGGTTGGGTGCAGGGTGGTTGAAGGTTGGTTGAAAATCAGAAGGATCGGTACTAAGCAAGTGTTGCAGGTCCTTGATGCTGGACCTGTAGGTTGGTTGCAGGTTGGTTGCAGGTTGGTTGCAGGTTGGTTGCTGGTTGGGTGCAGGGTGGTTGAAGGTTGGTTGAAAATCAGGAGGATCGGTACAATGCAAGTGTTGCAGGTCCTTGATGCTGGACCTGTAGGTTGGTTGCAGGTTGGTTGCAGGTTGGTTGCTGGTTGGGTGCAGGTGGGTTGGGAATAAGGATAACCTTCTCGCCATGCAAGTGTTGCAGATCCTGGATGCTGGATGCTGGACCTGCGGGTTGGTCGCAGGTTGGTTGCATATTGGTTGCAGGTTGGTTGCTGGTTGGGTGCAGGGTGGTTGAAGGTTGGTTGAAAATCAGGAGGATTGGTACAAAGCAAGTATTGCAGGTCCTTGATGCTGGACCTGTAGGTTGGTTGCAGGTTGGTTGCTGGTTGGGTGCAGGGTGTTTGAAGGTTGGTTGAAAGTCAGGAGGATCGGTACAATGCAAGTGTTGCAGGTCCTTGATGCTGGACCTGTAGGTTGGTTGCAGGTTGGTTGCAGGTTGGTTGCTGGTTGGTTGGAAATAAGGAGGACAGGTAAAATGCAAGTGTTGCAGGTCTTCGATGCTGGATCTATAGGTTGGTTGCAGGTTGGTTGAAGGTTGGTTGCATGTTGGTTGCATGTTGGTTGCAGGTTGGATGGAAATAAGGAGGACAGGTACAATGTAAGTGTTGCAGGTTGGTTGCAGGTTGGTCGCAGGTTGGTTGCAGGTTGGTTGCAGGTTGGTTGAAGGTTGGGTGAACGATGGGTGAACGATGGGTGCAGGTTGATTGAAGGTTGGTGCAGGTTGGTTGCAGGTTAGTTAAAGGTTGGGTGCAGGTTGGGTGCAGGTTGGTTGAAACAGTGGTCCATGAAACATGCATACAACATCTCATGTCATGAGGATGGTTGAAGTTTGGGTGCAGGTTGGTTGAAGGTTGGTTGGGACTGTAATGTATAGACATACAACATCTCATGTTATGGGATCCATGAGGATGGTTAAAGGTTGGGTGCAGGTTGGTTGAAGGTTGGTTGAAGGCTGGGTGCAGGTTGGGTGTAGGTTGGTTGAAGGTTGGTTGGGACTGTAATGTATAGACATACAACATCTCATGTTATGGGATCCATGAGGATGGTTAAAGGTTGGGTGCAGGTTGGTTGAAGGTTGGTTGAAGGCTGGGTGCAGGTTGGGTGTAGGTTGGTTGAAGGTTGGGTGGGACTGTAATGTATAGACATACAACATCTCATGTCATGGGATCCATGAGGATGGTTAAAGGTTGGGTGCAGGTTGGTTGAAGGTTGGTTGAAGGCTGGGTGCAGGTTGGGTGTAGGTTGGTTGAAGGTTGGTTGGGACTGTAATGTATAGACATACAACATCTCATGTCATGGGATCCATGAGGATGGTTAAAGGTTGGGTGCAGGTTGGTTGAAGGTTGATTGAAGGCTGGGTGCAGGTTGGGTGTAGGTTGGTTGAAGGTTGGTTGGGACTGTAATGTATAGACGTACAACATCTCATGTCATGGGATCCATGAGGATGGTTAAAGGTTGGGTGCAGGTTGGTTGAAGGTTGGTTGAAGGCTGGGTGCAGGTTGGGTGTAGGTTGGTTGAAGGTTGGGTGGGACTGTAATGTATAGACATGCAACATCTCACATCATGGGAGCTGCACCCTTGGGTTGGAATCAGCTGAATATCAATGACATCTTCGGTTGATCTACACATGTCTCTTGATTTTTTAGGTTGAACAAGTCCGTTTAGCCTAATTGGCTACACCCTGGACTGTAAAACACACACATTTCATGCAATATTGTATGATTTTGAGGATGTCAAATATGATATATCATACGATATTGAAAGCATACAATCACTATTTTTCTTTTTGGCTTCGAGCAGCAGCTTCTAGGTAGCTACCCCAACCAGCCAGTGGGCTACACCCAATGATTTCAGCAGTGCTAGAAAACTGAGAATGGCAGCTTCAAGGTGCGCTAGATAGCGTACAGTTTGGCTAGGTAGCCAGAAATGGGAGTTGCAAAAGTAAAACCCATCATAGTCATCAGTCCACAGTGCAAGCAAATATAAAGGAGCTGAAATTATTGGGTGTATCCCACTGGCTGATTGGGGGAGCTAACAAGAAGCTGCTGCTCAAAGCCGAAAAGATAACAGTGATTTAGCCACCCCTGGACTGTAGCATTCAAGCATACACAAACCATAACAAACCTTTATAACAAAGCTCAGCAGTAGTGGTCTACAAAAGTAAAACCCATCATAGTAAACAGTCTACAGTGCAAGCGAATATAAAGGTTCCTTTAAACTCACGCCCCGTGGCAAGACGTACGGATTTTCATTTTTTGTATAACCAACCTCAGACGTGTGAAGAAGCCATCACGTTTCTCCAAATCCGGCAGGGACAGGCGCCTGCAAAAACAGACAGGGATAGTTTTCAAATCTGAAGTGGGTTATTTCTAGCTTGGTATAATTTTGGCCAGGGACAGCGTTATAGCTTTCTGGGCCAGTTAGGGCCATTTACGGCCTACGCTTTTTAAGCCGCAAATTGGGCCGAAACGGCCCTTAGTATATATATATCATACTAATATTACCCATAATAATACAGTCAAAGGTATTACACATGATGCACTTCTATGTATAACCCGTAATATGCGGTACCCAAAGGGTATGACCTGTAATAATACACCCTGACGTATTACCCACAGTACACTCATATGCAGCACCTGTATTACATGTAATAAACTCACAGGTATGATAATCGCACAATTAATTGATCACTGTAGCACGAAGTCAGGGAACCTGTTGGTAAACGGTTGTTTGGGGTTCAGTTGGTCAGTGCTTTTTCTGTTCAGCCCCTCCTGATATCATGGTTGGGCAAGCCCCCTCTAGCCTACTTGGCCACCCCTGGACTGTAACAACATACATACATATGTACATACATACAATACATATGTACATACATACAATACATATGTACATACATACAATACATATGTACATACATATAATACATATGTACATACATACAATACATATGTACTTACATACAATACACTGGTAGGTATTACCCGTAATACACTCGTATGTATTATTTGTAATAAAATGCATTACTGACAATAAACCGGTACGTGCCTTACCAACAGTCTACTAATAGAGCAGCTTCAACAACAACTGGACAGCATCAAAAAGTATTGATAACGCCTGGTGGGGCATGGTATTAAGGGAGCCCGCCTTGCCGCGGTAGAGAATAGGCTGCTACTTTACCTGGACAAAGCTACCATGGCGGTTGACAGCGACCGCGAGCACTAAAGCTCACCCATAGGAATTCGAGCCTCGCACCTTCTATTAATTCACCAATCATAAGTAGCATTTTGATTCATATCAATACTTATACTTATTCGTCTATCTATTCGCTCACCAATTGTAAGTAGCTGTATGATTTGTTTGTATACTTATACTTACATTTATTTATATTTATGTATTTATATTTATATTTATTTATTTATATTTATTTATGTACACTTATACTTATATTTATTTATTTATATTTATATATTTATATTTATTTATTTATATTTATTTATTAATGTACACTTATACTTATATTCATTTGCCTATCTATTCTCTCACCAGTCATAAGTAGCGCTGATCAGGCTGTTGGGGTCGTAGCCCAAGTCCACTAGAGCTTCCACCACTCTTGCAAACAGCCAGTATCCCTGTAGGAAAAATCGTTATGAGTGGCCTTATGAGTTTGTTTTCCTGTTGTTGGTTTATGTTTTATAGTTGGGGGTGGGGGTGGGGGTGGGGGTGGGGTTTGTATTTTTGCAAACAGCCAACATCCCTGCAGGAAGAATCGTTATGAGTTTGTTTTCCTGCTGTTGGTTTATGTTTTATATTTAGGGGTGGAGGTGGGGGTGGGGGGGTGGGGGGTGGGGGTTGCATTTTTGTTTTCTTTTGTTCTATTGCGTTTTTGCTGTGTTTTGGTTATGTTTTGGTTACATGATTACGATGAGGTTGAGGATGAGGATGAGGGTGACGATGAGGATGAGGGTGAGGGTTAGGGTGGGGATTAGGATGAGGATGAGGGTGAGGGTGAGGGTGAGGATGAGGGTGAGGATGAGGATGAGGATGAGGATGAGGATGAGGATGAGGATGAGGATGAGGATGAGAAAGATCCCAACGAATTGTGATAGAGTGCTGTGTGTACATACTAGCAGGGGGTACCCATTTATGTATTTATACAGTCCAGGGGTAGCCAAATAGGCTAAAAGGACTTGCCCAACCCTGCCCAACATACCGGCATGGGGTACTCAATGCACTCCAGGCCCTGTGCCGGCCTGAGCTTAATTCCTTCAGGATCGAGACCCGTGATAGGATCCAATGACACGTCTGCAGGGATGAGTGCAATGGGGAGGTATTGGGGTGTAAGGGGAAGGGACTGGTGTACCACTTTAAACACCCCACCCCACCAAGCACCCCACCCAACTAAGGCACCCCACCCCACACCAGTCTAAAGCACCCCACCACACCAACCACCCCACCCAACAAAGGCACCCCACCCCACACCAGTCTAAAGCACCCCACCACACCAAGCCACCCCACCCAACTAAGGCACCCCACCCCACACCAGTCTAAAGCACCCCACCACACCAACCACCCCACCCAACTAAAGCACCCCACCCCACACCAGTCTAAAGCACCCAACACCCCCCCAAAAAAACACAACACAAAAAAAACACAACTCACAACGAAGGGAAAACCACCACCACAAAACTAAGGCCACCCCAACCCCACAAGCCAAGTTCCTTAAAGCACCCCACCCCACCAAGCACCCCACCCAACTAAGGCACCCACCCCACACCAGTCTAAAGCACCCCACCCCACCAAGCACCCCACCCAACTAAGGCACCCCACCCCACACCAGTCTAAAGCACCCCACCCCACCAAGCACCCCACCCAACTAAGGCACCCCACCCCCACACCAGTCTACAGCACCCCACCACACCAAGCACCCCACCCAACTAAGGCACCCCACCCCACACCAGTCTAAAGCACCCCACCCCACCAAGCACCCCACCCAACTAAGGCACCCCACCCCACACCAGTCTAAGGTTACCCCATCACACCAAGCACCCCAACACTCTAAGGCACCCCACACCACACCACACCAGTCTAAAGCACCCCACCCCACCAAGCACCCCACCCAACCAAGGCACCCCACACCACACCAGTCTAAAGCACCCCACCACACCAAGCACCCCACCACACCAAGGCACCACACCCCACACTATTCTAAGGTACCCCATCACACCAAGCACCCCAACACTCTAAGGCACCCCACCCCACCCTGGCATCTCACCACACCACTCGAAGGCACCCCACCACATCCTGGCACCCTACCACACCACTTGAAGGCACCACACCACACCACTTGAAGGTACCACAACACACCAAACCAAAGCAAGAATCTTGACCCCACCCTGGCACCCCACCCCACCACTCTAAGGCACCACAACACACCACTTTAAGGCACCACAACACACCAAGGCATCCCAACACTCCAAGGCACCACAACACACCAAACCAAAGCAAGACTCCTTACCCCACCCTGGCACCCCACCACACCCTGGCACCCCACCACTCCAAGGCACCCAACCACTCCAAGGCACCACACCACACCAAACCAAAGCAAGACTCCTTACCACACCCTGGCACCCCACCACTCCAAGGCACCCCACCACACCAAACCAAAGCAAGACTCCTGACCAGACCCTGTCAACCCACCACACCCTGGCACCCCACCACACCCTGGCACCCCAACACTCCAAGGCACCACACCACACCAGACCAAAGCAAGACTCCTGACCAGACCCTGTCAACCCACCACACCCTGGCATCACAACACTCCAAGGCACCACAACACACCAAACCAAAGCAAGACTCCTTACCCCACCCTGGCACCCCACCACTGATGCTCAAGTTTGAGCCAGAAAGCTAAAGCACCATACCACTATAAGGCACCACAACACTCCAAGGCACCCCACCCTGGCACCCCACCACACCCTGGCACAAGAATGATCTCACATTTGAGCCAGCAAGCTCAAGCACCACACCGCTCTAAGCCACCACACCACTCCAAGGCACCCCACCCTGTCACCCCACAATACCCTGGCACAAGAATGATCTCACGTTTGAGCCAGCTAGCTCAAGCACCAAACCATCACCACTCTAAGAAACAACAACACACCAAACCAAAGAAAGACTCCTGACCCCACCCTGGCACCCCAACCCACCCTGGCACCACACCAAACCACTCTAAGGCAACACACCACACCAAGGCATCACAACACTCCAAGGCACCACAACACACCAAAACAAGGCAAGACTCCTGACCCCACCCTGGCACCACAACACTGATGCTCACGTTTGAGCCAGCAAGCCGGGTCAGTAATGAAGGCTTGCATCATGCTCAGGGTGCCCCACATGCGCTGACGTGTTCGCTTGTTGGCACAAGACTGTTGAGCAGGCAGGAGAGGCAGTGGGATAGGTGTCTGTGTTGGGGTGCTAGGTTTCAATGTCAGGTTCCAGTGTCAGGTTTCTGTGCCAGGTTTCAGTGTCAGGTTTCAGTGTCAGGTTTCATTGTCAGGTTTCAGTTTCAGTGTCAGGTTTCAGTGTCAGGTTTCATTGTCAGGTTTCAGAGTCAGTGTCAGTTTTCAGTGTCAGTTTTCAGTGTCAGGTATCAGTGTTGAGGTCGAATCACAAGCTTAACAATGTAGTGCACCTATCTCACACTGTTGTTTTTTGTGTGCGACGCGTGGCAAGTTTAGCGACTTGGAGCGACCCCAGTGCGACATGCTGCCCCCCCCCCCCCCCCCCCCCCCCCCCTCCCCCCGAGCCCTGCGGAGCACAAAGCGCGGAGCCCGTGTATGTATGGCTGGGTACGTAGCAAGACAGGGGAGCTGCCTATAAGCTACTGTTGTTAGCTGAAAATAAAAGCTAGGGTTTTGGACCTGTCTATTTCGTGTCATTTGGGTCCAACGCTCCAGTCTGAACCTTATTTTCGTTCGACGCGTCGCAAGTTGACTGGGTTGGATGATTCTTGAGAGATCATTTGGGCTAATTAATTTAAAATGCCGCTAAGAATAGTATGCTCCATATTCTCATACCACTCCTGGCTTCCACATCAGTCGGTACACCAGAAGATCCGAATTAGGCAAGTTTCTGTCCGCTTCCCACCAGCTTCAATAACCAGCCACTGGGTCAAAACCTAAGCTTGCAGCTGCATTGGAATGCTTTTCATGTCAGCTTTCAGACACACTAGCTAGCTTCAGGTTTGGCCCAGGTAGCCCCTAGTAATGTGTTGAATGATTCTTGAGAGATCATGTGGGCCCTAAATCATTTATAATGGCGCTAAGAGTAGTATGTAGCCACTGTCGATTCCACTCCTCACTTCCACATCAGTCGGTACACCTGAAGATCCGGGTTAGGCAAGTCCGATCAAACCCATCGATTTCCAGATTGGCATAGGGATGTAAGCAAACTAAATTCGAAGATAGCTTGAAGTAGCTACAAATCGAGACTGGCCAAAAGGCTCCTGTACCAAAATAGCTATGGAAAGGGGGGGCTCCAAAACGGAAAACAAACTGGCAAGTGCCTGTCAGCCTAGCCTCTAGTACTGTGTTAGATGATTCTTGTCAGATCATTTTGGCTAATTACTTATAAATGCCTCTACTAGTAGTATGCTCCATATTCTCATTCCAATCCTCGCTTCCACATCAGTCGGTACACCTGAAGATCTGGGTTAGGCAAGTGCCTGTCAGCCTAGCCACTAGTACTGTGTTAGATGATTCTTGAGAGATCATTTGGGCCCTAATTAATTTAGAATGACGCTAAAGAGTAGTATGCTCCATACTTTCATTCCTCTCCACACTCCAACATCTGTCTGTGCACCAAGTCCAGGTCGGGCAAGTCCTTTTGTTTCTTGCAATGCGACGCAAATTGAGCGACTCGGTGCGACCCCAGTGCAGCACGCTGCCCCCCAAACCCCACAGAGCACAAAGCGCAGAGCCTGGGGGGGTTAGGGGTTAGGGGTGATGCCTCGTGCAAACAAAAAATGAGCCTGAACTTTGCAGAGGCGATACATTTATCTAACAAACATACATTCCTGACCTCTCACTTGACCACCACCTAGGACAGTAACCTCCCTTTCCCTTTCCCTTCTCCCTTCTCCCTTTTCCTTTCCCCCTCCCCCCTCCCCTTATCCAGTGCGACCTTTGTACTAGTGACCCTTGATCCTGTCCGATGTGCATGCCATACACAAGATCCATTGCGATTTTCTCGGCCTCCTCCTGCCCCCACCCACTTGACCACCCACCCATGACAGTACCCTTCCCCCCTCCCCCCCCCCCCCCCCCCCCCCCCCCCCCCCCTTATCAGCCCCTTATCCATTGCAACCTTTGTACAAGTGACCCTTGATCCTTACCGATCTGCGTGCCATACACAAGATCCATTGCGATTTTCTTCGCCTCCTCCTGCCCCCCCCCCCCCCCCTCTTGACCACCCACCCATGAAAGTAACCTTCGCCAGCGCAAGCGAACGGCCAGGTCCCCTTAACTCTACGTCTCGTTGCGGTACGTAGGAATGATCAAGTTGCAAACCTCCCTTTCCACCTGACCCCCCCTCAGCTCAATTTGCACCCCATTTTCCACCTCACCACCCCACAGCTCAATTTGCACCCCCCACTTCCCACCTGACCCCTCCCACAGCTCAATTTGCACCCCTCACTTCTTCTTTGTTTAAGGTGCTTTCAAGAGCGCCAAGCCACCTCCAACTCCACATCTAGAGAGGCACAAAGTAACCGGATTTCTTTCACAATGGAGAAAGTGCCTGGACCCACCTTACCCCCCCACAGCTCAATCTACACCCCTCACTTCCCACATGACCCCCCCACAGCTCAATGTGCACCCCCCACCCCTCACTTCCCACCCCTCACATCCCACCTGACCCATCCACAGCTCCAGCCCTGATGCAATGAAGCCTGGGATGATAACCACAGGGTGCTTTGGGCGCAGCCCCCTCTCCCGAAGCGTCGCCCCCAGGCGCTCACTAGCCATGGTGTCCAGCACCTCGGTGGCTCCGAAACCAGCGCTATCTCCCTTGTGTCCGTCCCGCTCCTCCCCAGCGGACGCAATGGATGCTTTCAGCTGCTCCATACTGACGTCATCAGTACCCTTCTCGCTGTGCAGCGACATGTTGAGCATCAAGTTACTGATGAAGCTGTGGATGTTAGGCAGCAGCCAGTCGGATGCGTATGAAGCGCTACTAGGGTCGTATGGCTTCTCCTCACGAGGAACCTCTGCCGATAAGTTACCAGCGTGGGCACTGTGGGAGTCTTGGGGGACAGGGGCAACTGGCGGCTCCTAGCATGGAAATATGGTGGGGTAAGTGGAGTGCGTGACTTGTTTGGGCTGGTTCTTCTTTTGTGTTCGTGTGTGTGTGTGTGTGTGTGGGGGGGGGGGGGGGGGGGGGGGGAGGTCATGGGAACCTCTGCTGCTAAGTTACCAGCGTGGGCACTGTGGGAGTCTTGGGGAACAGGGGCAACTGGCAGCTCCTAGCATGGAAATATGGTGGGGTAAGTGGAGTGCGTGACTTGTTTGGGCTGGTTCTTTTTTTGTGTTCGTGTGTGTGTGTGGGTGGGGGGTGGGGGTGGGGGTGGGGGGTGGGGAGCTCATGGGAACCTCTGCTGCTAAGTTACCAGCGTGGGCACTGTGGGAGTCTTGGGGACTGGCGACTCCTGACATGGAGACATGGTGGGATGAGAGTGCGTGAGTTGTTTGGGCATTTTTGGTGGTGGGGTGGGTGGGGTGGGGTGGGATGTGTGGGGGTGTGGGGTGGGGTGGGGTGGGGGTGGGGGCTGGGGGGTGGGGGGTGGGGGGTGGGGGGTGGGGGGGGGGGGACCTCTACCGCTAAGTCAACGGCTTGGGGAGTTAAGTCTTGAGGTACTGGCAGCTCCTAACGTGGAAACATGGAGGGATAAGTGAAGTGCGTTAGTTGTTTGGGCTGGTTCTTTTGTTTGTGTGTGTGTGTGTGTGTGAGTGTGTGTGTGTACATGTGTGTGTGCGCGTGCGTATGCATCATGTGCATGCGCATGTCTGCACATGTGAAAGCTCGCATGCATGCATGTGCCCATAGTCCCATACCCATGAGTTATTGATATTACTGTCATGTCGTGCAGCCAGTAACCCAGCGACAATTCATCTGACAGGGCCTTTCATGATGGCTGGACCCATGCCTACCTGGGACCCGATTTCTCGATCCAATATCCCGTAGACCGTCCAGCTTACAGGCAAGATTACAAGGCCGAAAATTACAAGGCCGAGAATAATCAGAGACCTCAACGGGTGTGGCGCATTCCCTTCCGCCTTCACGCTACCAGAGGCGCTAGTCTTCGCCATCCTGAGTCACCCCTGCGGCCTGGGCTTCGGTGAGGATGCGGCTCGATTCTACGAGTGGTGGACGAGTGATGGGGTGGTTCGAACTTCGCTGCTGGCTACTGCGGGGGGTTAAACACGGGGGGAAATGGACTTATGTGATGTAGAGCAGGTTACAGACGCTTGACGAGGTCAGTTGTCCGAAATCGATAGATAGATGAGGCAAGATATATGAACGTCCACGTGTACGATAAGGCCGCCCGATCGTATCTTCGAACCAGAGATTCGAACCGCTGTGCTTCGAATGGGGAATGTTGCGACCGGCAGGCCGGGCACGTCGTTGAGGTGCGGGAAGCTGCTCGGGAAGTTCAGAGGGGGAAGTTGACCTCTGGGGAAGTTGACCTCTTCGACTGCATGAGTGCAAGGCTTCACATCACATTACATTACAGGCCATTGTTGACCCAAGACAAGCCCGCTCCACACATCCGGGAGAGGTTTTCCAACTCATCTTCAAAAACAAATAGGCAATATTGCAGCAAGCAAGCATTTTTGTCACCTCTAATTCCATGTATTCATGTATATACATCTGTAAATGAATGCGAGGCTTGAGTCACGCAACCAGGGGTGCTTCAAATTCTGCGTTTGACACGTACCGTTTTCAAAATCTACGTTTCATCAGCCGGCGGTTGCGACGTTACAGACCCCCCTAAATCTGCGTTTGATAATTGAGCCGTGAAACGTAACGATTTGAATACCCCTGCATGCTACCAATTTCAACTACTACCGGTATTTCTACGCCACACTCTACAGTGGACTTTGGCCCCTGTTAATTGTTTAGCACACCATATCTCTCTGAAACCTCCCAGACTATTCGTTTACTGTGGCATGCAAGGTACTTCAAATGGCCCAATTGGCCAGCGCTTTAGCGCACTTGAAAACAAAAAAACTGCGCTTTGTAGTGCAAAAAGCGCAAAAATTGCTTGCAGCGCCCACAAGGGGTTGCAAAAAGCTGCGCTAAAAGCGCAGAGGGGGTAAAAAAGTCAGCGCTCAAAAGCACATAAGTGCGCACTTTGAATTACCCTGGTGGCATGCATTTCTTATACTCTTTGATTTCTTCGCCATACCCCCATCATCTGTGGACTCTTGATGCCTGCTTTTGGTTTAGCACATAATGTCTCTCTGAAACCTCCCAGACTGTGTGCTTTGCTGTGGCATGCCCCCCTTATACTCTAATATCGGTAGTTCGGTACGCCTGGCAATCACCCATAGAATTACCGCGTGCATGTCTGCCCCCATGAAGCTTTTTGCATGCACTGATATTACTATTTTTAGGAATGTCAATATAAAGAGTTTTTTAATTTTGAAAGGAATTTCACCCGAGGAGGTGGATATGCCTTGTTCGATTTGAAGAACGATATTTGTGATAAGAATGCTTTGATTTGAATTGGTTGTGTTACTGCTGACGACTGCGAGCAGCCTCAAAGGCTCCAGCCATGTTAACAAGTTCCCAATTCTGTTCATTTTAAGGTCTCCTTAGCTACTTGTTTAAATCGTTTTCAATGAATTCAAGCTTTTTGCCTGGCTTTTGATAGTATTTTGAAATGATTTTCAAAACTGTGGCCTCACCATGGGGTACAAGGGACTAGTACACGACACTGGTCGTCAAACACTAACATCTCTGCCTACGCAAACACTGCGTCAAACACAAACACCTCTGCTGCTCTGCCCCTGATTTCCTCTAAAGACGGTGAACAGCCAAATTGCTGGCTGAAGCTATGGAACCAACTTCAAGTTCAAGGTCTGAGGCATTACTTGCCGTGCATGTACCGCATGTATGTTACAGTCCAGGGTTGGCCGAACAGAATAAAGAGACTTTCCCAACCGTGACAGGAAGGGCTAAGCAGAAAAATAAATTGATGAACTGAACCCCAAACAATTGTTTAACCGACGGGGGGAGCAATCTAATCCTACATAAGATATCCAAAGAACGGAAGTGAGCCTTGGATCAGCACCTTGGACCATCACCATCTGAGCCTTGGACCAGCACTATATAAAAAAATGCTTATGTTATGCATGTCTGAATGATCACATTGGATCAATTGTGTGATGCATATCGATAGAATGCTTCGATTTAGACTGTTAATATTACTGCCAAAGACAGCGAGCAGCCAAAATGGCTGGCTGGAGCCATCTAACCAAGTTCAAGTTCAATTTAAACCAACACCATCTCAACATAACGACTCCCAGCAGATCTGCAAACCTCTACTAGCCCAGTACTATTATCGGTAATGCAAGCAAGGGTGTAGCACGGTTGTTCAGGAGGAACCTGTTATGAGGTATTAAGATAAGCTTACAAGTGGGGCGACTAGTCAAATAGTCGCCTGTGTGGATAGCAGAGCCTAGGTTAGGCTCTGCGCTCCGGCAATGCCGGGGGACACCCCGGCCCCTGGACCTGGCAGGAAGCCGTCCTGGCCGGTCGGGCGGTCCAGGCAGTCGTGTATGATACAGCTGTATGTCGTATCATAACAGACCCCCAGCTTAGCATCCTGAGACGCAACCAAACCGATTCTCTGGGCACTGGCAGCTCCTAACAGGAAAACATGGTGGGGCAAGTGGTGTGTATGAGTTTTTTTTTACTGTCGGCGGCCCAGTGACATTGCGACGCAGCATCCTGAACAACCCGTGGGTGGGTGGGGAGGGAGCCCCAGGTATACACTATGCCCCCCCCCCGGGTCCGGGTCTGCAACCAAACACTATGCCAATTATGTACAGCCTTGCCCTCCAGAGGTGCAGCAGGACAGCAACTATACACCATGGACCTGGTTGCATCGTTAAAGTGTCTGTTTTGAATTTGAAACAGAAGAGTGCACCAACTGAAAAACAGATTCCGTTCAAGTACAGTCGATAAAATCTTTAAACTGTCTGTTTTGAATCTAAACAGAAGAGTGCACCATCTGAAGAACAAATCCTGTTCAAGTGCAGTCAATAAAATCTTTATACTGTCTACACATATATGATTGCATTCTATAATCTAGAGTGTGGTGAAGTAGCGTTTGTACTACCCATATTTACTCTGCCCACAGAGGGCGAGCACCCCGAAGGCCGATAGCCCATGAAATCAAACCAAATCAAGATATACACCATCTATCGGCCCCTTCAACCTATTTTGCCACCCCCTGGACTGCAACATACATACACCATCTACAGCTTTAGCCTCAACAAGTTATGAGTGCAACTCAGTGTCGGGTAAGTATGGATGAAACCCACGCTTGACCCACACTTCAAATTTAAAAGAAGCTGGAAATGGAATTCGCCCCATTTTCAAGCTTATGTTTAAATTTTAAAGAAAGCGACTGTCCACTAAGCTTTATTTAGCAACCGCCTACATAGCTACTGCCAATTTAGAAACCGCCTAATAAGCTTTATTTAGCAACCGCCTATTTAGCAACTGCCTAATAAGCTTTATTTAGAAATCGCCTATTTAGCAACTGCCCAATAAGCTTTATTTAGCAACTGCCGACTTAGCAAGTGCCCATTTAGCAAACGCCTATTTATCTACCGCCTTAAAAGCTTTATTTAGCTGGGAGACAGTTGCTTCACTTAAAATTGATTAGCTTACGGTAAAGTCAACACTCCCATGCTCCCTACTGCAGCCTGCACCTGTTCAGGTTGTTAAATAGGCGTTCAGGGTGTTCAACACCTAAATGTTTAACCAATGATGTACATGAACAGGTGTTTAACACCCTGAACACAGGTTTAACAACCTGAGTAGGGTGCAGGCTGCCATATGGGCCAAGAGGCTAATGACGCCTGCCTTTGTATTCCTGCCAGGAGGCAGCTCAATGCTTTAAGGACCAGCTCATAGGTTCTCTAAAATCTAGCCAGGTCTAACAACTCCCCTGCCAGTCTGCTGGTCAGGTCTGCTGAGAGGTCTAGAAAACTGAATAATCAACCTGGCCCTCCTCTGTAGTGTGATAGCAGTGTTCCATTTTTCGCTGAACAACCTCTTCAAGGGGGCGTGAGCCCCCAGGGTTATTTGTCCGTCCGACCGACCATCTGACCGTCTGACCGAGACGAAGCCTGAAACGTCAGCCAATGGTCTAGTAAGTAACTCGCTTCCGTTGCCACCTGTGGAACACCCTCCGCTAATTTTTAGCGTCGCTTGCGACGCTGCATATAACTTGTTTTGCTACTCATGGCAGCTTCCCGCCAGCTCCATTAGCCAGACCCTGGGCCAATCCCACAGCTTTCAGCTTCATTATAACTTCCTTCATGTCAACTTTCAGGTGCAAAATCCTATCAAAGATACATTTGAATGCCCTTTATGTCAGCCCACTAGCTAGCTCCAGGTTTGGCCAAGGACAGGTAAAGGGGGCTGCATAGATGCTGCTACATGGAACCTCTAATATAAACCAGGGTACTACAAAGCGCGGGCGGCAGCGCGGTGCCGCGCTGCCTTTTTGAGCCCTCTGCGCGCTTCGCGCAGTTTTTTCAACCCCCTGTGAACGCAGCGCGCAGTTTTTGCGCTTTTTGCACTAAAAAGCGCTGACCAATTTGAGTTTTGTGCGCTTTAGGCGCTGACCAATTTGGCAATAAGTAGTACCCTAATATAAACAGAGCTCGGTGATGGGTCTATGATGCAGGGGGCGTGCGATTTAGGGCTTACGGTTTATATTTGGATCAGGGTTGTTCAAAACGTTATGTTTCACGTCTCAAAACATAACGTTTTTGATCAACACAGATTTTTGAACAACACATATTTTGTTCCACACAGATTTTTGAGGGCCTCTTACGTTGCAATTGTTTAGCTCATGAGGCATAGATTTTGGAACTTAATTTTGAAAACATTAGCTCACGAAACGTAGATTTTGAAGACAAGCATTTCTCGAGCGTGTCACAAAACATAGATTTTGAAAACAAGCATGGCTCTAAACGTAGATTTTGAAAACAGGTATGCCTCAAAACGTAGATTTTGAAGGACACTTGAACACCCCTGTTGAGGGTCAGCCAAAGATTTCAGCCATGCTGGGAAGTTGGTGATCTCAGCTTCCAGGTGCACTAGCTTCCTTCGGATGTGGCTGAATAACCAGCCAGGGGAGCTGCCTAGAAGCTACTAATGCCTAGAAGCTGCTAACCGAAAACAAAAGCACTGGTAGAACCGGCTACAACCACAACATAAAATATCCTGCCAAACAAAAATAAGATCATTAGCCGGCCCCCGGGTCAATCCCACAGCTTTCCCAAGCTACTAATCTGCTATGCATAACCGAAAACAAAAGCACTGGTAGAACCGGCTACAACCACAATTTCTAATCCTGAATTCGCAGTTGTCCAATGTGGAGTTTCCCCTTCTAGAAATACATGATCTCTTAGGAGCCACATTGATTTCCATTCTTCTAGTTTGTGGGGGTTTGGGGTTGGGGTGGGGTGGGTGCGCTCGGGGGGGTTTAAAAAGAAGGTTGTGTGTTTGTTTTTCTTTTGGAAGCTTCCATTCTAGAAACTTGGCATAATTATCCCTGAGCCCAAATGATTTACTAAGGGCCACAAAATGCAAAGCTACATAAGCTACCACATTTCCTCAGGGCCACATGGGGGACACAAGATGCAAAGCTACACAAGCTACCACATTTCCTTAGGGCCACGTGATTTCCTAGGGTCCACATGATGCAAGTCTACGCAAGCTACCAAATTTCCTTGAAACTTCACAATTTCCTCAGAGCCACATGACGCAAAGCCTGGAGGCAGCTGCACATCTGTTCACAGTCGCCCAATGTGGAGCTCCCACTTCTGGAACTGCATGTTCTCCTGGCGCTACTTGGTGCAAAGCCACACACATCAAAGGCACACGGCACATCAAGCAGCTGTTCTCCCGGAGGCAGCTGCACATCTGTTCACAGTGGGCCCAATTGTGGACTCCCACTTACTGGAACACCAAGCATGTTTATCCCGGCGCTTTACATGGTGCCCAAGCCACAACACAATCAAAGGCCACGGAACATCAAGCAGCTGCACTCCTGCAGGCAGCTGCACATCTGTTCACAATCACCCAATGTGGAGCTCCCACTTCTGGAATTGCAAGATCTCCTTGGGGCTACTTGGTGCCAAGCCGCACACACCAAAGGCACACGGCACATCAAGCAGCTGCTCTCCCAGAGGGAACTGCACATCTCCTCCACCATTCAGCCCACTTGTGGAAGCTCACACTTCTGGGAACTGATGATCTCCTCGCGCTACTTGATTGCAAAGCCACACACCTCGAAGGCGCCCTCCTCAAAAATCCTTCCAACTTGCACCCCGACAGGAGAATTGGAACCAAGAACATGTTGGTTTCCTCTCTCTTTGAAAATTTTAGAAATCCAAATCCTCACCTGCAAACACCTGCAAGGAGAAAATTGGACAAGGAAATGTTTGGATTTGAAATAATTTAGAATTCCAATCCTTCAACCTGCACACCTTTGCAGAGACTGGATTGGGACCAAAGAATGTTTGATTTGAAATTAGGGAATCCCAAATCCTTCACCTGCACACCCTGCAGAGGATTGGACCAAGAATGTTTGGAATTTGAAATATTTAGAATCCCAAATCCTCACCTGCACCAAACCTGGAGAGATTGGGGAACCAAGAATAGTTGGATTTTTGAAATTAGGGAATCCCAAAATCCTTCACTGCACAACCTGCAGAGATTGAGAGGATTGGACCAAGAAAGTTTGGGATTTTGAAAATTTAGAATAGAATCCCAAAAATCCTTTCCACCTGCACACCTGGGGCAGAGGAGATTGGACCAAGAACTTATGTTGGGATTTGAACTGAAATTAGAATCCCAATCCGTCACCTGCACCACTGCAGAGGAATTGGACCAAGAAATGGTTGGATTTTGAAATTTAGAATCCCAAACCTTCACCTGCACACCCTGCAGAGATTGGACCCGAATTGTTTGGATTTGAAATTTAGAGGAATCACAAAATCCTTCACCTGCAACCTGCAGAGATTGGGACCAAAAGAAATGTGGATTTGAAATTTAGAATCCCAAATCCTTCACCGCAACACCTGCAGGAGATTGGACCAGAATGTTTGGATTTGAAAATTTTAAGAATGCCCCAATCCATTCACCTGCACACCTGCAGATGACTTGGGCCAAGGAATGTTTGGATTTGAAATTTTAGGAATCCCAAAATTACGTCACCGGCAACACTGCCGAGATTGGACCAAGAAAAGAGAAGGTTTGGATTTGAATTTAGGATCCCAAATCCTTCACCTGCACTACTGCAAGAAGATTGGGACCAAAGAATGTTTGGATTTGAAATTTAGAATCCCAAATCCTTCACCTGCACACCTGCAGAGATTGGACCAAGAATGTTTGGATTTGAAATTTAGAATCCCAAATCCTTCACCTGCACACCTGCAGAGATTGGACCAAGAATGTTTGGATTTGAAATTTAGAATCCCAAATCCTTCACCTGCACACCTGCAGAGATTGGACCAAGAATGTTTGGATTTGAAATTTAGAATCCCAAATCCTTCACCTGCACACCTGCAGAGGAAGTGGACCAGAAGGTTTGCGGATTTGAAATTAGAAATCCAAATTCCTTCCACCTGACACCTGCAGAGCTTGGACCAAAGGAAATGATTGTTTGGATTTGGAAATTAGAAAATTTCCCAAAATTCCTTCACCTGCACACGCAAGAGATGGACCGAAATGTTTGGATTTGAAATTTAGAATCCCAAATCCTTCACCTGCACACCTGCAGAGATTGGACCAAGAATGTTTGGATTTGAAATTTAGAATCCCAAATCCGTCCACTGGCACCACCTGGCAGAAGATTGGGGACAAGAGTGTTCGGGATTGACAATTTTAGAAATCCCAAATACTTAAACCTTGCACACCTGCAGAAGAATTGGCCCACGGGAATTGGATTGAAATTTAGGAATCCCAAATCCTTCACCTGCACACCTGCCAAGGGGAGATATTGGACAAGGAATTTTGGATTTTTGACAATTTAGGAGGAATTTAGAATTCCCAAATCCTTCACCTGCACACCTGCAGAGATTGGACCAAGAATGTTTGGATTTGAAATTTAGAAGAATCCCAATCCTTCACCCTGCACCACCTGCAGAGGATTGGACACCAAGAATGTTTGGATTGAAAATAAAAAAAATTCTTTGGACCTGAAACCACCTGCAGAGATGGATCAAACAATACCATACGGCAGAGGAGCCAAGAGCATGTAACACCTAACATACCACACTAAAGTGGATCTGCGTAACTTAACTTACACACTAACATACATACAGTAGTGGAGCCATGTAACCTAACGTACATATAGCAGTGGAGCCACATAACTTAACAGATATACATACAGTAGTGGAGCCATGTAACCAAGCATACAGAACCTACCAAACATACGGACATCAAACATGTGGCTCCACTGCTAACAGCAGTGGGGCCATACAACTTAACAGACATACTAACAGGCATTCCATAACTAAAGACATGCAGTCAGTTTATAGTGGTAAGTGGAGTTCATGTAATCAATTGCACACCTGATGAAGGCGCCCTTATGCTGGATACCTCTTACTACTAGAACCTTCAAACAAGCAACAGTAGTGGGAGCCATTAATAAAGGTGGGACATACATTCTACAACAGACGTACGTAGTGGAGTACATGTATGTAAACCAAGCTGCCCACCTGAAGAAGATCCCTTATGCTGTACTACCCTCTCACTACTACAACATAACATACATACGAACATACATGCAGTAGTAGAGCCATATAAGCTGACATACATACTAACAGACGTGCAGTGGTGGGGCCATGCAATCAATCTGCCCACCTGAAGAAGAGCCCTTATGCTGTGCTACCCTCTCCTTGGACAGTTTAACAGCGGTTTGACACAGCTTTACAACTTCCTCGTAGCTGCTTCCCTCGGTGCACCTAACGAGGAGGGAGAAGGAGGGGAAGTTGATTTGTCGTTACACTCCTAGTTCCGATTGCCTCTTGCTCAGGCCATGAGCATTTGAAAAAACAATTCATCTCCGTCTCATGGCCGAAGCCAAATAGGGGCATGTACTGCAGAGGGAGGAGGCAGGGGTAGGTTATTGGGTTCATGATTGGGCTGCTGGTTATTAGGGGGGGAAGGTCGGGCAGTGGCAAGGGAGAACGTTCGATGGACGGACTCATCCTATCAGTAACGGACTCTTGCCCAATCATGAGCATGGGAACAATCATCTCCCTCTCATCTGCCGAAGGCAAAGGCATATACCTGCAGAGGCACAGGGTACAGGGTTCATGGTTGGGCAGGTATATGGTTGAAGGTTGGGCTGGGGAAAAGGACATCAACCCACAACAGGGTGGAGAAGTTGGAAGAAAGAAGAAGAAGGAGAGAGAAGTTTGAGAGAGAGAAGTTGAGAGAAGGAAGGTGATTAGGTGTCGACCCAAACTCCTTAGGTGGCATCCTCTGGACTCTTTTTCACCCAGCATAACCACACAATTATCTCCCTCTCATCCTGCGAACGCCCATCGGCACATGGTACGCAAGGGGCACAGGCGGTAACACAGGTATGTCTTTGTACGGTTAAAGGTGGGGCAGGTATTAGGTTGGAGGTTGGGCAGGTATAGGGTTGGAGGTTGGGCAGGGGCAAGGGAGGAAGTTGTTGTCGGCCACGCCTAGTGCGGCTTCTTGCTCTGTCATGAGCATGGACACAATCATCTCCCTCTCATCTGCCGAGGGTAAAGGAATGTACCTGCCAAGGCACAGGGTAAAGGATTCAAGGTTGGGCTGTATATGGTTGGAGGTTGGGCAGGGGCAAGAAAATAAGTTGATGTAGACCACTCCTAGTGCTACCTCTTGCCCAATCATGAGCATGGGAACAATCATCTCCCTCTCATCTGCCGAAGGCAAAGGCATGTACCTGCCGAGGCACTGGGTATAGGGTTTAGGGTTGGGCTGGTATAGGGTTGGAGGTCGGGCAGGGGCAAGGGAGGAAGTTGATGACAACTACTCCTAGTGCTGCCTCTTGCCCTGTAATGAGCATGGACACAACCATCTCCCTCTCATCTGCCTGAGGCAAAGGCATGTACCTGCAGAGGTACAGGGTATATGGTTTGATGTACATGTTACAGGGTATAGATTTCGAGAGACATGGTATAGGGTATAGAGTTTGTGGTACGGGGTTTAGGGTTCAAGATCCGTGGTACAGGGTTTGAGGTAAATGGTATAGGGCTCGAGGGTCGGCAAGACCTTTCAGCCTAATTAAACACGTAAATAAACAGGTAAATTGCTTCTTAGGGTGGGGGGGGACTGAAAGGGTTTTCACCCAAAAGATAGTACTTACAAGTGCGGAATGAATTTGGAGACACCAACCACAGCTACGTGTAAATTATATTTTGAGGTGGGGAGGAATGAAAAAGGATTTCCACCCAAAAGATCACACTTACAAGTGTGATGAGAACTTGAAGACCATTGCATCGTCTGTTGACCAAGCTGTTAAACTGACACCAACCACAGCGACGCGTCAATTGTTTGTTTGGGGGGTGGGTGGGTGGGTGGGGCTTAAAGGATTTTCACCCAAAAGATCACACTTACAAGTGTGATGAGAACTTGGAGACCATTGCATCATCTATTGACTAAGCTTTAGAACTAAGACCAACCACGGCGATGCGCAAAATGCTTTTTTGAGGATGTGGTGGGGCGGACTGAAAGGGTGTTCACCCCAAAGAGAATACTCACAAGTGTGTTGAGAACTTAGAGACCATAGCATCATCTGTTGACCAAGCTTTAGAGCTAACTCCAACCACAACGGTGCGTTGTGTAGGAGGGGCATTGTAGCGCAGTGAATCCAGGCCCACCAGGATTTCTGCAAACAGGATAACACAGTGTGGCATTGTGAATAGTGTCGTCGATACCGCCCCAGATTCAATATTATTTCACAATGTATGATGCAATATTTTGTACGATATCGTGCTGTATATCTCGAGATGTTCACGCATTGCACGATACATGTATCCACGATGCTTTATTGTTCACGGTCGCTGTCAACCACCATGGTAGCTTTGTCCAGGTAAAGTAGCAGCCCCTTCCCTACCGCCGTACGAGGGGGCTCCCTTAATACCCCACCAGGCGTTATCATTACTTTTTGTTATCTTATATAGTAATGTATACTTATATCTTAGTCATGACTTTGTATCCACAATATTGTACTTGATAACATTAGTCGGGAATACAGGGCATGAAGGGGGTGGGATGGGTGAGGTGGGATGGGATGTGGTTGGATTGGGACTGGGTGGTACGGGTGAAGGGGCTGATGCTACAAAGGGAAGGGGGTTGGGGTGGGGTGGGGTGGCATATTGTGTGTGACCCTAGTTAGTTGGGAATACAGGGTATGAGCAAAAAAGACGGCAGACAAGGTGTTGCAACTACTAATATAAATAAGCTGCAACTACTAATATTAATAAGCTGCAACTACTAATATTAATAAGCTGCAACTACTAATATTAATAAGCTGCAACTACTAATATTAATAAGCTGCAACTACTAATATTAATAAGCTGCAACTACTAATATGAATAAGCTGCAACTACTAATATTAATAAGCTGCAACTACTAATATGAATACGCTGCAACTACTTATATTAATAAGCTGCAACTACTAATATTAATAAGCTGCAACTACTAATATTAATAAGCTGCAACTACTAATATTAATAAGCTGCAACTACTAATATTAATAAGCTGCAACTACTAATATTAAGAAGCTGCAACTACTAATACTAATAAGCTGCAACCACTAATATTAATAGGCTACAACTACTAATATTAACTAACTTAGCCTTTAGCAAGAAAGACAGCAGACAAGATGGGCACAGGTGTGGCAAGCTGCCAAATTGCTGGCTGCAGCCATGTAACTAAGTTCAAGCTCAAGAGGTGCACAGGGATTGAGCAGGCATGTGGGGCAGTACAAGTAAGTAGGGTAATACAATTCAAGGAGGGTAATACAAGTAGGGCAATACAATTATTTAGGGCAATACAATTATGATGGGCAGTACAAGTTTAGTTTGGCAGTACAAGTAAGAGGGTAATACAACCCAAGGAGGGTAATACAAGTAAGCGGGGCAATACAATTAAAGCAGGGCAATACAATTATGCTGGGCGATACAAGTAAAGCAGGGCAATACAAGGAAGTAGGGCAATACAAAGTTTGGCAGGGCAATACAAGTAAAGCAGGGCAATACAAGTTAAACAGGGCAATACAAGTTAAGAAGGGAAATACAAGTAAAGCACATCCACTTTGATGCATTTAGTATCAGATCACAATAAGTATGTGAGCACATGCATATGCGCATGCAGGGTTGTGCATGTGAAGCTTGCTAAGCATGTGAGCACATGCATATGCAAATGCAGGGTTGTGCATGTCAAGCATGTGCACACATGTGTATGCTGGGTTGTGCATATCATACTGGTCCCCAGAATCAATGTACGATATAACATGTATGTATGATGTATGGTATGATGTATTTATTTATTTTTGCTCCCAGTGCCAAGCGACTACCTGCCTTCATGCATTGGTAAAAATTAAAAAATTATAAAAGACAGGTGAAATAAGTTATAGAATACTCGAAATTAAAGTTATAGGCTAGCTATCAAGTTAAACGATATAGTTCTTGACAACCGTGTGGGTGTGTGGGTGGGGTGGGGTGGGGCGGGGATACAGGGGGCGGAGTAAAGTCCTTCATCATCTAAAGTGTTTTTTTACACCCCCAACACTCATAGTCATGATCTGATCATGAACTTCATCATAGTACTTCATAGTATCAAGTACTTCATCATCTAAAGTGTTTGTTTACACCCCCAACACTCATAGTCATGATCTGATCATGAACTTCATCATAGTACTTCATAGTATCAAGTACTTCATCATCTAAAGTGTTTGTTTACACCCCCAACAACTTCGAGGCCTCATGTTTGGACTCATTGACCACCCCCTGTGAATAGGTAACCCGAGTAAAAGCTGGCCACACCTGTCCTGGCCTTGGATAGCGCCTCCGATTGCATGGTACCACTCAAAACTTCCATTTGGTCAATTACGAGGGCAGGGGGCATGCCTCCCTGCTGAGCATGCTTGCTTAGCAACTGCACAGCACACGAGGCAGTATGATGAGGAGGATGGGGATGATGATGGGGATGATATGGGGATGATGATGGAGATGATGATGGGGATGAGGATGGGGATGATGTGCGGATGATGATGGGGATAAGGATGGGGATGGGGATGAGGATAAGTATAAGGAGGAGTATGATAAGCATAAGGAGTATGATAAGTCTGAGGAGTATGATGAGGATGAGCATAAGGATGAGGTTAAGTCTGAGGAGTATGATGAGCATAAGGATAAGGATGAGGTTAAGTCTGAGGAGTATGATGAGCATAAGGATGAGGATGAGGTCAGTCTGAGGAGTATGATGAGCATAAGGATGAGGATGAGGTTAAGTCTGAGGAGTATGATGAGGATGAGCATAAGGATGAGGATGAGGTTAAGTCTGAGGAGTATGATGAGGATGAGCATAAGGATGAGGTTAAGTCTGAGGAGTATGATGAGCATAAGGATGAGGATGAGGTTAAGTCTGAGGAGTATGATGAGCATAAGGATGAGGATAAGGTTGAGTCTGAGGAGTATGATGAGGATGAGGTTAAGTCTGAGGAGTATGATGAGGATGAGCATAAGGATGAGGATAAGTCTGAGGAGTATGATGAGGATGAGCATAAGGATGAGGATGAGGTTAAGTCTGAGGAGAATGATGAGCATAAGGATGAGGATAAGTCTGATGAGTATGTTGAGTATGATGAGTACGATGATGAGGATAAGTCTGAGGAATATGATGAGCATAAGGATGAGGAGTAGGAGTAGGATCAGTCTGAGGAGTAGGATGAGGATAAGTCTGAGGAGTATGATGAGCATTAGGATGAGGATGAGGAGTAGGAGTAGGATCAGTCTAAGGAGTAGGAGTAGGATGAGGATGAGGAGTAGGAGTAGGATCAGTCTGAGGAGTAGGATGAGGATAAGTTTACCCCACTAAATTCAGTTTTTAGCTACATGTAGCAGCTTCTAGACAGCTCCTTAAGCTAGCTAGTGCGTATGTAGCAAACCTGAAGCTAGCTTGTGCGTATGAAAGCTGCCAATGCAGCTGCACGCTTTGGGCTTGACCCAGTGGCTGGAATATGGAGCTGGCTGGAAGCTGCCATGTATAGCCCCCCCCAAAAGAACGGGGGTCTCTCCTCTTGGTAGAAAGTATACTATGAGGCGATGGGGGGGCAAGAATACAGTTCTCAGACTGCATAATAGGAAGTTGTTGTTTTCACCCCTGAGACCCCCCCCCCCCCCACACACACACACACACACACACTTTGAGGCCCCCTAGCATCTGCTTGCCAAGGCCTTTCCAACCATAGAACTAATATATAACAAGTCCAAGGCACGTCGCAAGCTGAGGGGGCACTTGGGCCAACCACCAATAGGGGAGTGTGTGTGTGGGGTGGGGTGGGGTGGGGTGGGGGGCTGTCATCCCCTCGGATTTGGCCTTCTATGTTGGTGGTTGGTCCTAGTGCAAGCAAGCGGGCTGGCCCCCTAAACCTCACGCTTTGTAATAACTAGTTATTATTCTGACTATTTACTCATTTACGCCTTGTAATAACTATTTACTAATTTGACTATTTATGTATTTACTAATTTGGCTGTTTATAACACCGACTCGCCCTAAAGGCCAAATGAATGTCTTGCCATGCTTTCATGTTCTCTTTCTGCAGCAGCTTGGCGAGAGGCCAGGTTTAGGGGGGCAGCTTGTTTACTTGCACTGGGGCCAACCATCAACATATTTACTAGTTTGACTATTTATTAATTATAATTTGGCTTTACATTCACAACGACTCACCCTAAAGGCCGCTTATATTCACTCACCCTAAAGGCCGCTTATATTCACTCACCCTAAAGGCCGCTTATATTCACTCACCCTAAAGGCCGCTTATATTCACTCACCCTAAAGGCGGCTTGAATGGCTTGCCATGCCTTCATGTTCACTTTCTGAAGCAGCTTGACTAGAGGCAGGTAGCAGCACCATCATGCACTGCTTCGACTGCGGCCTAGAATAACTTTTGGCCTTATTAATAAATAAATAGGATGCCTTATAGCGAGGCAAAAGGTTTCGGGTTTCAGCCTGTTTGCTTGCACTGGGGCCAACCATCAAGATATTTACTATTTTGAGTATGTGTTTATTTTATTTGGCTTTACATTCACAACGACTCTGAAGGCCGCTTATATTCACTCACCCTAAAGGCGGCACAAATAGCTTGCCACGCTTTCATGTTCTCTTTCTGCAGCAGCTTGGCTAGAGGGAGGAAGCAGCACCATCGTGCATTGCTTTGACTGCGGCCTAAAATAACATTGGGCCTTATTAATAAACAAATAAACAAGGAGGATGACTTATTATGGGGCATGAGGTTGAGGGGGCCAGCCCGTTTGCTTGAACTGGGGCAAACCACCAGCATGCTTCCTATTTTGACTATTTATTTATTTGGCTTGATATTAATACCGACTCACCCTAATGGCCACTTATATTCACTCACCCTAAAGGCGGCTCGAATGGCTTGCCAGACTTTCATGTTCTCTTTTTGAAGCAGCTTAGCTAGAGGGAGGTAGCAGCACCATCGTGCCTTGCCTTCATTGCATAGCGCAGCTCGAACCAGGGTAGACGCCGACATGCCTTCAGGCCCGTACACAAACATGCTCTGCACGGTGCAGCAGAGTGAGGGGGTGAATGACGGGTGGTGGGTTTGGGGGGGGGGGGGGGGGGGGGGGGGAGGGGGGGTCAGTGAGAGAGTGAGGGGGGGAATGATGAGGCGGGCCCGTACACGAACATGCTCTGCACGGTGCAGCAGAGTGGAGGGGTGAATGACGGGGCGGGGTGTGTGTGGTGTGTGCGTGTGGTGGTGGGGGGTCTGGGGAGGGGGGGGGTCAGTGAGAGAGTGAGGGGGTGAACGGCGGGTCAGGGTGTGTGTGTGTGGTGTGTGGTGATGGTGGGGAGGGGGTTAGTGTAAGAGTAAGGGAATGAGTGAGAGAGGGTATACTTAGGTGTATGAGACTGGAGCAAGGCGAGGGGGTGGGGTGGGGGGCTTGTGGCCACATCGGGGAGAGGTTGGGAGGACGAGTGGGAGATGGCATTTATAGTTGTGAGACTGCTGGAGGTTGAACCTTGTCCACTTGAACTGGACCAGTTCAATATTGTGGATACATGTATCATGCGATACGTGAACATCTCGAGATATACCGCACGATATCATACAAAAAGCCTTGGGTTGAACAGTTCATCTTGATAGGTGAGCTGCCTAGAAGTTGCCATGCACAGTCGAACAGACAAATAGTGGTGTGTGCAGGAGTGTCAGAGATAGCTCAGCTCGCACCTTGACTCTTGCATCATCCTTTTTGCCTGCAGCTTGAGAGGGTAGCTGCCTAGAAGCTGCCATACACAGTCGAACAGATAAACAGATTGTGTGTGTCTGAGATCGCTCAGCTCGCACCTTGACTCTTGCATCACTCTTTTTGCCTGCACTTTGATAGAGAAGCTGCCATACACAGTCGAACAGTGGTGTATGCAGGTGTGTTTGAGATCACTCAGCTCGCACCTTGCACGCATCATCTCTTTTGCCTGCAGCTTGGGAGGGAAGCCCGGGGAGCTTCATCAGCTCTTTCTTGATGTCATCCATACCGATGATGTCCTTCAGCTGCATCTGTACAGCTGCACATTAATTGCAAAGTTTATCATCTAAATATTGTATAACGAATACCATTTGGCGGCAGAAAGTCAAAATTGAAAATATTGTTCCAACTAGCTTTATGGCACCAAGCACGTTAATTGCAAAGTTCATAATCTAAATATTGCATTACAAAAACCATTTGGCGGCGAAAAGTTAAAATTGTTCCATTGAGCTTTTCAGAAGCAAATCGATTACAAAGTTCACCGTCTAAATATTGTATTACAAATACCATTTGGCGGCAAAAAGTTAAAATTGGAAATATTGGTCCATTGAGCTTTTCAGAAGCAATTTGATTACAAGTTCATCATCTTAATATTGTATTACGAATACCATTTGGCGGCGAAAAGTTCAAATTGGAAGCATTGGTCCATTGAGCTTTTCAGAAGCAATTCGATTACAAAGTTCATCATCTAAATATTGTATTACGAATACCATTTGGCGGCGCAAGATAAAATTGCAAAGTTGAGGGAATGCAGGTTAAGGGGATACAGACCAATAGCAACAGGATGCAGACCATGATGATCAAGTGCAGACCGAAAGCAGCAGGATGCAGACCATGAACAACTGCAAGTTGAGGGAATGCGGGTTGAGGGGATACAGACCAACAGCAACAGGATGCAGACCATGAACAACTGCAAGTTGAGGGAATGCGGGTTGAGGGGATACAGACCAACAGCAACAGGATGCAGACCATGAAGATCAAGTGCAGACCGAAAGCAGCAGAATGCAGACCATGAACAGTTGCAAGTTGAGGGAATGCGGGTTGAGGGGATACAGACCAATAGCAACAGGGTGCTGACCATGAAGACCAAATGCAGGCCAAAAGCAGCAGAATGCAGAGCATGAACAGTTGCAAGTTGAGGGAATGCGGGTTGAGGGGATACAGACCAAAAGCAACAGGGTGCAGACCATGAAGACCCAATGCAGACCAAAAGCAAAAGGATGCAAACCATGAAGATCAAATTCAGATTGAAAGCAGGAGCATGAAAACCATGAACAGTTGCAGGTTGAGGGACTGCAGATCAGCTTCAACATAAGCCTATGCATACACTTTACAAGATACGAAACAAACTCCGCAATGAATGAATCAACAACTTCACCAGCCAAAAAATATCCAAAAGTAATAGCTAAACATGGCGTATATCTAAGTTATCACAAATTGTCATATTGTAGGCAATTCATATTATCATATTCTTCCCATGGACCGGCTAAATAGCAGGGGAAGTACCACCATGTGTCAATGTGTCAGTCTAAAAAAGGTATTCCAAAATAATCTAAAGAAGTGGCGTGATATTTAGGGATAGTATCAGTCGTTAGAAAATTGTGCAAATCGCTGCTAGTAAGCGAAGCTTAGTAGCAGTAGCTTTCGTGAAAATTACCATCTCCTTCCCAAAGACCAGCTAAATAACATGCAAGTAGAACTCGAATTTGGGGTTTAATTTGAAGTGCGCCTAGGGTGCGCCAAAGTGTTTTCAGATCAGAAAGTGGGTTACTGGGTAGCTTAGTGGATTTAGGCCTTCTCCATGGACAGATTCCTGGTAGCTTTAGTAGGGCCGCCCCAGGGTGTTCAGGGGGCAGCACCCCCTGAGAGCTTGGGAGTTTTGGGGTCTCAGGTAGTGAGCAATTCAGCCAAAACGGGGTCTCGTGTAGCGATCGAGATAGGTAGCGAGGGGGAAATCTCTGAAGTGCCCAAGCAAGCATGCATGCATAGATAGGAGAGCAGCCAGCAGTACACAAGACAGCCAGCCAGCAGTAGCCAGCCAGCAGCACACAAGCCATCTAGCAGTACACAAGCCACAGACAGACGGACAGACACAAGGACTACAGGACATGTTAACAATGACAAGATGAAACTGTTGATGAACACTCCATTCAATTTGAGCTATGATAACAAGATAAACAAGATAACAACAATGATAACAAGATGACAGCAATGATAACAAGATGCAATGGTTGATGAGCACCCCATTCAATTTGAGCTAAGATAACAATGTTAACAAGATAACAACAATGATAACAAGATGACAGCAATGATAACAAGATGCAATGGTTGATGAACACCCAGTTAGATTTGAGCTATCACCGGCATGTAAACAGATACACTATGTTTGTTTGTTACACTTTGTTTGTTTGTTTTTTACACTTTGTTTGTTTGTTTATTTGTTACACTTTGTTTATTTGTTTGTTTGTTACACTATGTTTGTTTGTTTGTTACAGTTTGTTTATTATAGTCCAGGGGGTAGCTACTTAGGGGTCAACGAGCAGATACAATAACCATATTAGAAGCCATAACCCTACTAAAGCTACCAGGACTCTGTCCCAGGAGGAGGCCAAAACCCATGAAGCTACCAAGTAACCCACTTTCTGAACTGAAACATAACCAAATACAACTAATAGCAGAAACACCTCATGATTCATACATAGGGATCGGCAATATGATATCATATGATATCATGTCATCATATGATATTATATGATGCCAGCGGTCTGACCAGATAACTTTGGCCTGGGCCATCATGTCATATAATATTAAATCATATGATTGTTATATGATATCATATGATATCATACTCATCTTTGGTCAACATCACATGATTTGTCGTCTTTTATTCATATACCTTGATATAACAAAGAACCCCCAGGATGTTGTGGTGTGGACTTGTCTTGGGTCTACCCTGGCCTGCCTATGATCATGCATTGTAACGTTAATGTAACCTTGTAACTTGTAATATGCCTTGTAACTCCAGCAGTCAGCCCGACATGATCACCCACCTGCTCTTGTACCGCACAGCTCAGCTTCTACCCAGCCCTCATATCTGCCCCCCAACACACAATGTGCTGTAATAGGACTTTAACCAACAGTGGCACATGATCACCAACCTGCTCTTGTACCGCACAGCTCAGCTTCCACCCAGCTCTCATACCTGCCCCCCCAACAATGTGCTGTAATAGGACTTTAACCAACAGCACCACATGACCACCCACCTGCTCTTGTACCGCACAGCTCAGCTTCCGCCCAGCTCTCATACTTGGCCTCCTCCTCTCTCTCTTCTGCCCTCTGCTGTGGATTGGACTGGGCTAGGCCCCCCTTTGCGCTGTAGTCCATCACACGCCCTGGAGGCATTCTAAGGGGGCTCTTGTGTGGCATATGCCCTCCACCGGCTGCACCCCTAGGGGGGGTGGCAGGCCGCACATGGCCCCTGTCCGCAGCCCCCCTTGGTGGGGTCACTGCCCTGGGCCTTGCGCCAGCTGGGACCCGCACGGCCCCGCCCCTGGGTGGAGTTAGGGAGCGTTGTGAGCCAAAGGTTGAGGGGACCCTAGGGGGGGTCTTGGAACGTTGACTGGAAAGGGAAGTAGCTCGCCGGGGTGGGGTGAGAGAGCGCGGCTGTGTAAGGGATGCCCTTGAGACAGGGGGGGCAGCTGTTGACCCTGCTGGGGGTGGGGTAGGTGAAGGTGTGGGGGCAGGGGTGGGGATAGGGGTGTGGGTAGGGTGAGAGAGCGCGGCTGTGTAAGGGATGCCCTTGAGACAGGGGGGGCAGCGGCTGATCCTGCTGGGGGTTGGGTGGGTGAAGGTGTGGGGGCAGGGCTAGGGATGGGGTGTGGGGATAGGGGTGGGTGTTGGGGCAGGGGTAGGGTAGGGGTGTGGGTGGGGTGAGGGAGCGCGGCTGTGCAAGGGATGCCCTTGAGACACGGGGGGCAGCTGTTGACCCTGCTGGGGGTGGGGTGGTTGAAGGTGTGGGGGCAGGGGTGGGATAGGGGTGTGGAGATAGGGGTGTGGGTAGGGTGAGAGAGCGCGGTTGTGCAAGGGATGCCCTTGAGACACGGGGGGTGGCTGTTGACCCTGCTGGGGGTGGGGTGGGTGAAGTTGTGGGGGCAGGGGTAGGGTTTTGGTGTGGGGCTAGGGGTGTGGGTAGGGTGAGCAAGCGCGGCCGTGCAAGGGATGCCCTTGAGACAGGGGGGGCAGCTGCTGATCCTGCTGGGGGTGGAGGGAGGAGCTGGGGTTAGGGTTGGGGTGGAGGTTGGGTTAACAGCAGTGAGATATGAGGCTAGTGAGAGTTGTAGCCAAAAGTTGTAGAGGTTCGTAAGGGGTCTTGATGCGTTGACTGGAAAGGAAAGTGGCTCCCCGAAGTGTGTGTGTGTGTGTGGGGGGGGGGGGGGGGGGGGGGGGGGTATAGGGGTGTGTGTGGTGTGAGAGGGCCCTTCTGTGCAAGGGATGACCTTCAGGCAGAGGGGGCGGCTACTGATCCTGCTGGGGGTGGGGGGAGGAGCTGGGGTGGGGGTTGGGGTTGGGGTGGAGGTTGGAGGTTGGGTTGACGGCAGTGAGATATGAGGCAAGTGAGCGTTGTGATCCAAAGGTTGTAGAGGTCCTTAAGGGGTCTTGATGCGTTGACTGAAAAGGGAAGTGGCTTCCCGGAGTGTGGGTGTGGGTGGGTGAAGGTGTGGGGGCAGGGGAAGGGGTGGGGTGGGGGGATAGGGGTGTGGGGGGGCTGAGAGAGCACTTCTGTGCAAGGGATGACCTTCAGGCAGAGGGGGCGGCTGCTGATCCTGCTGGGGGTAGGGGTGATAGAGTGTGGGTGGGGGTGGAGTGTGGGGTAGGTTAAGGGGTGGAGGTGGAGTAAGGGAGTGGGATGGGGTGTGTGTTGGGGGGTGAAGGGTGGGGGGGTGATGGTGGAGGTGGGTGAATGTGTGGAGGTAGGGGTGGGGGGGTAGGGTCCTGGGCGGGTTTGGGGGTGAGGTGGGGTGTACCAGGGTAAGATAGGGCCTACGTTTCCATATAATTGGGTTTAGCTAGGTACTTAATGACGTACCTAGATATCCTCTCAGTCTGAAAGCAAGGATCATGCCCTTGCATTGAAAAAGTAATGATAACACCTGGTGGGGCGTGGGATTAAGGGAGCCCTGTCTTACGACGGTAGAGAACGGGCTGCTACTTAACCAGGACAGTGCTACCATGATGGTTGACAGCGACTGCGAAAATTAAGGCGCACCCGTAGGGATTCAAACCCTGCACCTTCTGCCTGATTTCAACGAGCTCAACCATTGAGCCAATCGTCAAAACGGGAGATCCCTTGCATTGAGTTTACTTGAGTACACCCACGATTACATTACATTACATGTTAAAGTCTACTTGACACCGCGAGGGTGTACGAGACTCTGTGCTTTAAACAAAAAGAAAAAGCACCCACAAAGCTGCACAAAGAAAATGAAAAAATTACATCAGGGGTGTGTCGAGGACAAACAAACCAAACTCCCAACCACCGTTTTAGTGGCGATAAGTAATTCGATTACTACAACTAGTGGTACCTGGACCCTAAGTGTGATGTAAGCCTGTCCATCGCATACTTACGAGCCGGTTCCCTTAACCCCACATCCTTAGAAGTGTCATTGTGACATATCTTGAAAGTTAAGATATATTTATTTACTACAACTAGTACCAGTGGCCGCACGTCAGAATAATGACGATGATGACATGCGGCATAAGACATGTGCATTGAAACCATTGATGTCAATGCACGGATGCCAATACAGTTGTGTAAATGCGCTGATGCCTATACACGGCAGCTAATGTGTGGGTGTCAATGCACCCATGTGGGTACAATGGTGTAAATGCGCTGATGCCTATACACGGCAGCTAATGTGTGGGTGTCAATGCAGCCATGTGGGTTACAGTTGTGTAAATGCGCTGATGCCTATTACACGGACAGCTATGTGTGGGTGTCAATGCGCCATGTGGGTACGTGGTGTAAATGCGCTGATGCCTATACACGGCAGCTAATGTGTGGGTGTCAATGCAGCCATGTGGGTACAGTTGTGTAAATGCGCTGATGCCTATACACGGCAGCTAATGTGTGGGTGTCAATGCAGCCATGTGGGTACAGTGGTGTAATGCGCTGATGCCTATACCGGCAGCTAATGTGTGGGTGTCAATGCAGCCATGTGGTACAATGGTGTAAATGCCTGATGCCTATACACGGCAGCTAATGTGTGGGTGTCAATGCAGCCATGTGGTACAGTGTGTAAATGCGCTGATGCCTATACACGGCAGCTAATGTGTGGGTGTCAATGCAGCCATGTGGGGTACATGGTGTAAATGCGCTGATGCCTATACACGCACTAATGTGTGGGTGTCAATGCAGCCATGTGGGGTACAGTGGTGTAAATGCGCTGATGGCCTATACACGGCAGCTAATTGTGGGGTCATATGCAGCCATGTGGGTACAGTGGTGTAAATGCGTGCCTATACGGCAGGCTAATGTGTGGGTGTCAATGCCAAGCCATGTGGGTACAGTGGTGTAGATGCTTTGATGCCTATACACGGCAGCTAATGTGTGGGTGTCAATGCAGCCATGTGGGTACAGTTGTGTAAATGCGCTGATGCCTATACACGGCAGCTAATGTGTGGGTGTCAATGCAGCCATGTGGGTACAGTTGTGTAAATGCGCTGATGCCTATACACGGCAGCTAATGTGTGGGTGTCAATGCAGCCATGTGGGTACAGTGGTGTAAATGCGCTGATGCCTATATACGGCAGCTAATGTGTGGGTGTCAATGCAGCCATGTGGGTACAGTTGTGTAAATGCGCTGATGCCTATACACGGCAGCTAATGTGTGGGTGTCAATGCAGCCATGTGGGTACAGTGGTGTAAATGTGCTGATGCCTATACACGGCAGCTAATGTGTGGGTGTCAATGCAGCCATGTTAATACAGTTGTGTAAATGCGCTGATGCCTATACCCGCAGCTAATGTGTGGGTGTCAATGCAGCCAGTGGGTACAGTGTGTAAATGCGGCTTGATGCCTATACACGGCAGTTAATGTGGGGTTCAATGCGCCATGTGGGTACAGTGGTGTAAAGGTCTGATGCCATACCGGCAGCTAATGGTGGGGGTCAATCAGCATGTGGGTACAGTTGTGTAAAGGCGCTGAGGCCCATACACGGCAGCCTAATGTGTGGGTGTCAAGGCACCATGTGGTACAGTGGTGGTAACTGCCGCGGATGCCTATACACGGCAGCTAAATGTGTGGGTGTCAAGGCAGGCCATTTGGTACATTGTTAAATGGCGCTGATGCCTACACACGGCAGCTAATGTGTGGTGGTCAATGCAGCCATTGGATCAGTGGGGTAAATGCGCTGATGCCTATACCCCCGGCAGCTAATGTGTGGGTGTCAATGCAGCCATGTGGGTACAGTGGTGTAAATGCGCTGATGCCTATACACGGCAGCTAATGTGTGGGTGTCAATGCAGCCATGTGGGTACAGTGGTGTAAATGCGCTGATGCCTATACACGGCAGCTAATGTGTGGGTGTCAATGCAGCCATGTGGGTACAGTGGTGTAAATGCGCTGAGCTAATGTGTGGGTTCATGCAGCCATGTGGTAGCATTTGTGTAATGCGCTGATGCCTTACACGGAAGCTAATGTGTGGGTGTCAATGCAGCATGTGGGTAACAAGTGGTGTAATGCGCTGATGCCTATACACGGAGCTAAGTGTGGGTGTCAATGCAGCCATGTGGGTACAGTTGTGTAAATGCGGCTGAGGCCTATAAACGGCAGCTAATGTGTGGGTGTCATGCAGCCATGTGGTACAGTGGGGTAAATGTGATGATGCCTATACAAGGCAGCTAAGGGTGGGGGTGTCAAGGCAGCCATGTGGAGACAGTGGTGGTAAATGCCGGCGATGCCTATACACGGGCAGCTAAGTGTGGGTGTCAATGCACCTGTGGGTACAGTGGTGTAAATAAATGCGCTGATGGCCTATACACGGCCGCTAATGTGTGGGTGTCAATGCAGCCATGTTGGGTAAATGGTGAAATGCGCTGATGCCTATACACGGCAGCTAATGTGTGGGTGTCAATGCAGCCATGTGGGTACAGTTGTGTAAATGCGCTGATGCCTATACAGGCAGCTAATGGGTGGGTGTCATGCAGGCCATGTGGGTACAGTGGTGTAAAAAGGCGCTGATGCCGATACACGGCAGCTAATGTGTGGGTGTCATGCAGCCATGTGGGTACAGTGGTGTAAATCGCTGATGCCTAGAACACGGCAGCTAATGTGTGGGTGTCAATGCAGCATGTGGGTAACAGTTTTTGTGTAAATGCGGCGGATGCCTATAACACGGCAGCTAATGTGTGGGTGTCAATGCAGCCATGTGGGTACAGTGTGTAAATGTGCTGATGCCTATACACGGCAGCGAATGGTGGGGGGTCATGCAAGCCATGGGGGTACGTGTGTAAATGCGGCTGATGCCTATACACGGCAGCTAATGTGAGGGATGTCAATGCAGCCATGGTGGGGGTTACAGTTGTGTAAATCGCGCTAATGCCTGTACACGGCAGCTAATGTGTGGGTGGTCCAATGCAGCCAACGTGTGCATACAGTTGTGTAATGCGCTGATTGCCTATACACGGCAGCTAATGTGTGGGTGTCAATGCAGCCATGTGGGTACAGTTGTGTAAATGCGCTGATGCCAATACATCCTAACTAATGTGTTGGTGTCAGTGCACCCATGTGGGTACAGTTGTGTAAATGCGCTGATGTCAATACACGGCAGCTAATGTGTGGGTGTCAATGCACTGTTCTCAATGCAGGTGTCACAATGCGGGTGTCTCAATGCAGGTGTCTCAATGCAGGGGCACACCTGTGGGACCTGTTGCCACACGCCCAAAAGATGACGATGCGGACATGTAGCGTGAGACAGGCAGAGGTGACTGGCTCCTGCGTTTAGATACTGGTTGAGAAGGAGGAGCCTGAAAAGAGGTCTCCCTAGGCTCTCTTGGAAGGGCATGGGGTTGTGGCGGGGGCTGCACTTGCTGCTGAGGGGTTGGGGGGTGGGGAGGGGGGTTAGTGTTGGGTTGAGGGTGGAAAGGGGGGAGGGGAGGGGCATGGGGCTGTGGTGGGGGCTGCACTTGATGCTGACGAGTTGGGAGATGAGGAGGGGGTTGTAGCGTGAGGCAAGCAGAGGTGACTGGCTCCTGCGTTTGGATACTGGTTGAGAAGGAGGAGCCTGAAAAGAGGTCTCCGTAGGCTCTCTCGAAAGGGCATGGGGCTGTGGTGGGGGCTGGAATTGATGCTGTGGGGTTGGGGGATGGGGAGGGGGCTCGGGGAGGGGGGTTGGGGAGGGGGGTTAGGGTTGGGGTGAGGGGTTAGGGTTGGGAATGAGGGGGGGGGAGTGGAGGGGGGGAGGGGCATGGGGCTGTGGAGGGGGCTGCACTTGATGCTGCGGGGTTGGGGAATGGGGAGGGGGGTTAGGAAGGGATGGGGAGGGGGGTCAGGGAGGGGGGTTGGGGAGGGGGGGTTGGGGTTGGGGGGAGGGGGGGGGGGGGGGGGGGGGGGGGGGGGGGGGGGGGGGGCATGGGGGGCCGTGGGGGGGGGCTGCACTTGATGCTGAGGAGTTGGGGGATGTCAAGGGGTTGGGGACGGGCGGTAAGGGTTGGGGTGAGAGGTGGAGGGGGGGGAGGGAATGGGAATGGGAAGAATGGTCTGGGTTAAAGGTGATAAGGGTGGGATAATGGGAATGGGGACGCATTCAAGGGGATATGAGGATGAGGGCGATGGGGATAGGGTTCACATGGGTTTGAGGTTGGAATGGGGGTTGGGAGAGGGATGGGGATGGGATCAGGATAGGGTTACACAGATGGGGGTTGGAATGGGGATTGGGAGAGGGATGGGATGGGTGTTGGGGAAGGGATGGGGATGGGGTAAGAGAATGGGATAGGGATAGGGTCACTTGGATGGGGGTTTGAAATGGGGGGTTGGGGATGGGGTAAGAGGATGGGATAGGGGGTGGGGTCACTTGGATGGGGGTTGAAAATGGGGGGTTGGGAGAGGGATGGGGTAAGAGGATGGGATAGGGGTGGGGTCACTTGGATGGGGATAGAATAGAGGTTGAGAAAGGGATGAGGGTCGGAATGGGGGTTGAGAAATGGATGGGGGTTGGGAGAGGGATGGGGTTAGAGGATGGGGGGGATGGGGATAGGGTAACTTGGATGGGGGATGGAATGGGGGTTGGGAGAGGGATGGGGATGGGATGGGGGTCAAGGAAGGGGTGGGGTTGGAATGGGAATGGGGATGGGGATGAGTGGGGAAAGTATGGGGTCAAGGGCGTGGGGATGAGGTCTCACCTGTGTCTGGGAAACAGAAGTGGAAGTCGTTTCTATCGTGGGGGCTGGCTGTGCAGCAAGTGGCTGCCTTGCAGCATCCAGTGGGATGCTGTTTCTGGATGCAGGGCGGGCTTGCAGGGCCGAGGGCATGACTGATGCTGTTTGGGTATCTCTGGCTGCAGGACGGGCTTGCAGAGCTGAAGGCATGCCTGATGCTGTTTGGGAGTCTCTGGTAGCGGGGCGGGCTGGCAGGGCCGGGGGCATGACTGATGCTGTTTGGGTGTCTCTGGCTGCAGGACGGGCTTGCAGAGCTGGGGGCATAGCTGGTGCTACTTGGCTATCTCTAAAGGAGGAAGGGGCCCGAGGCTGCAAGGTTTTAGGGTTTAGGGTTTTGAGGCTAAGGCTTTCCTTGACGCCCGCATGCTGTTGGGGTGCAGCGGCGGCGGCGGCGACTAGCTGAGGGGGTGCGGCGCTAGCTGGCTGAGGAGGTGCTGCTCCTCTCACAGTGAGCCGTTCAATGGACTTGGCAATGGCGGCAGCAAGAATAGCTGCAGCTCCAACCTTCTCTTGCTGAGAGATAAAAAAGAACATAAAGGCAGTCATGTCAGTATGAGAGATATATAGGGAACGGTGATACGATATCATATGATATCATGTTGTCATATGGTATCATATGATATCAGTCTGACTAGGCAAAAGTTACAATGTATGCACAATAGCATATGATGCAATTTGTATGATATCATGTGCTATGCTTAGATGCCGGTCCCTAGAGATATACCTAGGACAACAATATTCATTTGATATCATTCAAAGCCCAAACATGTGCATGGGCTTGGGTTTGTGCATGTGTGTGTGGACAACTGCACAACCAAGTCAAGTCAAGTCAAGGGTTGGGTTGGGTTGGGTGAGGTTGGGGACAGAGCAGCTGCAGCTCCAACCCTCTGTTGCTGAGAGAGGAAAGAGAACATAAAAACGGTAATGTTAATGTGAAAGTAAAGAGAACATACAATATGGTCATGTCAATATGAGAGTGAAAAGAGGACATGCAAAAAACACAAGACGGTCATGTCAATATGAGAGTGAGAAGAGGACATGCAAGATAGTCATGAAGAAAACCCCTTTATATCCCCCCCTAATAAGAAAGGGGGGGGGGGGGGGGGGTATGGGGTCCCTACGGGGACAAGGGCCGAACCCTTTAGGGTCCAAAATAGAAAGGGTAAATATGGTCTCTAAAAAAAGTCATGTCAATATACAAGAAAGGAAGGAATATGCAAGAAAGAAAAGGTCAACATACAAGACGGTCATTTAAGGGGGGCGCTGAAACTTGCCCCCCTTAAACCCCCATAAATAGAGGGAGGGTTAAGCTATGGACCCCCCCCCCCTTTTCAAATGTCAATGTGAGAGAAATGAGAACATACGTGACGGTCATGTCAATATGAGAGGAAAGAGTGGAAGAGTGAAAGAGAACACACATACACAGGTGACTGTGCGATTTAAATGATATTGTGTACAAGGACGATCGAAAATAAATGATTCATTACATACCTTATCATCATTATAACACGCACACACACATACACACGCACACACACACATACACGCACACATACACACACACACATACACACAAATAAACACACGCACACACACGCACACAAATAAACACACACACACACACATAAACAAACACACATACACACACATAAATAAACACAATAGATAGAGAAGCTCTAGAAGAATAGATCATCTGCAAGCATAGTTTTCATGTACATTAGGTTAGCAACCCAAAGTACTTTGGGGTTGCTAATATCGCGCTGGCTACAAGATTACCGTGCGAGGTGTATGATATTGTGTACACAATATTGTGTACGCAATATTGTGTAAAATATTGTGTACGAGAACGTTCAAAATAAATGATTCGTTACATACCTTCGCCCCTGTACCACTGCTGGAGTGGGATGCATCCATGCTGCTCAGGTTACGCTGCTCTGTGTTGTTCTCCTGTGTAATAATCAGATGGTGCGTAGGGAATCAGAGGGTGCTAGAATCACTGAGAGTAGTCCCCTTTTAAGGTATAAGGGCAAGATACGTGTGTTAGTCTAACAGCGCTGTTCTGCGTTGTTCTCCTGCGTTAAACAGGGAATGCTAGATAAAACAATATATGAATAATACGCCTTTTTACGAGGTTGATGGGGCAAGTCTGTTTGCTTTCACTGGGGGCAACCACCGCCATGGGGTGATAGAATCACTAAGAGAAGTCTCCTTTTAGGATCAAAGGGCTGGATAAGTGTATTAGTCATAAAAGGTCTATCCCAGGTATGATCGTAGTTGTTGGTAATGTTTTGGGGTAATACCGAATCCATTCTTAGGTTACGCTGCTCTGTGTTGTTCTCCTGTGTTAGAATCAGAGGGAGTTAAGGGAATCAGAGGGTGCTAAAATCACTCAGAGTAGTCTCCTATTTAAGATATAAGGGCGAGACATGTGTAAAAGTCTAACAGCGCTGCTCTGCGTTGTTCTCATGCATTAAACAGGGGGTGCTAGATAAATACATAAATAAATATATAAATAAATAATTAGGGAGCGGCAGGGGGGGGGGGGGGGGGGGGCTGGGGTAGCGCTACCTAGCGCTACCTGCCGTGCTCGCATAGCTGGTTTCGAGCTATTAATGTCGGTAACTTGTCCACGAAGTTGCTGTTTGGTACCAATTTTGCATAGCTTTTCACAAGGAATTCGAATTTCGCATTCACGAAGCGTGATTCCGTTCATACAGCAAGGTAACCCGGAGCCTGTCGCGACCTACCTTTTCTCTAGTAAGATTTTCAATGGCTACTTTTGGCTAAGTTAGCTCCCAGCTATTCAGACTAACCCAACTATTAGAACTATTAGTCCTACTTTTGGCCGCGGTTAGGGCTACCTGCCGCTCCCTATAAATAATAAATAAATAAATCATATTACGCCTTATTCTGAGGTGTGAGGTTGAGGTGGCAAGCCCATTTGCTTTCACTGGGGCCAACCACCGCTATGGGGCGATATTATCACTTAGAGAAGTCTGTTTTTAAGATCTAAGGGCGAGATAAGTGTAGGTCATGCTTCTTAAGATCTAAGGGTGAGATTAGTGTAAGTCATACAAGGTAAATCCCAGATATGATCGTAGTTGTTGGTAAAGTTTTTGTGTAAAGCCGAATCCGTGAACTAAGCAGTTTTCCTCTTTTTGGCACCGCCCCCCCATCTGGGGGGCGGGAGCCCTCAAGGTCAACCAATTGTCCGTTTGAATGTCCGGCCGACCGACCACAATAAATTCTGGCCCTAACTGGCCCTGTCAGAAACCCTGGCTTTGGTCTGCTGCACTCGATTCTGGTGTCACCTGTCGCTCTGCCAATATGTGTAGTAGCTTCTAGGCAGCTCCTTGAGCTAGCCACTGAGCTGAACCCAAATATTTCAGCAGTTCTGGACAGCTGATTGTGTCTGCTTCAAAGTGCACTAGGTCGCATTTGGTTTGCTTCAATAGCCAGACAGGGGAGCTGCTCAGAATCTGTTGCTCGTAGCTGAAAAGAAAAATTATGATGCCATGCCCAGCCTACTCTGCCCAGCCGTGCCCAGCCGTGCCCAGCCTACTCTGCCCAGCCTACTCTGTCAAAACAACTTGTGCATCCCTGAACCACTCGCATACAGAAGACCCATCCATATTTTATTTTATTTTTTATTGAAAGGATACCATGCCCACCCCCACACTAGTGTGCTTAGGGGTCAGCTGTGTTATATAATATTATTGAATAAATGATATTATATAATATTATATAATAGTAGTCGGACAAGCCGTCTCACCAGAATTTTGAATTTATTTGAAAAACTGATATCATTGTGACACTATAATAATATTAGTTAATATTAGTTTTTCAAACACTAATATTAGTTGCCGTTCTTTAAGTATGCTTGTCTATCTCCATGTATGTATTTATGTTACAGTCCAGGGGTAGGCCAAATAGGCTAAAGGGACTTGCCCAACCGTGTTAGGAAGGGCTTAAAAAGAAAAAGCATACCCATGCCCCTCCCCCACGCTACCCTGCCTTATCCATACAGCCGTTTCATCCCTAACCCTATACCACCAAGCCATGCCCCTTCCGCACTACCATTTTCCAGTTTAATTTGATTTGTACTGCCAAAGACGGCTAGCAGCCAAAGTGCTGGCTGAAGCTATGTAACCAAGTTCAAGGTCAAGTTCCGCTCTACTGTACTTGTATATTCATCCCCATCTGGTCATGGGAAGACAAAACAACCTGTACATCATGATGCACGTACAGCACTACAATACCAGTCTGTTTACCACTGTGCACATGCCCAGAGTTGCCCAGAGTTGGCTAAAAGACGAAGTACAATTCAAATTCAAGTTCAAAGTACCCCCATGCCCATGCCGCACTACAAGTCTACCCCCCCATTGCCATACCCCTGTTTTATGACATGCCGAATCAGCACTACCACGCCAGCCTATCCATCCCACTGATGCGACACCAGTCTATCCTTCCTGCATGGTGCTCTCCCGCCTATGCCATGACCATGCTTGAATATCAATCCAATCCAGCACGTCCACCCCTCTTCTGTACCCCCCCCACCCCCCCCCACCCCAACTCCCCCCCACCCACCCCCACCCCACCCACACCCACCCACACCCGATCACCCACCACCACCACCACTCCATCCGCTCCCCCAACCCCGACCAACACCCAGCACACACACAAATACCAACAACGACGTCAACCAAACTCAAGCTCCCCAACCCTCCCCAGCCCACCAAAGCCCAGCCCAACCCCCGCACTACCATATCAGCCCGTTACGAACAGCACCTTATCGTTCGCTGCCATCGACTGCAACACCAGACTCTCGACTAGCTCGCTGTTCTTCACGTTGGCTTTCAACCCGCGCTCCTTCGCCCCTTTCTGCAGTTCCTTTCTAGTCAGGCCGCTGAAGAACTCCCGCATTTCAGACTCATCTTGAAGAATGGACATGATGGCGATGCGCGTGCGTGTGCGATAAGCACGGATGTATCAACGACCCGATGGTACAGCCAGCCAAGTCCACCCCGAAAGATGTGCTGTACGCAAGGAAGCGACAAAGCAGGAAAGCAACGGAAAGGATGGAATGGTTGGTTGGACGTGTTGTCTGCGACCAGAGGGTAGAAGTCGATAAGTACTAGTACGGATGGAGTCCCCGTGTTGGCAAGTGGAAGGTTGACCCGGCTGTCGGCTGCGGCAGTCGGGAAACAGATCGCGACGATTCAAACTTTTGGATGTTTGGATCGTAGCTGTCGTGACGTCCTGACAGGTGAGGACGGGTGAGGAGGGTCGGGGGCAGGGGGGGGGGCGGGGGGGGGGGGGGGGGGGGGGGGGGGGGGGGGTAACTGAGGCCAGATCATGTTCCACGTTTTGGCATATCTCTAGGTCGGTGCTCGTTCGACCGTATCCGGAACTTATTTGTATAGACCTTCAATCGACATCTTTGAAGTATCGCTACACAATCCTGGGTATGGCTGGACCAGCACCTCCAAATATTGGTCCCAAAATGGCTAAAAACGAGATTGGGCTAAAACATTTTTACCGGTGTTTTCACTTTTTGCAGCAAAAAAATATTCTCGGATTCCTAACACATACAGCCACAATGCCCAACGCTGGTAAAAAATTGGAAGGCCCGTACTTGGATTAGGCTAGAAAAGGCAGATATCGTTTACCGTATTCCCCCCCCCCCCCCCCCCCCCCCCCCCCCCTCCCCCCCCCCCCCAAACGGCACGTAATGTGCACACATACCATGCTTCATGAGTCTTACACAAGTTAGAAACACTGTCCTTGGTGCAGGTCATTAGTTTGAACCCTCCTAGCATATCCTACCCAGGTGGATTTGGTTACGAAGTTGAGAAGGTCACCCAAAATGGGAGACTTTACCTGCAGTACCCTATCGCAGCCGGTATATATATCAGGCCGTTTCGAGGCCTTACAGGCTGGCATATCGTGTTACAGACCTGCAGCAGCTGGAAAGAGGGGCAGAATCCCCACGTCAAGTTTCGGCCATCTATGTCCGGCCATGGGGTGATATCCGTCCTGAAAGTCGATTTCGATTTCCTTGATGGTTTAAGGCCTGTAGGTCCCGAATGGATGATGCGGTACAACTTTTCGAAGGGCCCCCGGTACTTACTACGAGCTACGAGGCCCAATCCAAAATCATCCCTTGAACATTTTTATACTTCCTGGAGTCCCTGGACCCTTGCATCGTGTCCTGAATTGTTGGTGGTTTATTATATATTTCTAGGGCTGTCAATACCGTACGGTATTTTCAATTACCGTACGATATATCGTGATATACCGTACGGTATCGATACCGTACGGTATTTTTATACCCTTTTTGGGAAAATCAGTATAAGACCAAGGGGATATAACAGGAAATACCGTTTACACGTCCGTACACTTAAAATCAAGTCAAATGGACCAATACTGAGGGAGATAGAAAAACACGGTAACATCGTGATCTATTACCGTACGATATATCGTGATATATCGTACGGTATAAATTCCCTGACCCAGACTCAGGTGCTTCAGACGAGAATCGAACCGCCGACCTGCCGAGTCGCAAGCCTAGGCCAAAGCCGATTTGGACCAAACACGATATATTGTACGGTAAACACGATATATCGTGTTTACGGTACGATGGATCCCAAAAATACCGTACGGTTTCCTTGTCATGTGAACCGATATTATGCGTATCGGGTGATGGATATTATGTGTATCGGCTGATGCGATACTATGCGTATCGGGTGATGGGTATCTATGCGTATCGGGGTTGGGTATCTAGGAATAAGTGGTTGTGGTGGTGGGTCAAAAATTGGTTGGTGGGTAACCTGGGATGGGATGTGGGTGGTCAGATATTACTTTTTGACAAAGCTCATAATGACTGCTCACAATGTTATAGTACAACTACTTTTTCCGAAGCACATTTTGTAGGCGCTACTTCTCCTCCGCATAAGCGGAGACTGTATATATATCGTACGGTACACGGTAAAATAAATACCGGGCGGTATAAAGCTTGACAGCCCTATATATTTCTATTGTAGGGGTACTGCCAAATCCCTGCAAGATTGGAGAGTAGGCCAACATGTGGTTCGAGCTCAAACCAGGTCTACCGCCAATGTTAGGGCACTGAGCACTGCAATACAGTGCAGTCCACCGTGAGACATAGCCGGCAGAGCGGTTCGAGCAGAATTGACAAGGGATCAATACCCGATTATGGGATATTGAATATGGTTTAAATGGAACCGCAATGGTGAATGGTCAAGAAATTGTTTTAAAATGTAACTTCCAAAGCATGGCACTTGGGCCAAGTTATGCTTCAGCCCAGATTTTGAATTACCGCCTAAGTTAGGGCGCAGGGTGATTTGTTTCATTTTATTTTACAAGCGCCAACTACCCAGAAACACAATTTGGTTACTACCCAGATCGTAATTCTCTCCAGCGGTCCAAACCATATTTATTTTGAGCCTCCTCATCCATGCGGCCAAACAGTGGAAAACAAGCAGTCGAGTGTTTTGTGCGTTCTAGATTTCAGCCAAGCGTATGAGTTATGACACAGTCCATTGGACGGATGAGCTTAGAGTTATGACACAGTCCATTGGCAGCACTTGGGACCTCTTGCAATATGTATCTACCCCCCGCTCCACCCTCCACTCCTCCAGCCTCCGTCTTAGGCAGTGAAATCAAATCTTGGAATCATTTATCTTATCAAAATACTATGAGTCCAATTATTTTGGTTCCATTTCCAATGAAGACGAGAGGTTAGGCCCAGTTTGTTTTATTTGTGAAGATGGGAGGTTAGGCCCAGATGTTTTTGTTTTTATGTTGTGAAAGGACTTTCAACCCAGGAGGTGAGTATCCCGACATAAACTTTAGTATTCTACGTAGGGACTCGGTCGTTGCCGTAGGTCAGTACTCTTACAAGAGGGTACAAAGATAGCAGCAGAAGAGATCTGCTGAGAACTATTAGAGAGGGCAGGACAGTACAGCCAGGGGGCCGTGGGCGGCGTCACCCCAGATCGGGGGCGTCGCCCCTACCAGGCAGACGGTGTTGAGACCAGCAAGGACTCAGACCGGGGCGCACAAAGCCACTACCGGTATATACGACGTATAAGTCGTACTATAACATGCACCAGCGACCCGGAGGATTCAGAGATGTAGGATTGGAATGGTCACGGCAACCAAGCTCAAGTATATTTGTGAAAAGTGATTTGCCCGCGTTTACATTTTCCTGGTAATGATTTTGTTTACTGCGGAAGACGGCGAGCAGCCAAATTGCTGGCTGGAGCTATGTAACCAAGTTAAAGCAAGTGGCTTCACTCTCCCTACGAATACGACTCCTATTACTACGGGGACTGCAATTAGTTCCACTCCAACTGAATGCAACTGCGAAGACGGCGAGCAGCCTGGAAGGCTGGAGCCATGCAACCAAGTTCAAGTTCTACCCCTCTGTTTGAAGCAAGTGGGCTGGCCGCAAATGACTACACTCTCCCTACTGCTGCGTGCACTGCAATTATTTCCACTCCAACTTAATGCAACTGCAAAGACGGCGAGCATCCTGAAAGGCTGAGCCATGTAACCAAGTCCAAGTTGCAGCAACTATTTTTTCTTCCTACTTTTCTACTACTTCTATGAGCAGCCAAATTGCTGGCTGGAGCTATGTAACAAGATAAAGTTCTACTTCTTCTACTTCCACGAGCAGCCAAATTGCTGGCTGAAGCTACGTAACAAGTTAAAGGGCTACTTATACTACAGCTGGACAATCTATCTGGCTCACACTTGTGAAGAAGACGGCAATTTTCTATGTTGGTTGGTTGGTTGCAGTTGGAAGTATGGGGTGGTGGGTGAGACAGCCAGACCATGGCTCGGTCCATTCAGGGTGCCTGTTTATGTAAAGCATGGTAGGAATGGGTAAGTGGGTGTGCCAGCCAGACCATGGCCTGTTCCATTCAGGGTGCCTGTTTATGTAAAGCATGGTAGGAATAGTAGGAATGTGGAATGGCCTGGATGGTAAGAATGAATAATGGGTGAGTGGGTGTGCCAGCCAGACCATGGCTTGGTTCATTCTGGGCGCCTATATATGTAAAGCATGGTAGGAATGGGGAATGGTCTGGATGGCCTGGATGGGGAATAGATGAGTGGGTGTGCCAACCAGACCACGGCTTGTTCATTCTGGGAGCCTGTATATGTAAAGCATGGTAGGAATGGGGAATGGTCTGGATGGCCTGGATGGGGAATAGATGAGTGGGTGTGCCAACCAGACCACGGCTTGTTCATTCTGGGAGCCTGTATATGTAAAGCATAGTAGGAATGCATGCATTCTGGCCGTAGTGTTTTCTTCCCCACACATAATTATCAAGACATGGTATATGATTGATTGGTTGGTGGTTGGCCCCAGTGCAAGCAAACAGGCTGACCCCCTCAATCTCAGGCCTCGGAATAAGGTGCACTAATGATTTATCTGATTTAATTGATCTCACTCTAGAAGCTGTACGCTGGCAGGTTCCAGCCAGACCACGGCTTGGTCCATTCGGGGTGCCACCCCAAAGCTTTCGCATTCAGAGGGGGTGGGATATAAACAAGGGGATCCACACTAGCATGGGGGGCTTTGGCCGCATAGGAGAGTGGAAGGGTCCCGATGCCTTGCTGGAATCGAAGGTTGATGTAGCGCGTGTAGTTGAGTAGACCAAGGGGGGCGAGGAGCAGCAGCAAGAATGCTTGCACGTATGCTTTTTTGACAATGAAGACACAAGTTGTGAAGAAGACTGTGATGAGCATGAAGTAGACTAGGCGTGTGAAGAGGAAAGGCCACATGAGTCCACCGCTCTCGTACTTCCTGATGTACACGTACAGCAGGGTGTACCGCCAGAGTAGCCACATCATGATGAAGACAAAGACGCAGATGACTGGGATGATCGGGCTGATGACAGAGAAGGCCAAGCCGATGAGGAACACACCCAACACGTTGCCGAACTCAGCGCCGTAGCGCACGGAGGTGGGCGCATACAGGAATGCCTTGTCTCTCTCGGTCAGCGGAGTGGATGAGAAGCGCAGCCAACGTCTGAAGACGTAGAAGCGCACGCCCAGGTGGGGGACGACCATTCGCATGGGGACCGCCACAAGGCCCCTGGACATGGGTACGTATATATGTATGTGTAATACATGTAAGTATGTGCGTGTGTAATATATAGGGTTCGGTGTTTAGGGCTAATTGCGGACCAAATCAGCCCTTATAGGTCTAATAGCTAAGGTAGCCCTATAAGTTGTAAACTACTTTAGCAGAACTTAGCCAAAACAACCCAGAACATATCATATGTTTATGAGCGTGTTTTTATAATAATTAAGTTGTTTTCTCACACGAGAATTAACGCTAAGCTACTAATTTCCTCTGCCAACCCTAGTAATATGCATGTGTACGTACGTATGCATGTATATGTGTGTATGTTACAGTCCAGGGATAGGCCAAAGAGGCTAAAGGGACTTGCCCAACCGTATAGGAAGGGCTTAAAAAGAACAAGTTTATAATATATACATGTATGTAGCATGCAGCCCTTACGTGAAGCCCCTACATGTAGCCCTCACATACAAACGCACATACCTGAACATGAGAACGTTGACGAAGAAGTTGGAGGAAGCTGGCAGGTAGTTGCCTACTAGGTTGAAGATCTCTGAGGGTCCCGTCTCCACTAGCTGGTTAATCGTCTGGGTGATGGCGGAGCCAAGCACCCCCCCTAGAAATGAGTTCCAAACTTGGAAATGGAAGAACCACGCGCCGATTCCCTGGTCTAGCTGGCTCAAGCTGAAGCAACGTCCGGTGGCCTGTACATAAAAATGAGGTTTAGTGGTGGATGACTGGTGGTTGATCTGTGCTTGATTGGTGCTTTATCTGCGGTTGATCTGTGGTTGATCTGTGGTTGATCTGTGGTTGATTGGTGGTTGATCTGTGGTTGATCTGTGGTTGATCTGTGGTTGATCTATGGTTGATCTGTGGTTGATCTGTGGTTGATCTATGGTTGATCTGTGGTTGATCTGTGGTTGATCTGTGGTTGATCTGTGGTTGATCTATGGTTGATCTGTGGTTGATCTGTGGTTGATCTGTGGTTGATCTATGGTTGATCTGTGGTTGATTGGTGGTTGATTGGTGGTTGATCTGTGGTTGATTGGTGGTCGATCTGTGGTTGATCTGTGGTTGATCTGTGGTTGATTGGTGGTTTATTCCCTGGCCAAGCTGGCTCAAGTTGAAGCAGTGTCCGATGGCCTGCACATAAAAAACAAATTAACCACTACAACAACAACAACAACAAGTATATGAAAGAACCACGTGCCGATTCCCTGGTCCAGCTGGCTCAAAGTATTGGCCTGCACATTGTTTTAAAGAGTATAGTTTCAGCCCTGAGTGTTATCTCTTTATCTCTGTAAGGCCAATCTCTCACTTACAGCCCTTTGGTTTCAAGCCTCTGGCCAATCTCTCACTTTCAGTCCTGTACCTTCAAGCACATCAAGTCCTTGTTTTCTCTGATTGGAGGTTGATTGGTGGTTGACTGATTGGTGGTTGACTGACTGGTGGTTGATTGGTGGTTGACTGACTGACTGGGGATTGATTGGTGGTTGACTGACTGGTGGTTGATTGGTGGTTGACTGACTGGTGGTTGATTGGTGGTTGACTGACTGGTGGTTGATTGGTGGTTGACTGACTGACTGGTGGTTGATTGGTGGTTGACTGACTGGTGGTTGATTGGTGGTTGACTGACTGACTGGTGGTTGATTGGTGGTTGACTGACTGACTGGTTGTTGATTGGTGGTTGACTGACTGACTGGTGGTTGATTGGTGGTTGACTGACTGGTGGTTTATTGGTGGTTGACTGACTGGTGATTGATTGGTGGTTGACTGACTGGTGGTTGATTGGTGGTTGACTGACTGGCGGTTTATTGGTGGTTGACTGACTGGTGATTGATTGGTGGTTGACTGACTGGTGGTTGATTGGTGGTGGCTGATTTCAAGCTCAGGAAGTCCTTGTTTGTCTCTGATTGTTGGTTAGTGATTGTTTTTGTGGTCTCTGATTGGTGGTTGACTGACTGGCGGTTGATTGGTGGTTGACTGACTGGTGGTTGATTGGTGGTGGCTGATTTCAAGCTCAGGAAGTCCTTGTTTGTCTCTGATTGGTGGTTAGTGATTGTTTTTGTGGTCTCTGATTGGTGGTTGACTGACTGGCGGTTGATTGGTGGTTGACTGACTGGTGGTTGATTGGTGGTGGCTGATTTCAAGCTCAGGAAGTCCTTGTTTGTCTCTGATTGGTGGTTAGTGATTGTTTTTGTGGTCTCTGATTGGTGGTTGAACCCCAGTGCAAGCAAACGGGCTGCCCACCTCAACCTTGTAATAAGGCGTACCATTGATTAATGTATTATCTGTCTCCAGCAACCACCCCAAGACTGTTACTTATACTATCACATTCATGCGTATGCTCTCTGGCTCAACACACACACACACACACAACACAACACACACATACACACACAGCACGCACACGATACATTCCACAGACACACATCAAACACACAACACACATACACAGCTCACAACCTACCTCCTGATCTCGCTGGCTCTCACAAGCTCAAGGGACCAGCTTGCGTGCGTGCGAGCAAATCACGGAACCGAAAATACTAGCTTCCATGCATAGCTTTTATTTGTGGCTATTACTGGTAGCTTCTAGGCAGCTCCCTTGGCTAGCTATCCAGGCAAACCTAAAGCAGCTTAGTGCACCTCACTGTTTTTCTTTTCAGCTACCAGCAGCAGCTTCTAGGCAGCTCCCCGAGACTGCCACTAGACCAAGCCTAAATATTCCCGGAGCACTGAAAAGCTGACGATATCAGCTTCCAGGTGCCGAGCTTGCTTAAGGTTTGGATGAAAAGAGAGCCCAGGGAACTGCCTAGAAGCTGCACCTCGTAGCTGAAAAGAATAAGTATGGGCCACCTGGATGCGAGCACAATACTTCAACATATAAGTTCTATGCAGCGTTGGCGGAGAGTGTTCGCAATTGGCGGAGAGTGTTCGCAACGGAGCGACAGGTGGCAACGGAAGGGAGTTAGTTACAAGACCGTTGGCTGACGTGTCAGGCTTCGTTGCGGCCAGACAGTCAGTCGGACGGACAAATGGGTAACCCTGGGGGCTCCCGCCCCCTTGAAGAGGGGGCTCCGCCAAAAATGCATACGGGTTCATATACATGTCCATTCGTAAAATAAAATAAAAATAGAGGTATCACACACCTGCACAAAGATGTAGAGTAGCAGCGGCAGAATCATGCCCTGCCATAGGGCCAGCAGCAGGGCTGGGAGCCATCCGGTGATGACCTTGGATAACACCCAGCTCACGACATTCTCGTGCTTGCAGTACCAGCCCCAGCTGCGACCGTCCAAGCCTGAATCGAGCTGCGTGGAGTTGCTAGGACACAGGAGGTAGTCTAGCTGCATCAGAGCGCCGGAGAAGACCCCCACGGGGATGAGGACCAAGAACACCAGGAGAGGAGTGAGGAACCAGCCGCGCAGGTCGCGGTCGCGGTAAGACATCCACAGAGCGCTCCAGTTGACTTCCTCGGGGCCCGGGGCCAGACGGACCTTGAACTCGTGGTTGTCTTCCCCGTGCACCTGATGCCCAGGTCACACATGGGAAAGAAACATCAGTGTTACACAGAAGACAGCAGGTTATGTGTGTGTCAGTGTGTATGTGTGAGTGCTAGTGCGCGGGTGTGTGTATGTGTGTGAGTGCTAGTGTGCGTGTGTTAGTGCTAGTGTATGTGTGTGAGTGCTATTGCGTGCTAGGGTGTGTGTGTGTGAGTGAGTGCTAGTGTGCGTGTGTTAGTGCTAGTGTATGTGTGTGAGTGCTATTGCGTGCTAGGGTGTGTGTATGTGTGTGTGAGTGCTAGTGTGCATGTGTTAGTGCTAGTGGATGTGTGTGAGTGCTATTGCGTGCTAGGGTGTGTGTATGTGTGAGTGCTAGTGTGCGTGTGTTAGTGCTAGTGTATGTGTGAGCGCTATTGCATTCTAGTGTGTGTATGTGTGTGTGCTAATGTGAAAGTGATACTGCTAGTGTATGTGTGTCAGTGCTAGTGCGTGCATGAGTGTGGATGCTAGTGTGTGCGTGTGAGAATATGTGTATATGCGAGTGCTAGCTTGTGTATGTGTGTGTACTAGTGCGTGTGAGTGCATGTGGGCATGAGTTTGACAGAATCCCCAGTACAGTGCCTGTGATTGGGATGCCACGACTGTGTGTGTGTATGCGTGTGTTAATGCAAGTGCGTGTGAGTGCAGGTGGGCATGAGTACCTGTGACTGGGGTGCCACGACTGCGGCATGTTACATCTTGAAGAACACAAACCAGGAGGGGGTGCTACCAGTGCAGAGAGCCCCACGTTGCTAGTGTGTGTGTGAGTGCAGGTGGGCATGAGTTTGACAAAATCCCCAATGACGTACCTGCAACTGCAACGCCACGACTGCGGCATGTTGCGTCTTGAAGAACACAAACCAGGAGGGTGTGCTACCAGTGCAGAGAGCCTCATGCTGCTAGTGTGTGTGTGAGTATGTGTGTGTTAGCCCCCCAAAATCCCTTGTGAAGTACCTGCGACTGTGACGCCACGACTGCGGCATGTTGCGTCTTGAAGAACACAAACCAGGAGGGTGTGCTACCAGTGCAGAGAGCCTCACGCCGCGCATCCTGGACCTTCATATTCAGCTCCTCCAAGTTTGAGCGGTGGTAGTTCAGCAGGTCAACTCTGGGCCCACAGCAGCCGCAGCACCGGGGTCGACCTAGGTGTGTGTATGTGTGGTGGTGTGTGCTTGTGGGGGGAGGCAAAGAAAACCAGTTTTGGTAGTTCAGCAGGTTTACCTTGGGCCTTGCAGCATCGGGGTCAACCTAGTGTGTGTGTGTGTGAGAGAGAGGGGGGGGGGGGGGGGCGGGGGGAGTCTTGGATTGGGATTGGTTTCTCATCTTAAAAATAAACAAAAATAAGTGTTGGTAGTACAGCAGGTCTACCTTGGAACCTGCAGCATTGGGGTCGACTTAGGGGTTGACTTAGGGGTGGGGGTGGAGTCTTGGATTGGGATTAGTCCGACATTTGAAGAAGTAGAACAAGTGGTAGTTCAGCAGGTCTACCTTGGAACCTGCAGCATCAGGGTCGACCTAGGGGTGGGGGAGGGGTGGGGTCTTGGATTGGGATTAGTCCGACATTTGAAGAAGTAGAACAAGTGGTAGTTCAGCAGGTCTACCTTGGAACCTGCAGCATTGGGGTCGACTTAGGGGTCGACTTAGGGGTGGGGGTGGAGTCTTGGATTGGGATTAGTCCGACATTTGAAGAAGTAGAACAAGTGGTAGTTCAGCAGGTCTACCAAGGTTAGCCTGTGTGAGTGATACGATTGGTCTAGTGGTACATCAAATTGCTTAAAAGAAGCGGGGTCGGGGGTTCGACTCCCCCTACTGTCACCCTGAGCGTTGCAGGTTGTTGTCAATCGCGATGGTAGCTTGTCCAGTCGAGGTGGTAGACCGTTCTCTGCCCGTGTACGACGGGTTCCCTTAATACCACGCCCCACCAGGCGTTATCATAACAGGTCCTCTAAGGGCCCACAGCAGCGGGGTGGACCTAGGTGTGTGTGTATGTGTTTGGTCGTGTGTATGCATTTGCAGGTGTGTGTGTATATGTGTGTGTGTGTGTGGCAAGTCTTGGATCGGGATATGTTCGACATCTTCCAAAACAAAGAAAAAGAAATCAGCGGTGGTAGTTCAGCAGGTCTAACTTGGGCCCCGCAGCATCGGGGTCGGCCAAGGGTGTGTGTGTGGGGGGAAGCGGGAGGAATTTTGGATTGGGATTAGATATCAAGTATATAGGGTATGTATAGTATCAGGTATTTAGGTCGTGTATAGGGATACATAGGGATATCAAGTATATAGGGTATCTATAGTATATCTATATATACAATTTATTTACATGTGCCGCACCAATGGGCCTCTTCCCATGGCGCTTGTAGCTCAGGTTGGCCTTCTGCCACTGCCACATCTCTCTGTCCATCCTCATTAGCAGCTTGTCCACCGCCTTGTGCCTGATCACTGGAATGGCTCTCTCAAAATCGCCTTTAAAAATGCTCTTGAATGTGGCAGTGACCACCGAGTACTCCTTGAGGTACAGCAGCTCAGCTACTCGACCATCAAACACTGCAGCGCGCACATAGCCCCACCACTTGCTGGGCCTGGTGCCCTTTGATGTATGGGGGTGGGGTGTAGGGTGGTGAGTGCTGGGTGTTGGGTGTTGGGTGCATGGGATTGTGTGTAGGGTGTTGGGTGCAGGGTGTCGAGTGTAGGATGTTGGGTGTATGGGATTGTGTGTAGGGTGTTGGGTGCAGGGTGTTGAGTGTTGGGTATAGGGGATTAGGTGTAGGGTGTTCAGTGCAGGGTGTTGGGTGCATGATGTTGTGTGTTTGTGTCTTGAATGTGGCAGTGACCACCGAGTACTCCTTGAGGTACAGCAGCTCAGCTACTCGACCGTCAAACAGTGCATCGCGCTCATAGCCCCACCATTTGCTGGGCCTGGTGCCCTTTGATGTATGGGGGTGAGGTGCAGGGTGGTGAGTGTAGGATGTTGGGTGCAGGGTGTAGGGTTTGATTGTAGGGTGCAGGTTGTTGGGTGTAGGGGATTAGGTGTAGGGTGTTGGGTGCAGGGTGTTGGGTGTAGGGTGTTGGGTGCAGGGTGTTTATTGTAGGGTGCAGGGTGTTGGGTGTAGGGTGTTTATTGTAGGGTGCAGGGTGCAGGATGTTGGGTGCAGGGTGTTTATTGTAGGGTGCAGGGTGTTGGGTGTAGGGGATTAGGTGTAGGGTGTTGGGTGCGGGGTGCAGGGTGTTGGGTATATGGGATTATGTGTAGGGTGTTGGGTGCAGGGTGTTGGGTGTAGGGGATTAGGTGTAGGGTGTTGGGTGCGGGGTGCAGGGTGTTGGGTATATGGGATTATGTGTAGGGTGTTGGGTGCAGGGTGTTGGGTGTAGGGGATTAGGTGTAGGGTGCTTGGAGCAGGGTGTTGGGTGTAAGGGATTATGTGCAGGGTGTTGGGTGCAGGGTGTTGGGTGTTGGTGATAATGTGTAGGTTGTTTGGTATTGTGTGCAGGGTGTAGGGAATTATGTGTAGGGTGTTGAGCGCAGGGTGTTCGGTGTTGGGTAAAGAGGAGTAGGTGCAGGGTGTTGTGTGCAGGGTGTAGGGAATTAGGTGAGGGGTGTTGAATGCAGGATGTAGGGAGTTTGGTGTTGGGTGCAGAGTGTTTGATGTTGGGTGCAGGGTGTAGGGGATTAGGTGTAGGGTGTTGAGCACTGGGCGTCTGGTGTTGGGTGTAGGGGATTATGTGCAGGGTGTTGGGTGTAGGGGATTATGTGTGGGGTGTTTGGTGCAGGTTGTTGGGTGTAGGGATTATGTGTGGGGTGTTTGGTGCAGGTTGTTGGGTGTAGGGATTATGTGTGGGGTGTTTGGTGCAGGTTGCTGGGTGTAGGGATTATGTGTGGGGTGTTTGGTGCAGGTTGTTGGGTGTAGGGATTATGTGTGGGGTGTTTGGTGCAGGTTGTTGGGTGTAGGGATTATGTGTGGGGTGTTTGGTGCAGGTTGTTGGGTGTAGGGATTATGTGTGGGGTGTTTGGTGCAGGTTGTTGGGTGTAGGGATTATGTGTGGGGTGTTTGGTGCAGGTTGTTGGGTGTAGGGATTATGTGTGGGGTGTTTGGTGCAGGTTGTTGGGTGCAGGGATTATGTGTGGGGTGTTTGGTGCAGGTTGTTGGGTGCAGGAGATTATGTGTAGGGTGTTCGGTGTTGTGTGCAGGGGATTATGTGCAGTGTATTGAATTCAGGGTGTAGGGAGTTAGGTGTAGGAAGTTGAGCGCAGGGTGTAGGGAATTAGGTGTAGGGTGTTGAGCACTGGGTGTCTGGTGTTCGGTGTTGGGCATAAGGTGCAGGGTGTTGGGTGTTGGTGATAATGTGTAGGTTGTTTGGTGTTGTGTGCAGGGTGTAGGGAATTAGGTGTAGGGTGTTGAGCACTGGGTGTCTGGTGTTCGGTGTTGGGCACTAGGTGCAGGGTGTTGAGTGCAGGGTGTTGGGAGCAGGGTGTTGGGAGCAGGGTATAGGAGATTAGGTCAGGGTGCTGAGTGCAGGGTGTTGGGAGTCCTCACCTTCATGGGGTGGGGTGTACATGGAGGGGCTCCTGTACGAACTGCTGTGCCGTGAGAAAAGGCATCGCTATCTGGGGACAGAAAGTTAGTGGCTGCTGTAGCACGCACCACCACGTAGCCGGTGGCAGCGTCGTTCGCTTCAGGCAGGGCCAGGTAGATGTCAGACAGGTCGACTGCATGGTGGGTGCTATGCTGCAGCTGGGAGGTGCCCCGCCAGGTGGACCCTGCCTGAGCACTACCCCAGCTGCTGGACCCTATTTGCCCTGGCGTGGCACGGGGTGTGGAGTGGTCTGAGTCGGTGGGAAGGATCAGGCGGGGGGGAGGAGGAGGAGGCGGGAGTGGGGGTGGTGGAGGAGTAGGCAGACCTGGAGACAGTGGCGCCCTGTGTCGGCCAAGTGGCACCTCCGCTCTTGAGCGGAGTTGGGCTTGAATGCCCAAGTCGATATCCTCGCCCAGGCTCCCCGCACCCTCTTCCTCTTGCACGAGGCTTCGGTTCTTCCTGAGCAAGCGTCTGGGGAAGCCTACGGTGGCAGCGGCTGCAAATGGGCTAATCTCCTGTTCTTGTGTTGCACCGGATGCCCCATGGACCTTGGGTGATATGCCCCATGTTCCTGCCCTTGATCCTGCCCGTTCTGGTTCTAGTTCTAGTTTCTCAGTGGCCCCGGATGCCCCATGCTCCGTGGATCTGGGCGGGAGTGGGGGTGGTGGAGGAGCGGGCAGACCTGGAGGCAGTGAAGCCCTGGGGAGGCCAGGCGGCACCTCCACCCTTGGTTGCAGTTGGGCTTGGGGGCCTAGGTCAATGTTCTCGAACATGCTCCACTCTCCCTCACCTTCTTCCTCTTGCACGAGGCTCAGGTTCTTCTTGTGCATGCGCCTAGGGAAGTCCACCGTGGCGGCTGTGGCAAAGGGGCTGGTCCCTTCCTCCAGGGGTGCACCAGATGCCCAATGGACAGTGTGCGTAGACGAGCGGAATATTTCCATTGATCCCAAGGGGGTAAGGGGAGACTGCTGGCCATGGCTGTCACCTGATGCTCTCACAGATGTGGGAAGAGGCGGCTTGGCTTCCAGCTCATGGCTGCGGGTAGGGTAGGGTTGGTAGGGTAGGGTTAGATTAGGGTACGGTTGGTAGGGCAGGGTAGGGTAGGGTTGGATTATGGTGAGGTAGGGTTGGATTAGGATAGGGTTGGTAGATTAAGGTTGGTAGGGTAGGGTAGGGTAGGGTAGGGTTGGTAGGGGAGGGTTTGGATTAGGATAGGGTTGGTAGATTAGGGTTGGTAGGGTAGGGTAGGGTTGGTAGGGTAGGGTTAGATTAGAATAGGGTTGGTAGATTAGGGTTGGTAGGGTAGGGTAGGGTAGGGTTGGTAGGGTAGGGTTGGATTAGGATAGGGTTGGTAGATTAGGGTTGGTAGGGTAGGGTTGGATTGATTACATGGTCTAGCAGCATTCAGGCTGTTCACTGTCTGCAGGCTGAGTAGATATGCGTGTACTATGAGTAGTATCCATCAGTTTTCTTTTTCATGCTACACGTCGCAAATTGACACTTTGACAATTGACATTCATAAACACACAGAGACCATGACTAACCCACTTATGCCCACACCCATCATCACACAGAGACCTTGACCTTCCCACTTCTAGCCACATCCATCAACACACAGATGCCATAACTTACCCACTCCTGCCCAAGTCCAGGCTTGGGCAGGTGCCAGGAGCGCTCACAGGCATGCGCTTCATGCCGTTCTGCTTATCGCTGTTGCCATCGTGCTTATCATCCTCACGTACCACGTACATTCTATATTCAAGCAGCAAACCTAGATTTATATATGAGTGTGAGGTACCCACTGGCAGCACTTCTAAGGTTGTGGCTGCCAGGTGCCCCCCCCCCCCCCCCCCCTCCCCCCAAACACTCACACAAACAGCACCTACCCACCCACCCACCTAATGTTGCAACCACGCTGATCATCCTCACGTGCCACCAAGGGCCCAGAGTAGTTGTGTTCCAGCCACGGGCTGAGACATACACACACAAACTGGGTCCATATCTAACCCATGACTAACGATGTCCATACACACACTGGGTCCATGACTAAACCATTACTACCCACGTCCATACACATACAGAGACCACTTCTTCCCATGTCTATCAACACACAGATGCCATGACTTACCCACTTATTCCCAAGTCCAGGCTTGGGCAGGTGCCAGGAGCGCTCACAGTCATGCGCTTCAAGCCTTCCTGCTTATTGCTGTTGTCATCACGCTTATCATCCTCACGTATAACCCTCATCCCCAAGCCCCCGGAATAGTTGTGGAACAGCCACGATCGCAAGCTTTTGGGAATGAGGTTGGACAGCCAGCGTGTGCTTTCGCCGCTTTTGTGGCATTTCCACAGTCTAAGAGGTAAATGGTGATAGAGGGTGAATGGTGATAGAGGTGTGTGTGTATATTGGTGGTGGATAGAGAAGGTGGGGAATGTGGTTGGACAGCCAGCGTGTGCTTTCGCCGCTTTTATGGCATTTCCGCAGTCTAAGAGGTAAATGGTGATGGAGGGTGAATGGTGATAGAGGAGTGTGTGTGAATGGTGATAGAGGTGTGTGTGTATGTTAGTGGTGGATAGAGAAGGTGGGGAATGTGGTTGGACAGCCAGCGTGTGCTTTCACCACCTTTGTGGCATTTCCACAGTCTGAGGGTTACGAGGTGATAGAGGGTGCATGGTGATAGAGGAGTGTGTGTATGTTGGTGGTGGATAGAGAAGGGGATAGAGGAGTGTGTGTATGTTGGTGGTGGATAGAGAGGGAGGGGAAGTGGGATGTGATAAGGGTATTGTGGTAAGGGTAATGTGATAAGGGTAATGTGATAAGGGTAATGTGATAATGGTAATGTGATAAGGGTAATGTGATAAGGGTAATGTGACAAGTAGAATGTGATAAGGGTAATGTGATAAGGGTAATGTGATAAATGTGATAAGGGTAATGTGATAGGGGTAATGTGATAAGGGTAATGTGATAAATGTGATAAGGGTAATGTGATAAGGGTAATGTGATAAGGGTAATGTGATAAATGTGATAAGGGTAATGTGATAAGGGTAATGTGATAAGGGTAATGTGATAAGGGTAATGTGATAAATGTGATAAGGGTAATGTGATAAGGGTAATGTGACAAGTATAATGTGATAAGGGTAATGTGATAAATGTGATAAGGGTAATGTGATAAGGGTAATGTGATAAATGTGATAAGGGAAATGTGATAAGGGTAATGTGATAAGGAGAATGTGATAAGGGGAATGTAAGGAGAAAAATGCAAGAAAAATGAGGAGAAACCCCATCTGCCCCGCACACCCCACCTCACTTCTACATATCTGCCTCTAATGCATTTTGGTTCACATCTGTGACAAGGACGGTGTGCAACTGTGCATTGACCGCCACACCCTCCCCAAGGATTAAGGATAAAACCATCTGTCCCACACATCCCACCCCACACCTACTTCTTGTTTGCCTCCAACGCATTTTGGTTCACATCTGTGACAAGGACGGTGTACAACTGTGCATTGACCGCCACGACCTCCCCAAAGTGGGGGTCCACTGCGTTGATGGTCTTCCGGAAGCGTACTGATGGTTGGGACAAGAGGCCACACTCGAGCGCTGCCTGCAGGTAATATGTGTAGGGGTTGGCTATGTTATATAATATTAGCGAATAAATAATATTCTATAATATTATATTATACTAGTCGGACGAGCCGTCTAATCGGAATTCCAAATTTATTTGAAAGCCGCATTTCCCACACAGTAGTGGGTGAAATGGAGTATTCAGACGCAAGATACCGCAGGACGCCTTCATATTTCAAATACCCTTAAAACCCCGGGCAAAACCAGGAGTAACCACCGCCAGTGTTTTCCCAGCAGTACTGTCCTGCCCGGTATTTAATCAAGTGCACAGTCACTGGGGGCACTAAAATCTTGGTGCCCCAAGCTGCTAAGCCTTGATCTTAACCAATTTTTCGAGTTCCCACCACCATCCCTCTGTCCCACAGGAGTTATATCATCCAGAAGCTACCAGAGCCTCCCAGGGGAAGTGACTCTGTTATTATTTGACAGTAGCGACTCTATTGGTAGTAGCACAAAGACAGACCTGAACAGTCTGGACTTACAAGCTAGATAGTGCAGTTGAATTTATTTAATGGTAAAAGCTGATAAGACCAGTAAAGCCAGCCAGTGTTGTGATATACCCCCTAATTAAGGGAAATATCACACACAAAGCTAAAACTTTACAAGGCCCAGCATACACCTTAAATATGTCTACTAGCACTTGTACCAATGGGGGCCCCATCTGAAAGATCGCTGGACCTCTTGGGCAGTGTCTCAATGTCCAGCAAGCAGGCCCCCTACTTTTGCAAATATAAGTTCTGACAATGATGAAGACTGCATGTGCTTATTTCCTCAACCCTTAAGGGTAAATTAGATGTATTGGAAATATGAAAAGCAACTGTAAGGAATCTGAGTCAACCGTCTGAATAACTGATTTTATTGTGACACTATAATAATATTAGTTAATATTAGTTTTTCAAATACGAACATTAGCTGCCTGCAGGCAATGTGTGGAGGCAAGATGGGTTGGGGTGATAGTGAATGTATGCATGTGTGCATGTATGTCTGTATCTTACAAAGTATGTTACAAATGTATGGATGTATGGATGCATGATAATGTATGTAGGTGGTAAATTGAGGATGAAAACAGCCTTGTTGCATCATGCATGCTTGAAATGATGGGGTGATATTGCATGTATGCATGCATGTTACCGTCCAGGGGTAGGCCAAATAGGTTAAAAGGACTTGCCCAACCGTGACAGGCAGGGCTAAAAATAAAAAGCATTGACGAACTAAACCCCATTTAATCATTTTACAGACAGGGGCCTTGACTTTGTGCTAAAGTGATAATTTATTCAGTCAATATGTGACAAATTGAGAATGGATGCTTAGTGTGCTGGGGTGATAATGTACGTATGTATGTATCAATCCTATATATAATAGCGCGTTGTCCGTGATATGGTTTAGCCTTTTTGGCCCAGGCAGTTAGGCTTTTGGTTTCAGTGGTTTCGGATCTTGATTTTTCGACACCTGTCGCTGACGTGGCCACGGGGGGGGGGGGGGGGGGGGGGGGGGGGGTTTTCCTCCGTACGGTACGATGGGCTCAGATGCTAGTGTATGTTAAAGCCCAGGGGTGTACCAAATAGGCTAATGGGACTTGCCCCTGGGTCGATAATGAGTGTGTTCCTTGAAAAACAGAGAAACAATAATTACCATGCTGAGTGGAAGGATTGGATCAAGCAGGAGACCTCACCTTCAGGCCCTCCTCATTAAGCCGCTGGACAGGTCGTCCGCTTCCCACAATTTTGTGTTTTTAGTTTGGTGTTTTGTGCTGGATGTTGGGTGTTTTGTTTTTTATGTTGGGTGCAGGGTGTTGGGTGTCTGGTGTTGAATGCAGGAGATGAGGGGTAGGGTGTTGATTGCAGGGTGTCTGGAGACCTCACCTTCAGGTCCTCTTCATTAACTGGGTGGACAGGTCGTCCGCTTCCCACAGTTTGTGCTTTGGGTTGGGTGTTTTATGTTGGGTGCAATGTGTTGGGTGTTTTATGTTGGGTGCAGTGTGTTCGGTGTTTTCTGTATGATGCAGTGTGTTGGGTATAGATGATAAGGTGTAAGGTGTTGTGAGTCCACACCTTTTGGGTTGTCTTCGTTAACCGGGTGGACATGTCGTCTGCTTTCTGAAGTTCGGTGTTTTGTTTTGGGTGCAGGGTGTTTGGTATTAAGTGTAGAGTGATTGGTGTTCGATGCAGGTTTTTTATATTTTCTGTTGGATGCAGGGTGTAGGGGATAAGGTGTAGGGTGTTGCGAGTACCTACCTTTAGATCGTCCTTGTAAACCGGGTGGGCATGCCGTCTGCTTTCTGGGATTTGGTGTTTTGTGTTTTGTGTTGGGTGCAGGGTGTTGGGTGCAGGGTGTTAGGTGCTCAGTGCAGAGTGATTGGTGTTTGATGCAGAGTGTTTTATATTTTCTGTTGGATGCAGGGTGTAGGGGATAAGGTGTAGGGTGTTGGGAGTACCTACCTTTAGAACGTCCTTGTAAACCGGGTGGGCATGTCGTCTGCTTTCTGGGATTTGGTGTTTTGTGTTGGGTGCAGGGTGTTAGGTGCTCAGTGCAGAGTGATTGGTGTTTGATGCAGAGTGTTTTATATTTTATGTTGGATGCAGGGTGTTGGGTGTAGGGGATAAGGTGTAGGGTGCTGTGAGTCCTCACCTTGAGATCGTCCTCATTAACCGGGTGGACATGTCGTCTTTTGGGAGTTGGTTGGCCAGGCAGACGAGCACCGACCCCATGCCCCTGTGTGTGTCTACGTCGCAGCCCAGCATGCATTAGGCCTCCACCCTCACTGTTGTTCCGTGACGAAGGGCGATTGAACCGTGTGTAAGTTGCTGCATGTGAAGGGTCGTACCTGTAGCGAACACCCTTCCACCACTGTGGTAGCTCATCTATGGTCTCATCTGCGGGGTGGGGTGTAGGGTGTATGTTGCTGCATGTGAGGGGTCATACCTGTAGCAAACACCCTTCCACCACTGTGGTAGCTCAGCTATGGTCTCAGCTGCAGGGTGAGGTGTAGGATACAGGGTGCAGGGAGCTATGTGTTTGGTGTTCGGCATAATTGATGGGGGTCTGTCAGTCCAAACAGCAAGTTGCAGCTCATCTATGGTCTCAGCCGCAGGGTGGGGTGCAGGGAGCTATGTGTTGGGTGTTCGGCATAATTGTTGGGTGTCTGTCAGTCCAAACAGCAATTTATAGCTCATCTATGCTCTCATCTTTAGGGTGGGATGTAGGGTTTAGGGAGCTATGTGTTTGGTGTTTGGCAGAATTGTTGGGGGGTCTGTCAGTCCAAACAACAAGTAGCTCATCTATGCTCTCAACTTTAGGGTGGGATGCAGGGCTTAGCGGGCTATGTCTTTGGTGTTTGGCAGAATTGTTGGTGGGCCTGACAGACCAAACAACAAGTTTGGAGCAAACCAGGCACCATTCCACCTCCACTGCGCCTCCAGACACCTACTCTCACCCACACCTACTCACCTTGACACACCTAGACACCTTCACACTTACTATCACCCTCAACTACACTCATGCAATAGCAATTGACCATTTCCACCAGAAAGCACAGCAGCCTCTTCACCCACTCCAGTTCACAGCCCTCTTGAATGTCACCATTTGGGGGGGTGTCAGTTGACACAACAAGTTGGCAGCTAGCAAGGCACCACCTGACATCCACTGCACTCCTACCCACACTTGAATTTGGAGCAGCTACACACATACAATAGCAATGCACCATCTTACACCTGACAGCGCAGCAGCCTCTTGACCCACTCCTGTTCACAGCCCTCTTCAATGTCACCATTTGGGGAGAATGTCAGTTGATACAACAAGTTGGCAGCTGGCAAGGCACCACCTGACATCCACTGCTCTCCTACCCACAGCTAAATTTGGAGCAGCCTCTGGACCCACCTGCACCCTACTCTTGGTCACAGCCCTCGTCAATGTCACAATTTGGGGGTATGTCAGTTGACACAGCAAGTTGGGAGTTACAAAGGCACCACCTGATATCCACTGCACTCCTACCCACACCTGAATTTGGAACAGCTACAACAACACACACACAATAGCAATGCACCACCTTACACCTGGAAGCAGAGCAGCCTCTTGACCTACCTGCATCCCATTCTTGCTCACAGCCCTCCTCAATGTCACACCCTGCTTCCATTTCAGCAGCAGCACCTCTACAATGATCAGGGTCACATGCCCCTGTACTGCGAGGCAATTCATTGGCGAGACATCCCTCTCCTCTTGCGTGACTCGCCTGCCCACACCTGCATTTGGAACAGCCTCTAGTCCCACCTGCATCCCAATCCTGTTCACAGCCCTCCTCAATGTCACACCCGTCGTCTATGTCAGCAGCAGCATCTGTACAATTATCACGGTCGCATGCCCCTGGACTGCAAGGCAATCTGACATCCCTCTCCTCCTGCGTGACTCGCCTGCCCACACCTGCATTTGGAACAGCCTCTAGTCCCACCTGCATCCCAATCCTGTTCACAGCCCTCCTCAATGTCACACCCGTCGTCTATGTCAGCAGCAGCATCTGTACAATTATCACGGTCGCATGCCCCTGGACTGCAAGGCAATTTGACATCCCTCTCATCCGGCGTGCCCCACCTGCCCACACCCGCCTGAAAGCACAGCAGCCTCTAGACCCACCTGCATCCCAATCCTGTTCACAGCCCTCCTCAATGTCACACCCGTCCTCTATGTCAGCAGCAGCATCTGTACAACCATCTCGGTGACATGCTCCTGGACTGTAAGGCAGTTGTGCATCCCTCTCCTCCCGTGTGCCCCGCCTGCCCAAACCCGCCGACTGCGACACGCTCTCGTGGACAACGGACAGCTGCTTGGGACCCAAGCCTGGGCAAACGTCAGTGGGCCTATCCTCTTCACTCTTCCGGTACCTAATAATGGCCAATTATATGTAATTAGTAGGGGTCGGCTATGTTATATCATATTAGTGAATAAATACTATTATGTTATATTAGTCAGAAGAGCCGTCTCACCAGAATTTTGAATTCATTTGAAAAACTTATTTTATTGTGACACTACAATAATATTAGTTAATAACACCAATAACAATTAACTTAGACATGTGCAACACAAACAAGCAAGAATCAAACGTGGACTGGAGCAACACACCAGATGCACAAGAGATAGATGTTTGGAACCAAAGGCTGGGCAATCGTTAGTGGGCCTATCCTCTACACTCTTTCGGTCCCTAATAATGGCCAATTATACGTCATTAGTGGGTGGACAGTAGGTGTCCTCTACACTCTTTCGGTCCCTAATAATGGCCAATTATACGTCATTAGTGGGTGGACAGTAGGTGTCCTCTACACTCTTTCGGTCCCTAATAATGGCCAATTATACGTCATTAGTGGGTGGACAGTAGGTGTCCTCTACACTCTTTCGGTCCCTAATAATGGCCAATTATACGTCATTAGTGGGTGGACAGTAGGTGTCCTCTACACTATGTCGGTCCCTAATAATTGCCAATTATACGTCATTAGTGGGTGGACAGTAGGTGTCCTCTACACTCTTTCGGTCCCTAATAATGGCCAATTATAAGTCATTAGTGGGTAGACGGTAGGTCTCCTCTTCACTCTTCCAGTACCTAATATTGGGCCAGCGGAACTGAACTTAAACAAGTGCAACACAAACAAGCAATAATCGAACGTGGACTGGTGCAACGCGCTAAATGCACAAGAGATAGATGTTTGGAACCCAAGGCTGGGCAATCGTCAGTGGGTCTGTCCTATTCACTCTTCCGTTACCTAAACATTGCCAATTATACCCAATGTTGACGAGTGTAACACAAACAAGCAATAATAAAACGTGGACTGGAGCAGCACGCTAGGTGCAAAAGAGATAGAGGTTTGGAACCAAAGGCTGGGCCTTAGTTAGTGGGTGAACAGTTAGTGTCCTCCTCACTCTTCCTGTACCTCATAATGGCCAATAATACTCACCGTAAACGAGTGCAACACAAACAAGCAATAATCAAATGTGGACTGGAGCAACATACCGGGTACACAAGAGATAGATGTTTGGAACCAAAGGATGCGCCATTGGGCCTTACAGCTTTTAGACTTGAAAACAAACAGTTATACTCCTGTATTTAAGAAGCTGGTCATTGAGACAATTTTTGATCCGATTTTGCTTTCGATTTTGCTTTTGGTCCGCTTTTGGTCGCTTTTGGTCCCCACCAAAATCGGACCAAAAGCTAAGGCTAAATCGACCAAAAGCAAAAGCAGTGTGACACGGGTGTGACCTACCCCTTAGTCAGTTGCTGGACAGTTGGTGCCCTTTTCACTCTTCCGGTACCTAATAATGGTCAATTACATAAATATACAGTACGCCTTATTACAAGGCGCGAGGTTGAGGGGGCCGGCCCGTTTGCTTTCACTGGGGCCAAATGGCCAATTATAAAAAAAGGTAATGATAATGCCTGGTGGGGCGTGGTATTAAAGAACCCGTCGTACGCGGGCAGAGAACTGTGTACTACCTCGACTGGACAACCTACAATGGCGGTTGACAACGACCTGCAACGCTCCATGACCAATTATAGTTAACTTGAACAAGTGCAACACAAACCTAACCTGGTGTAACACGCCAGATGCACAACAGACAGATGCGCAGAACTGTGCATTGACAAAGGCCCCCTGCACAATGTTTGGAACTTGAACTGGCCACCAACTGTTGTAAAGTTTACCTGATTGATGATGATACATTTTGCCTGATTGATGATATAATACATTTTGCCTGATTGATGATGATACATTTTGCCTGATTGATGATGAAATTTGCCTGATTGATGATATAATACATTTTGCCTGACAAGTCCTATGCAGCTTTGCACGCTCAAAAATATTATATTATATTCTATTATCTTATATTCGATTCTCCGCCAAAATATTGATGCACAAAGTAAGACTGTTGATTCCAAATACTCTGCTGAATTGCCAGGTCACAATCAAACAAGTGCAGCACACGTGTGGGGTGGACCTTCACAGAGGCACTAATACAACCTTAACGAGTTCTACAATAATAGCCAATAATACAACCTTAACGAGTTCTACAATAATAGCCAATAATACAACCTTAACGAGTTCTACAATAATAGCCAATCATACCCCCTTAATGAGTACTACAATAATAGCCAATCATACAACCTTAACGAGTTCTACAATAATAGCCAATCATACAGAATAATACAACCTAAACAAGAACAAGAATAATAACCAATCATACAACCCAAACAAGTACAACACTAATAGCCAATAATACAACTTAACGAGTACAACACTAATGTGCAATAATACAACCTTAACGAGTATAGCACTAATAGCCAATCATACAAAATTGACGAGAACAACAATAACAACCAAGTATACAAACTTAACGAGAACAACAATAACAACCGATCATACAACCTAAGCAAGTGCAGCACACCTGTGGGGTGTGGGTGGACCTTCCCGGAGGGTGTGTAGGACAGGCGAGATCTTCACTGCGTGGCTGCCTCCACCGCTCCAGCCACCGCCGCAGCTGCTCGGTAAGCTCGAACCCCCTCCTGATGCTCCTCCCATTGTAATCGACGGATCTAGGCTGCCTGTGTGTATCATTTATACATTGAAACCATATCCGGGGGGGGAGACGGGGGCAACAACTTCCTATGATGCGCCGAAACCATTCGGTTCTACAAAAATGGACTTTGGTAGACATTTCAACTGCCAATACCCCCCTTCTCCCCCAATTTCAACTGCCAATACCCCCCCTCCCCCCCCCCAGCCAATACCCCCCTTCTACCCTATTTCAACCGCAAATTCCCCCCTCCCCCCCCTTAGCCAATACCCCCTCACCCCCTGTTTCAACCGCAAATCCCCCCCCTCCCCCCCCCTTAGCCAATACCCCCCTCACCCCCTGTTTCAACCGCAAATCCCCCCCTCCCCCCCCCCCAGCCAATACCCTCCTCCCCCCCAATTTCAACCCCCCCCCCCCCCCCCCCCCCCCCCCCAGCCAATCCCCCCCCTCCCCCCCTATTTCAACCGCAAATCCCCCCCCTCCCCCCCCCCAGCCAATGCCCCCCTTCTCCTGTATGTGGGTTTCTCACCCCTTTCAGTGACATACAATGGTCTAGTGGTAGACCAGAGGTTGAAGAGTCGGGGGTCCGACTCCCCCTTCGGTCGCTCTTGGCGTTGCAGGTCGTCGTCAACCGCGATGGTAGCTTGTCCAGTTGAGGTAGGAGACCGCTCCCCACCCGCGTTCGACGGGCTCCCTTAACACCACTCCCCACCAGGCCTTATCATTACCTTGGTTTCTCACGCTCATCCAATATGATTGTTCATCCGCTAATACTCATTTCAACCGCAAATCCCCCCCCCCCACCCCCTATTTCAACCGCAACCTCCCCCCCCCCCCCTCCCCCCCCCCCAAGCCAATACCCCCCTTCTCCTGTATGTGGATTCTCACGCTCATCCAATATGATTATTGATCCGCTAATACTCAAGACATAATTTGCTGAAGCACAATATTATAATTTGCTGGAGGACATCTCTTAGTATTCTTGTTGGCACTGCCGGATGCATCCCCAAGGCTGGAGTCAAGTAAACAGGTTCGAAACAATTCCTATGGGTTCATGAACTAACATTGTGTTGCCGGTAGTTACTACCGGATACGGCAACCAAGACCAAGTCTGAAGCCTTGTAAATACATTCAAAACAAATTCCTGTGAGGGTTCATGAAAGGTAATGATAACGCCTGGTGGGGCGTGGTGTTAAGGGAGCCCGTCGTACGTGGGTGGGGAGCGGTTTCCTGCCTCAACTGGACAAGCTACCATAATGGTTGACGAGGAGAGGGTTCATGAACTAACATTGTATCACCTTTAGTTACTATCGGATATGGCAACCAAGACCAAGGCTGAAGCCTTGTAAAAACGTTCAAAAAAAATTCCTGTGAGGGCTCATGAACTAACATTGTGTCGCCTGTAGTTACTATCGGATATGGCAACCAAGACCAAGGCCGAAGCCTTGTAAAAACGTTCAAAACAAATTCCTGTGAGGGCTCATCAAACAACATTTTGTTAGGTACTGCCAGTGAGCGACCCCAAGGCTGGAGCCATGTAAATAGGTGAAAAAAACGAATCCTGTGGGTTCATGAACAAACATGGCGGGCTTTCTTATACAATTGTTTCTCATAGTCATCGAATACACTCCTAATCAAATACACTTCTGTGATTCCCTCCTATGATTCCCTCCTATGATCACCTGTTGAGTCGAGCGTCTCCCGGTGCTTTCTCTCAGCAGCTTTTCGCTGGCGGTCTTTCTTAGACAAAGTTTTCTCATAGTCATCATCGATCAGCTTGCTCAAGTCGAGAACCTCTCCTAGGGGGGGAAAGGGGGAGGGGGAGGGGGTAGGGGGGGAGGGGGTGGTGTTGGGGTGTTGGGGGTTGGGGGGGGGGGGGGATAGAAGTGGAGGGTTAGGGGTTGCTAAAGTCGAGCACCTCTCCTAGGGGGGGAACAGGCGGGGGGGGAGGGGGGTTGGGCTGGTGGGGTTAGAAAGGGGAGGTTAGGGGTACTCAAGGTCGCGTACCTCTCCTAGGGGGGAAAGGGGGGAGGGGGGTTGGGGGGGGGGGATTGGGATAGAAGGGGTGGGAGGGTTTAGGGGTGCTAAGGCGAGCACCTCTCCTAGGGGGGATAGGGGGGAGGGGGGCTGGGGTTGGGTGGTGGTGGGTAGAAAGGGAGGGTTAGGTGGTGCTCAAGTCGAGCACCTCCTCCTAGGGGGGGAAAGGGGGGAGGGGGTGCGGGGGTTGGGGGTTGGGGGGGGGGATAGAAAGGGAGGGTTAGGGGGTGCTCAAGTCGAGAACCTCTCCTAGGAGGGGAAAGGGGGGAGAGGGCGGGTGGGGGGGGTGGGGAGGGAGAAAGGGGAGGGTTGGGGGGTGCTTAAGTCGAGAACCTCTCCTAGGAGGGAAAGGGGGGAGAGGGGGTGGGGGGGGGGGGGAGAGAAGACGGGAGAAAGGGAGGGTTGGGGGGTTGCTTCTAAGTCGAGAACCCTCTCTGGAGGGGAAAAGGGGGGAAAGGGGGGAGAGGGGGTGGGGGGGAGAAGGGAGGGTTGGGTGGAGGGTGCTTAAGTCGAGAACTTCTTCCTAGGAGGGGAAGGGGAGGGGGGGGTTGGGGGTTGGGGGGGGGGTAGATATAAGAAAGGTGGGGTTAGGGGGGTGCTCAAGTCGGAAACCCTCCTAGGAGGGGCAAGGGGGAGGGGTGGGATGGGAGGAGAAAAGGGGGGGAGAGGAGGGTGGGCGTTGGGGGGTGGGGGTTGGGGGGCGGGGAGGGCGGGGGGGGGGATTGATATAGAAGGGGAGGGGGTGCTCAAGTCGAGAAACCTGTCCTAGGGGTGCGTAGGGGGGTAGGAGGCTGGGGGGGGGGGGGGGGGGGGGCCCACCAGAAGGGGAGGGGGGGGAGGAGGGTTGGGGCTTTTTTTTTTTTGGGGGGGGGGTAGATAGGGAGGGTTGGGGGGGGTTTTGCTCAAGTCGAGAACGTCATGGGGGGGAAGGGGGCAGGGTGGGGGAGGGGAGGGGAGGGAGGGGAGGAGGGTGGGGGTTGCTCAAGTTGAGAACCTGTCCTTTGGGGTGAAAGGGGGCAAGGGGGGAGGGGAGGGAGGGGAGGAGGGTTGGGGGTTGCTCAGTCGAGAACCTGTCCTTGGGGGTTGAAAGGGGGCAGGGTGGGAGGGGAGGGAGGGGATGGGAGGAGGGTTGGGGGTTGCTCAAGTCGAGAAACCTGTCCTTGGGGGTGATGAAGAAAGGGGGCAGGGGGGGAGGGGAGGGGAGGGAGGGGAGGAGGGTTGGGGGTTGCTCAAGTCGAGAAATCTGTCCTGGGGGTGAAAGGGGGCCTGGGGGGGAGGGGAGGGAGGGGAGGAGGGTTGGGGGTTGCTCAAGTCGGAGGAACCTGTCCTTGGGGGTGAAAGGGGCACGGGGGGGAGGGGAGGGGAGGGGAGGGGGAGGAGGGTTGGGGTTGCTCAAGTCGAGAACCTGTCCTTGGGGGGCAGGGGGGCAGGGGGGGAGGAGGGTTGGTGGGATTGGGGGGGGGGGGAGAGAAGGGGAGGGGTGGGTGGGTGGGTGGGGGTTGGGGGGGGGGGAGGGGAGGGGGGAGGAGGAGGAGGAGGAGGAGGGAGGAGGGAGGGGAAGGGGAGGAGGTGAGGGGGCAGCTGTGGGTCAAATACAGGAGGCATGGTAACAGCAGGAAACAGGGCCCAGAAAATTGAGATAATGATGATGATGATGATTGCATTTTTCTTGGTGCCCTACAGGACTTCATATTTGCCCGCGGCTTGACGGAGTCAAGTGGGAGTTAATGCTACTGCGGGGCCTGGCATAGGAATGGGGTGTGAATTAGTAATAGTATGGATTTGTGGTTGGCCCCAATGCAAGCAAACGGGCTGGCCCCCTCGCCTCGTAAGTCGTAATAAGGAATTCTATTTATTTAATAGGGTTTAATGATCTCCAGACAAATTATAAATGATCTCCAGACAAGGCCCTGGTGATGCATGCTGTCTTTTGGCCCATGGAATTATTCATAATCCATGGAAATTATTCATGATCCATGGAAATTATTCATGATCCATGGAAAGTATTGATGATCCACGGTAATCCATGTTTAATGATCTCCAGACAAATTATTAATGATCTCCAGACAAGGCCCCGGTGATGCATGATGTCTTCTGGCAGGCAGGAATAACAAAAATAAATCAATAAAACGCCTTATGACAAGGCGTGATGTTCAGGGGGGGCAGCCCTTCTGCTTGCGCTGGGGCCAACCACCAATTATGACAGGCATATTCTGTTGGCAAGCAGTAAGTTGAGCCTGGTGTTTTGACGCGTATAATAAAAAACAAAAATGATCCTGCCACATTGTGTACCTGTTGCCAAGGTGTGTAACAATGTACAATGAAAGTGAAAACGTGTACAAAAAGCATTGCGGGCATTACATGCCATGTGGTGGTGGTGGTGTGTGTGGGTGGGGCAGTCAAGGTGTGTAACACTGTGCAGCAGGAGGAGGTGCGTGTGTGTGTGTTGGGGGGGGGGGGGGGGGGGGGGGGGGGGGGGGGGGGACATTCAAGCTTTACATGCCACTTTCCTGGTTCATTGTTACGCATTTACATTTTCCTGGTAAATATATGTTTACTGCCAAAGCCGGCGAGCAGCCGAGTTGCTAAGTTCTGTTGCTTTGATGCATATCATACTTCAGTTAAATACCTTGAAATTCGCAGGCAGGAGGAATAGGGGTAGCTAGGGGGGAATAGGGGTAGCTGGGGGGGAATAGGGGTAGCTAGGGGGGAATAGGGGTAGCTAGGGGGGGATAGGGGTAGCTAAGGGGGTATAGGGGTAGTAAGGGGGGAAACAGGGTTAGGGGAGGGAAAGGGGGATTAAGGGGGAACAGGCTTAGGTTGGAAAAAACTAGGGCTAGTTAGTGATAGTATCAACTACACCCTCCTGTAAATCTATAAATGCTCTTGACTATGTGAGGTTGGGCCTTTAGCCTAGTAGATTACCCCTGGACTGTACATACATAGGGATGGCACAGTTTTTGATATGCTCATCTGCTTTTCTTGTTATATAGATATGGAGGCCCCCAAAAGCTACAAAAGCTACAAAAAGGCTGTAAAAGCTATCAAGGCTATAAATTAACAAAACGCTGTCCCTGAAGTGCCTAAAACCATGAAGCTAGAAAAAACCGCTGTAAGATTTGAAAAAGATCCCTATTAGGGACTGGTATATTATATGAAGTTGATCAAAGGCAAGAATAATATCATTTGACATCATAGAAACTGCATCATTTGATATTGTATCTAAATGGCAATTTTAGCCTAGTCAGACTGCCAGCATCATATGATGACATGTCATATCATAAAGGCCGTTCCCTAGGTTTAGATCATCGCCCAGGTATTTTTTCCAGCTACCAGCAGCAGCTTCTTGGCAGCCCATTGAGCTAGCCACTAGGCTTAGCCGCACGATTTCGACAGTTCTGGACAGTGTATTCTGACAGCTTCCAGACACACTAGGTTGCGTCAGCTTCGGCTGAATAGCCAGTCAGGAGAGCTGCCTAGAAGCTGCTGCTGGTAGCTGAACAGAAAGCACTGTCATCACACATACCCAGGGAACGGCAACTAATATTAGTGTTTGAAAAACTAATATTAACTTATATGATTATAGTTTCGCAAAAATATGAGTTTTTCCTGAGTTTTTCAATACATTTAAAATTCTGGTGAGACGGCTCGTCACTCTAATATTAACTTATATTCAATAATACTATTCATTCACCAATATTAGCTAACTTAGCCTTTCCTTTCACATACCCACCTTGATCTACCTGACAAGTGTTCATTCTGGCCAGGTTAAGGGAAGGAGCAGGCTGAAGCATGGATAACCTCGTGTCGGTGGGGATACGCATGGATTCCCTCCTGGTGCCCTGCAGCGTCACCCTCATGGACCTTCCTCCTGGTGAGGGCGGACACTGTCGGCGGGTCAGCTTACTGGGTGACTCAACCTGCGTACTTGAGAAGCTCATCCGCCCAATGGGTGAATCCGGTACCATGCGGCCCACACGCCTGCCTGGCGATTCGGGGCCCACGTGGTTCATGCGTGCGGCAGGTGCTTCCGAAACCGCCCGGCCGCGGCCGCTGGCCAGTGGGGACTCCGGGACAAGGCTGGGGGACAGTAGTTTTGGAGCCGGCGGTGGTGCTGGGTGTGGACCACCTCCTGGACGGGTTGGGTTCTCATAAAATGAGGGATCATCCGCTGCATGACGGAGGACGTAGGAGGTAGGAGACTTTTCACGCATGGATTCAAACCTGTTAAAGAAAAAAGGGAAGCTGGGTTTGAGCCTGTATGGGTTGGGTTTTCATTAACGGGGGGAGCATCCACAGGAGGAGGCAGGAGACTTTGCACGGCTACTTTTCTGTTGTGTGTGTGTGTGAGAGTGTGTGTGGGAGGGTGGTGGAGTGTGTGTGTGTGGTGTGTGTGTGTGTGTGGTGTGTGTGTGTGTGGGGGGGGGGGGGGGGGGGGGGGGGGAAGGCCTGTTGAAGAAAACGGAGAAGCTGGGTGATTGAGTGGGCGGGTTGGGGTCCTTTGCAGGGTATGGGGGTCCTTTGCAGGAGAAGGGGATGCGCTTTGGTGCAAGAAGGAGCGTCGGGTTGTGAGGATGTGAGAAAAACAGAATGGCAGTCAAAAAGCAATACTATAAACTATGCCATACTGCCCTATGCATTACTATATTGTGCAATACTGTAGTATGCAATACTATGTAATTCTATACTATCCAATACTATACTAAGCAATACTATACTATGCAATACCATAATAAGCAATACTCTGGCAATACTGTACTACGGAATACTGTACTACCCAAGATTATACTATACTCTGCAATATCATACGATGCACCAGGGCACTTCCATTGACCAATTGGCCAGTGCTTTAGCACACTTGAAAAAAAGAAAACTGCCATTTGTAGTGCAAAAAGCGCAACAATTGCTTCCTGCGCCCACAGAGGGTTGCAAAAAACTGCACGAAAGGCGCAGTGGGGCTCAAAAAGGCAGCGCGCCAGCGCGCAAAAGCGCGCGCTTGGGAGTAACCTGCGATGCACCACCTAGATTCACAATACTATACTATCCAATACTACAATACTATACTATGCAATACTGATGTATGCGATACTATACTGTCCAATACTATACTTGGCAATACTGTAGAATGCAATGCTATACTATCCAATACTATATTACTATACTATGCAATACTGTTGTATGCAATACTATACTATGCAATACCATACTGTCCAATACGATACTTGGCAATACTATCCAATACTATATACTATACACTGTACCACCTAGACTCACGAAGTATCCTGATCTCCTGCCGCACCACTTCCAGGCACAGGGCTGAGTAGCACGGGCGTGACTCCCTCAGACCCGGTCTCCGAGTCCCCGGTCATGCCAGTGTTAAAAACACTGGATTCGTGAATTCTACTCCAATACGAGGTTGCTGAGGCGGGCAGCTGTCCCCCTTCATGCCCACCACTAGTGGTCGTGCCAGAGTTGTAGGATGCTGGTGATCCGTGAGGTCTAGCTCCATTGTATGGGCCTTGCTCTGTCTCAGCACTGCTGTCATGCTCGGCGCCACCCCAGTCGGAAGACAGGGACACATTGCTTCCGTCTGTTGCACGGCGGCGGTACAGCCGACGCTGCAGCTTCTCTCGTGCGAGTGAATCCCTGTGTATAGGTGGAGATGAAGTGACATGGTTAGAGATGAAGTGCGTGGTCGTAAGATGAAACGCTGTCCCTGGAAACACTGTCCCTGGAAAACCATAAAGCTAGAAAAAACCACTTTCAGATTTGAAAAACAAAAAATCAGGGAAACCCATCTCCTGGGATGAAATCCCAATCATAAAAAGGGGAATTCTGACATTGCAAGTTTCATAGGCCTCAAGATGGCGGAAAGGATAGAGCTAGAGATCTGGGGTTAGGAGGGACACCCAAACCCAGCCAAATTTCTAACCTGCCATGTTGATTTGGCCATAGATGGCGGGGGGAAACACGCGCTAGAGATAGGGGTAAGGCGGACACACAACCCCACACCACAATCCAGCCCCATTCTGACTTGACTGTTGAGGCGGCCCTCCAGATGGCGGGGGGGACAGAGCTAGAGATCTGGGTGCCTGCAGCGCGTAAGCTGGCTGATACCTTGCTCAAGCTGGCCCGGGTCGTGGATTTCCAATTATGGCTCATTTCGTCGCGCCGCTGGGAGGACTTCCTATCAGTTTTGGTGGAGTGCATATGTCGCCAGATATTGACGGTGTCTCCTGTTGGGTGTTAAGGGTTTTTTGTTTTTTGGACGAGGCATACGCCCAGATATTGACGGTGTTCTCCTGTGTGTGTACGGGTTTCGGTTTTTGGACGCGTGCATGTCACCAGAATTGACGTGTCCTGTGGGGTAAGGGTTTAGGGTTTGGACGAGTGCAGGTCACCAGCTATGACGGTGTTCCTGTTGTGTTGTAAGGGTTTAGGGTTCGGGTTTTGGACGAGTGCATTTGTGCCCGATCGATCGGGGTTCTCCTGTTGGGTGTTAAGGGTTTAGGGTTTTGGACGAGTGCATATGTCGCCAGATATTGACGGTGTCTCCTGTTGGGTTAAGGGTTTAGGGTTTAGGGTTTTGGACGAGTGCATTTGTTGCCAGATATTGACGGTGTCTCCTGTTGGGTGTCAAGGGTTTAGGGTTTGGGACGAGTGCATATGTCACCAGATATTGACGGTGTTTCTTGTTGGGTTGGGTGTTAAGGGTTTAGGGTTTGGGACGGGTGCATATGTTGCCAGATATTGACAGTGTTTCCTGTTGGGTTGGGTGTTCAGGGTTGAGGGTTTTGGACGGGTGCATATGTTGCCAGATATTGACAGTGTTTCCTGTTGGGTTGGGTGTTAAGGGTTTAGGGTTTTGGACGGGTGCATATGTTGCCAGATATTGACAGTGTTTCCTGTCGGGTTGGGTGTTCAGGGTTGAGGGTTTTGGACGAGTGCATATTTGGCCAGATGTTCACGACGTCTCCTGTTGGATGTTGGGTTGGATGTTGGATTTGGTGTGGGGTTGGCTGTTGTTTTGCTTGGGTCATTATCACCATCATTGCCATCAGCACCACCATATCTGTATCATCATCATCAGGTTGGGTGTTGGGTTGGTTTGGGTGTTGGGTTGGGTGTTAGTTTAGGTTAGGTCTAGGGTTGGGTGCTGAGTTTTGGGTGTTGGTTTGGTTTGGTTTGGGTGTTTGGTCGGTTAGGGTGTTTTGTTTGGAAGTTGGTTTGGGTGTTGGTTTGGTTGTTGGTTTGGTTTGGGTGCTGGGCTGAGTGTTGGGTTGGTTTGGGTGTTGGTTTGGGTATTGGTTTGGGTAGGTGTTGGTTTGGGCTGGGTGTTGGGTTGGGTGTTGGGTTGGGTGTTTTGTTTGCGTTGTTGGGTTTGGTTGGGATTGGTTGGTTTGGGTGTTGGGTGAATGTTGGTGGTTGGTGTTGGTGGGTGGTGTGGCTTGGGTTGAGTATTGTGTTAAGTGTTGGGTTGGATGTTGGAAAACGTTTGGTGCACAATATCATATCCAGTAATTCTGAATTGGGACATGTGTTAGTGTCATTTCGTCTCATCTGATAGGTGACAAAAAGGTACAAGTCGAGTAAGACGTGATCAGAGTTGGCGAGGCTATGATGAAGCCAAGTGGATTAAAGCTCTAAGCTGGTGTACCTAGTAGGCTACCCCTGGAGTGTATTCCAACAATTAGACCATGGATGTACACACCTAGTAGCAGCGATTTGTTTTCAAATCTGAAAGTTTTTTTCTTCTGGCTTTTCTGGCTTTTCTGGATTTATGCCTCCTCCAGGGACAGCCGTATAGTGTTTTTTATAGCTTACATAGCTTTTTGCAGCTGCCAGGGCCATTTCGGGCAAACAACTAAGTTTTTCTTGTGTGTAGCGATGATTTCGCTAAAACAGGGTAAAATCTAGCGATCGATATATATGGCGGAACAAAAATCCCTGCCTAGCGGGCTACATGCAGTGGACTTGGACTTCCTTTAGACTGGACACCCAGACATAACAACTGACATTCGGCAGACACTTCGGTTAAATTAGAGTCTATGCGTGCTTCCCCGTTTGGAACGGGATGGCTCTATCGTAGAGCGATCTCGATTCGTACGGAAGCACGTGCGTGGTCTATACGGTACTGGTTAGAAACCCATCGAGTCACTGAGCCACCCGTTTTTTTTGTTTAATTATGCGTGATTTCTGTGCTCCTGTCGACCGAACTCGCAATCAAATTAAGAGGTGCCGTGTAGCAAGTGATGTTGAGGGGGCCAGCCCATTTGCTTGCACTGGGGCCAACGACCAGGCCGAATATATGCACACATGTAAACTTAAAAATATACATGAATATGCCCCCCCCCCCCCCCCCCCCCCCCCCCCCCCCCCACCCCCCCCCCCCCCCCCCCCCCACCACACACCACCCCCACCCTCACTACTGCACCTTCCCCCCCACACACTCCTACACACTGCGCCTCCCCCCCCCCCCCCACCCCCCCCACCCCCCCCTTCCCCCCCCCCCCCCCCCCCCCCCCCCCCCCCCCCCCCCCCCCCACCCCACCCCACCCCCCCCACTACCACACCCACACACTCCCCCCCCCCCCCCGGGATTATGATGTTTTGCGGCCTGTTACCGAATGCGTGTATGGGCTAGGAGCTTCAATTATCCCTGTGGCACGATTTCAGGGCGGCCATCAGTAAAACAATTGTTTGGGGTTCAGTTCATCAGTGCTTTTCCGTTGTAGCCCTTCCTGTCACATTCGGGCAAGTCTTTTAGCCTAATTGGCCTACCCCTGGACTGTAACAACATACACTATGCTTGTTTAGAGACCGGCATACCATATGATGTTGACCAAAGGCGAGTATGCTATCATATGATATCATACAAATTGCGTCATTTGATATGATATCGTATATAAATGGTAACTTTAGCCAAGTCAGATTGCCGGCATCATCTGATATCATACTGATGCTCCCTATGTATGTGGGCTTAGAGCGCACTCATTGCGGAAGGCGGCACTAACCCATATTTATGTAGTTCTGCCTTGCCCTTTTTCATGTACTGCTGCACTTGTTCATGTATTGCTGCACTTTGTCATGTATTGCTGCCCTTTGTCATGTATTGCTGCCCTTTGTCATGTATTGCTGCACTTGTTCATGTATTGCTGCCCTTTTGTCATGTATTGCTGCCCTTTGTAATGTATTACTGCCCTTTGTCATGTATTGCTGCCATTTGTCATGTATTGCTGCCCTTTGTCATAAATAGCTGCCCTTTTTCATGTATTGCTGCCCTTGTTCATGTATTGCTGCCCTTTGTCATGTATTACTGCCCTTTGTCATGTATTGCTGCCATTTGTCATGTATTGCTGCCCTTTGTCATGTATTGCTGCCCTTGTTCATGTATTGCTGCCCTTGTTTACGTATTGCTGCACTTGTTTATGTATTGCTGCCCTTGTTCATGTATTGCTGCCCTTTGTCATGTATTGCCGCCCTTGTTCATGTATTGCTGCCATTCGTCATGTATTGCTGCCCTTGTTCATGTATTGCTGCACTTTGTCATGTATTGCTTTACTTGTTCATTTATTGCTGCCCTTTGTCATGTATTGCTGCCCTTTGTCATGTACTGCTGCCCTTTTTCCCCCCATGCCCTTTTTCCCCCCATGCCCTTTTTCCCCCCATGCCCTTTTTCCCCCCATGCCCTACTTGTTCATGTATTGCTGCCCTTTGTCATGTATTGCTGCCCTTTTTCATGTATTGCTGCACTTGTTCATGTATTGCTGCCCTTTTTTATGTATTGCTGCACTTGTTTATGTATTGCTGCCCTTGTTTATGTATTGCTGCCCTTGTTCATGTATTGCTGCCCTTTGTCATGTATTGCCGCCCTTGTTCATGTATTGCTGCCCTTTGTCATGTATTGCTAAACTTGTTCATGTATTGCTGCCCTTTGTAATGTATTACTGCCCTTTGTCATGTATTGCTGCCATTTGTCATGTATTGCTGCCCTTTGTCATGTGTTGCTGCCCTTTGTCATGTATTGCTGCCCTTTGTCATGTATTGCTGCCCTTGTTCATTTATTGCTGCCCTTTGTCATGTATTGCTAAACTTGTTCATGTATTGCAGCACTTATTCATGTAATGCTGCACATGCTCATGTATTGCTGCCCTTTGTCATGTATTGCTGTACTTGTTCATGTATTGCTACACTTGTTCATGTATTGCTGCACTTATTCATGTAATGCTGCACTTGCTCATGTATTGCTGCACTTGCTCATGTATTGCTGTAATGGTTCATGTTTTGCTGCCCTTGTTCATGTATTGCTGCACTTTGTCATGTATTACTTTACTTGTTCATTTATTTCTGCCCTTGTTCATGTATTGCTGCCCTTTGTCATGTATTGCTGCACTTTGTCATGTATTGCTTTACTTGTTTATGTATTGCTGCACTTTGTCATGTATTGATTTACTTGTGCATGTATTGCTGCCCTTGTTCATGTATTGCTTTACTTGCTCATGTATTGCTGCCCTTGTTCATGTATTGCTGCACTTTGTCATGTATTGCTTTACTTGTTCATGTATTGCTGCCCTTGTTCATGTATTGCTGCACTTTGTCATGTATTGCTTTACTTGTTCATGTATTGCTGTCCTTTGTCATGTATTGCTTTACTTGTTCATGTATTGCTGCCCTTGTTCATGTATTGCTGCCCTTGTTCATGTATTGCTGCCCTTTGTCATGTATTGCTTTACTTGTTCATGTATTGCTGCCCTTGTTCATGTATTGCTGCCCTTTGTCATGTATTGCTGCCCGTTGTCATGTATTGCTGCCCTTGTTCATGTATTGCTGCCCTTTGTCATGTATTGCTGCCCTTAATCATGTATTGCCTTACCCTTTTTATTGTAGTACTGCACTTACCCTTCTTCATGTAGTGTTGCCTGACGATGACAAACTGCTGGTAATGCCACTGCGACAGGAACATGAGGAATATGGAGGTGAGCACACATGTATCCATTTCATTATTATTATCATTATTATTTAATCTGAAATTAAGCACACATGTATCCAGTTTGTTTTATTATTATTTTGATCATCATTCTTTTACTATTAATTTTATTTTGTAATATTAAGGTGAGCACAAGTATATCCAGTTTGTTTTCCGACGTCGCGTCGTCACTGCGTCGCCAGTTGGGCGTTGTCACTGCGTTGCCACTGCGTCGACACGCGTTGTCACTGCGTCGCCATTTGGGCGTTGCATGGCGACGCATGAACCCCTGAGCCTCCCGGGCTCTGTGCTTCTTTTTAATTTCAGATCCTTTTACTATTAATTTTATTTTGTAATATTAAGGTGAGCACAAGTATATCCAGTTTGTTTTCCAACGACGCGTCGTCACTGCGTCGCCAGTTGGGCGTTGTCACTACGTTGCCACTGCGTTGCCACGCGCTGTCACTGCGTCGCCATTTGGGCGTTGCATGGCGACGCATGAACCCCTGAGTCTCCCAGGCCCTATGCTTCTTTTTAATTTCAGATTCCTGTAGGCCAGGTTGAGTAGCAACTTCAGCTACTCAAGCCTGATTTCGTGATTTTTGAGTAGCACAGCGCAGATCCCCGAGTGCGGAGGGCAGCGCGTTGCACTGGGGTCGCACGGAGTCGCACAATTTTTGATGCGTCGAACACAAAAAAATCCAAGAGGTCAGACTGATTTTCCAAGAAGCACGCCGTTGATTTGTAATAACAGGGCCAAAGGAACTTCCTTTATAGCAATTCAGGGGATGATCTGGACAAACCGGTTCCGCGAGAACTCGTACTTCGTACTTCGTTGAGAATTTTTGTCTGTAAATTCGAAAATTCTCGACAATTTGGCCTGGAATTCTCGACAATTCTCGACTAAGTACGAACCGTTCATCCCCTGAATTGCTATAAGTATGCAAGAACGCAACTTGTGCCTCCAACAAACATAGCAGTGCCCCCCCCCCCCCCCCCCCCCCCCTCACCCACCTACGCACCCCACACCCACACCACCACCTTGAGCGCACCTTGAGCAGCCAACAGGTGTAGATGAGGTAGCCGGATATGAAGACAAAGTGTATCCTGCGGGGAGGAGAAGTGTGGACACGATGGGAACTTGGCCCACATCAACGAGGTGAACTTGGCCCACATCATAAGATAACAATGAAGATAATAATGTCTTAAAACATGCATTAAGATAACAATGAAGATCACAATGCTTTGAAAACATGCATGAAGATAACAATGCCTTAAAAACACGCATGGACATTATAATGTATTCAAGACACGCATGTACATTACAATGCCATAAAAACATGCATGAACATTACAATGCCATAAAAACACGTATGAACATTACAATGCCATAAAAATACGCATGAACATTACAATGCCATAAAAACGCGTATGAACATTACAATGCCATACAAAAACGCATGTACATAACAATGCCATAAAAACACGTATGAACATTATAATGCCATAAAAACACGTATGAACATTACAATGCCATACAAAAACGCATGAACATAACAATGCTTTGATTTTGATTGGATTAATTAAGTCACTGCCCAGGTCGGCGAGCAGCCTTAAAGCTTTAAGTGGCTGAAGCCATGTTACAAAGTTCAAGTTCAAGAAAGGCGTACCAAAGAAGAGTACTAGGGCTATGTACGACGACGTGCCATTTCTCGTATCTTCACCTCTAACTAGCGATATAATTACGGGATGTATTTTAACGCTAGCAAGCACAAAAAATAGCAAAAAAACTACTACCCCCCCCCCCCCCTCCTCCTAACCGTACATACCAGAGAAGTGGAGATTTAGGCTGAACGTGCCGCTTCTCTTCTCTTCACCCCTAACTAGCGCTATAATTACGGGATTTGTTTAGAGCTAGCAAGCGCCAAAAATAGCAATAAACTTCTACCCCCTTCCCCCCCCTCCTAACCCTACATACCAGAGAAGAGGAGATCCCGGCTCAACGTTTGTTAGGGTTGCCTTCATGAAGCTTGCACCACTTGCATCTACCAGGTAGTTCCCAGACAAGTGTACTGGGAGGAGTACTGCCATGGAAAGAATTGCCATTGGTGTGAACAGCTGCACTCCCATGGTCATGGTTTTCACCATCATCTACGGGTGGGTGGGGGTGGGTGGGGAGGAATAAAAGCTTATTTTTCGGGCAGGGGGTTCTGTGGTCTAGAATCTTGGTTGATTCGCTTTCTTCACCATCATCTGCGTGGGTGGGGGGGGGGGGGGGGGGGGGTGGGGGGGGGGGGGGTGGGGGGGTGAGGTGAGTGGGCGGGGTGGTGGGATGGGTGGGGGTTGGGGGGGCAGAGGAGGGATAACAGCTTATTTTTGGGCAGGGGATTCTATGGTGTAGGATCTAGGTTGATTTGCTTTCTTCACCATCATCTGTAAGGTGGGCATGTGGGCATTTACACCTCCTTCCCTTCATGTGCAATATGGGGTGGATAGTGATGCTAGAGAGTGGCAACCCCAGGTGGTGCCCAATGACTTGCCAGGGAACAGTTGCACTCCTATGGTCAAGGTCTTCATGATCATCTGCGGGGTGGGGTGGGGGGGGGGGGTGGGGGGGGTTGAAGCTTCTTTTCGGACAGGGGGTTATATGGTATAGGATCTAGGTTGATTTGCCTTCTTTCACCATCATCTGTAAGGTGGGTATGTGGGGATTTATACTTTTTTTCCCTTCATACGCAATATGGGGTGGATAGTGGTGGAGAGTGGGAACCCCAGGTGGTAAAACATGAGTTGTGAGGAAACAGTTGCACTCCTATGGTCAAGGTCTGCATGATCATCTGCGGGGTGGGCGTTCATACATACACTTAACTTAAATAAATAAATAGTAAGCCATGTTCCGAGGCGTGAGGTTGAGGAAGCCAGCCTGTTTGCTTTCACTGGGACCAACCACCACACTGTACTTCTACTTTACTTACTTACTACTTACTTACTCACTACTTGCTCACTATTTACTTACTTGTACGTTACCGAATTCTAGTTTCTTCCCTTCACTCACGTGCTGTGCTATTCAGCCAATATGAGGGGAATAGTGATGGAGAGTGGTAACCTAAGGTGGTACAATATGAGTTGACAGGGAGCAGTTGCACCATCATCTTCAGGGAGCACCTTCACCATCATCTGCAAGGTAGACGCGTGGCAATTATACTTCCTTCCCTCCACTTAAGGGCTGGGTTCACACAGTATGAGGTGGATAGTGATGGAGAGTGGCAACCTACGGTGGTACAATATGAGTTGACAGGGAACAGTTGCACCCTCATGGTCATGCTCTTCACCATCATCTGCAAGGTAGACGTGTAGGCAATTATACAACCTTCCCTTCACTCACGTGCTGGGCCATTCACGCAGTGTGAGATGGATAGTGATGGAGAGTGGTAACTCCAGGTGGTGCAATATGAGTTGGCAGGGAACAGTTGCACCCCCATGGTCATGGTCTTCACCAGCATCTGCAAGGTGGGCGTTATTACTGACACTTTACTTTTACTTACTTACTACTTGCTTACTAATAGCTTACAATTTTCTTACTTATACTTAACTGAATTACACTTCCTTCCCTTCATTCACCAGGGACATGTTTTTCCGCTATATATAGCGATCGCTAGTTTTGACCCTGTTATGGAGAAATCATCGCTATACAAAAGTTAAAAAAAAAAAGTTTTGTGTGTGCCCCAAATGGCTCCCAAAAGCTATAAAAGCACTAAAACACTGTCCTTGGAGGAGGCCTAGAACCATATAGCTAGAAAAACTCCACTTTCAGATTTGAAAAAAACATCACTGTCACTCACGTGCTGGGTTATTCACGCAATATGAGGTGGATAGTGATGAAGAGTGGTAACCCAAGGTGGTAATGATAACACATCCCGTTTTGATGCATGGCTCAATGGTAGAGCTCGTTGAAATAACGGAGGTGCGGGGTTTGAATCCCTAAGGGTGTGCTTTAGTGAGTGGTAACCCAAGGTGGTACAAAACAACTTGGAAAGGGAACCCATTTGGTTAGTGAACAGTTGACAAAGGCATACCATTTCTACTATCTCCACCACCATACTACCAACATCACTACCTCAGCTGAACCACTGCCGCCACTACATCTCTGACACTAATGAGCCACTACTAACATAACAATCACCACTGCCATCACTACCACCACTAAACCATGACCACTTGTTTTCCACCTCTGAATTCACTTGACCTCCCCATACACATGTTTTATCACTAGGCTCCTTTGAACTGGAACTCCCTCAATGAATACTGTTTTCATTCCAAAAAAGTACCTGGAAACTGTATAAATACTGTCTCCAGTCTATACCGGTATCTGGAAACTATGTAATTACTGTCTTTAGCACGGTGACTACTGCTAGCCCCGGCTTACGCAGTGGTGTCCTTAATTTCACGTCCTGTGAGTGACTGCATTACACAGATGTGACAATTTCAATTTCAATACTGTCTCTAGCTGTCTCTAGTTTCCAAATACTGTGTCCTGACCCAGAATACCTTCCCCCACCCCAATTCTTCGGTACCTTTCTCTCAATACCATTCCTTACCATGACGCAACATTCCCTGCCACAGTTTGTCCAGACCAGTATTGACAAACCATTCCATCTCATCTACCACCCCATCGCCACCCGCCATTCGCATCTACCTTCCCCACCTACCATCCCCATGTACTATCATCATACACCATCTGCCTATCATCTACCATCCCATCACCATCTACCATTATCATCTACCTTCCCCATCTGCCTACCCTCCCCATCTTACATCCCATTACCATCCACCACCTGCATATCATCTACCATCCTCATCTACCACCTGCTTATCATCCACCATACCATCCTCATCTATCTTTCCCATCTACCTTCCCCATCTGCCTACCCTCCCCATCTTACATCCCATTACCATCCACCACCTGCATATCATCCACCATCCCATCCTTGTCGACCATCCCATTACCATCCACCATCTGCATATCATCCACCATCGCTTCCCCATCTACCATCCTCATCTACCACCTGCTTATCATCCACCATCCCATCCTCATCTATCTTTCCCATCTACCTTCCGCATCAGCCTTCATCCTACCATCGCCATCTCCTTTCTTATTCCCCATCTACCTCCCCCATCTGCCTATCCTCTCACCAGGACATGTCTTTAAACTGCACACCCCCATGCAAGTCCATTATGTAATCAAGAGTGTGGTGTAGTAGTTTTTATACTGCCCATGTTTCCTTCGCCCGCTTTCGGTGAGCAGCCTGAAGGCTGATAGACCATGCAATCAAACCAACCAACCAACCAACCAATGATGACTGAGCAGCCTGAAGGCTGATAGACCATGCAATCAAACCAACCAATCAACCAACCAATGATGACTGAGCAGCCTGAAGGCTGATAGACCATGCAATCAAACCAACCAACCAACCAACCAATGATGACTGAGCAGCCTGAAGGCTGATAGACCATGCAATAAAACCAACCAACCAACCAACCAACCAATGATGACTGAGCAGCCTGAAGGCTGATAGACCATGCAATCAAACCAACCAACCAACCAACCAACCAATGATGACTGAGCAGCCTGAAGGCTGATAGACCATGCAATCAAACCAACCAACCAACCAATTATGACTGAGCAGCCTGAAGGCTGATAGACCATGCAATCAAACCAACTAACTATCATCTCACCAGGGCATCCAAGCCTGCTGATGCAAGAAGCTCCTCGTCTGTGGTCTTCACTGTTGCCCACAGCCAGGCCCTAGATCAGTATGGGGGACGTAGGAAGGTTGATTGGATTGTGCAAGGGTTGTGAACATGCTATGGACTGATAGACTGATGGATGGATGGACGGATGGATGGATGGATGGATGGATGGATGGACTGATGGATGGATGGATGGACGGATGGATGGATGGATGGACGGATGGCAATGATGATGATGATGATGATGATGATAATGATGATGTTGATGATTGATGGTGATGATAGTGACGACAACGTCGACAACTACAGTGATCATGATTATGATTATGATTATGATAAAATTTGAGGGGGGTTTGGGGGTGTTATTTGTAGGGGTCGGCTATGTTATATAATATTAGTGAGTACAGAATATTATGTAATATTATATACTATTAGTCTGACGAGCTGTCCAACCAGAATTTCGAATTTATTTAAAAAACTAATATTATTGTGACACTATAATAATATTAGTTAATATTAGTTTTTCAAACACTAATATTAGTTGCCGTTCACAAGTTATCTGCATCCAAGCATACATTTTTTCTGATTGGCCCCAGTGCAAGCAACCACTACCTCTGTGTGCCCATGAAACCTCGTGTGTGTGGAGGGCCCTTTAATGGGGTGGGGGGAAGCTAGTACCAACAAGCCAGATCTCCTCGGGTTTAGGGCTTAGGGTTTAGGTTATAGGGTTTAGATTATAGGAGATCTGGCTTGTGGGTACTGGCTTTGTGGGTACTAGCATCCCCCCTCCCTTTCATGGTGGTGCAGTACTTGAGTTCATGGTGAGTCATTGGGAAAGTGAAACAACTCTTAAGCTACTCTACATGAGTAGGACTGGTATCAGGGTACTACATTTTGTCAAACTGGCCAGCGCTTAAAGCGCACAAACGTCAAATTGGTCAGCGCTTTCTAGTGCGAAAAGCGCAAAAACTGCGGGCTGCGCCCACAGGGAGTCAAAAAAACTGCGCGAAACGCGCAGTGGGGCGCTAAAAGCGTGCGCGAAATCGCGCTGCCGCGCGCGCTTTGTAGTACCCTGACTGGCATGTGCTAATAGTAGGGTAAGAAGTCGAAATGGTGCTGTACTTGATCTTGTTGAGTGGTTGTGACTCATGTATGTTGATGGTTGGCCCCAGTACAGGAAAGAACTAACTATTTATGCCCATGAAGCCTCATGGTGTGGCGTTATCTGCATCCAAGCATATTCAACCAAAGGGTTTCTGCCAAGCAAGAATGTGTAAGCATAGTGGTGTCGCATAAGCCCTCACCATAATGCGCTGCTACCCTTAGGGAATGAGATAGGCTAAAAGGACCTGCCCAACCATGATATCAGGAGGGGATAAACAGAAAAGGTACTGATGAACTGAACCCCAGACAATCGTTTACCGACGGAGGCCCTGAGTTTGTGCTACAGTGATAAATTTAGGGACCGGCACATCATATGATGTTGACCAAAGGCGGGTATGATATTATATGATATCATACAAATTGCAACACATGATATTGCATATAAATGGTAACTTTAGCCTTGTCAGACTGCCGGCATCATATGACATCATATGATGACATGATATCATATTGCCCAGGGATTTTTTTCCCAGCTATATATATCGATCGCTAGTTTTGACCCCGTTGCTCGGCCCGAAGGCAGCCAGACCTATGCATCGACACCACAATACGGTTATTGAAATCGCCGGTTTTAGACGAAATAACCGGTCGAAACCACAATTCATATGTAGGAAAATGGTAGGTTTGGCAAAACCGCCGGAAATTGCAGAAATAACCGGTCGAAAGCTCGCAATGTATAACGACATTACCGACCAAACCAAACTTCCCTGCTTCTCTTCAGGTACTCTCGTACCCCCTGTACCCGGTGACCCGGTTGACTCGAGGCGGCCAGTACACCTTTTACCCATCGCCGTTCATTACTTTCTTTCCCTCAAGCACAACGTTCCTTCATATGTGGCATCCCGACTCAGCACCCATCATCGCTACCCGTGTATTCCGACCCTTCATAGCCATATTGTAACTGAATGCACACTATAGCTCACAGCCCTCGTTACTACAACCTAATAGTCCGACTCACCCAGTACGACGCAGGAGCCCCAGGGCCGACCTCCAGGGCACCCTACTATTTTAGAGAAATGATCGCAAGAAAAGTGGAAAAAAAGGTTTTTGTTTTTGCCCTAAATTGCCCTCAAAAGCTACAAAAAGCTACAGAAAGCAATAAAACGCCGTCCCTGGACTGGAGGAGGCCTAAAAACATAAAGCTAGAAAAATCCACTTTCAGATTTAAAATAAATCACTGACAGTGCCGTCCCCTAGATAAATTGCATGAGTCTTTACCATAATGCGTTGCTACCCTTTGGTAGAGGAGGAGGCTTGCAGCTCACTGAAGGCGACACCTGCAGTGGCATACGATCATACTTTTGCATGGCAGAGAAAACAACTGGAAGGCAGGCAGAAACGATACAGATGGAAATGTATGCGCACATGCATAGACCTATGCAGAAATGTATATGCACATGCATAGGCCTATGCAGAAATGCATAAGCTTATGCATATAGCTATGCAGAGATGTATACACATGCATAGGCCTATGCAGAAATACAGATGCAGATGCATTGGCATATGCAGAAATACAATCCTCAAGGTGCTCCAGTGAGACTATACTAGAGAAGGTCCTACCCACTACAGGGTACCGGCTCACTAGGTAGGACCATCTAATGTCACGTACAATCATACATGCCCAAGTAGACAGCCATGCTGGTTTCCAAGTTGCGAAGTCATATGGCAGCTCTTTTCTTTCTGGCAACTAGCAGCAGCTTCAAGGCAGCTCCCCTGACTGGATAATCGCAGCTGATTGGATAATCACCTGTCCAGAACTGCTGACATATTTGGGTTTAGCTCGGTGGTTGGCTCAGGCAGCTGCCTAGAAGCTTCTAATAAACGCCGAAAGGCATAAGCCCTGTCATGTGGATTATTCTTTGTTGAACAATAACTGCAAGATGTTCACTGGCGGTAGTAACACATGGACCACTATGAACTCATACAATCAAAGACCTCAGTTCCCAGCTGCTAAGCTGCTTCTTGGTGATGCAGTCCAATAAACTCACCAGCCTGAATTTGTAAAGGATGCTTTTGGACTGGAGCACACAAAAAAGTGCCATCAGCACTCCAAACAGTATGGAGTTGATGATCACACTGGTCCTCAGGTTGGAGTCATCTACTGAGTTGGTGGTCCCAAACAGTTCCCCAACAATCCTCAAAGGTATAAATCCTGGGGATGGACCTGGCCCGGGGGAAGGGGGGAGAGGGCCCATAGGAGGAGGGCCCTCTGCTGTCGAGGGAGGTGTGTCATACCCGGGTGGAGCTGCTGCTTCCTCCCCTGCGAGCGGTTCGCTGCCCGCGGCCAGTTGAAGCAGCTGCCGAAGCCACATCGAGTGGCTTGGGTCAAGATCAGTTGAGAATTACTGCTGCGCCTTGAAGCAGATTTGCATTTTAGAAATGGGAGAAAGAAACAGAGCGGCGTGGTCAAAAGCAGCGCTAGCGAGCTTCTCGACAGTTGACAGCTGCCTGAGCTGAAATTTTAAGATGAGGAGAAACCAATTCTGGGTTCATATTTACCCAGTACAGTACAGCCGCTGACGCCACACAGTGCTTTCCATCCTGAGACCTCCCTTGCATGGGGTCCAGTTTCAGTCCGAGCTGTTTTTCCATCTCGCAACGATGCTCGACGATGGCCTCCCTACCGAGACCAGCACCTCACAGGTTGCGCTCGAAAAGAAAGTGTATCCACTATATGCTGAGTTAGAGCAGCTAGAGACAGAAGAGATCAACGACTCGCTGCTGCTATTGCGAAATAATCACGTCAAATATCTTCACTCTGGCCTTGGCGAGCTGCCAGGCGGTTTCACAACCCTTGATGCGAGCAGACCTTGGATATGCTACTGGCTACTCCACTCCCTAGCACTGCTAAATGCCCCGATGCCCGACAAAGGTCCCACTGCCGATGAGGTCGTTGATTTCCTTGCATGCTGCCAGGACAAGAGGGGTGGATATGGAGGGGGGCCCTTGCAGATGCCTCATCTAGCTCCCACATACGCAGCAGTCTGTGCGCTGGTCACTATTGGCAGTGAGCATGCACTAAGCAGCATCAACAGAGAGGCCTTGCTAGATTTCTTGCAAAGGATGTGTATCCCAGAGGAGAATGGAGGGGGCTTCTCCATTCATGAAGGTGACATCTCGCTTCCATCCAATGTGTGTCCGTCCATATAACCCTGCATAGACCTATCCATGCGTCCATCCATCCAACCCCCATCCATCCACCTGCCATCCGTCCACCCTCCATCCACCCTCCATCAATCCATACATCCACTCTCCATACATCCATCCACCCTTCATCCATCCATCCCTCCATCCATCCACTCTCCATCCATCCATCCACAAATCCATCCATTCACACATCCAACCACCCATCCATCCACACATGCATCCATCCGCACATCCATTCATGCATCCATCCATCAATATATCCAACCATCCACCAATGTATCCATCCATCCAACCATGCATCCATTCATCCATCCATGCATCCATCCTTCCACCCATCCATCCACCCCAGCACACCCATACCCAACTTACGCATTCTCCCTGCTTCCACCATCTCAACCACTGATACCACAACTACCAACCTGCACCCAGTATCCCTTCCCATCACCTCCATTCTCCTCTCACAAGCACAACCAATACTACAGCCACTAGCACCACTTACAATCCCCCCCATCACTTGCTACTACTCCCCCTCGTACCACCAAGTCCCTTTCACCACTCTCACACTGACCACCACCACCCTGTCCATCACCACACCTAATCACATCAGGCGGTGAGGGCGATCTCCGTGCCTGCTACATTGCCATGGCAATAGCTCACATGCTTTCACTTGATAAGGACGACCTTGTAAAGCGCTCGAGCATGGTCCAGTATGTGAAGAGGTGCCAGGTGCGGGCTCCTCAAGAAGCAAGTGATGCACCTGCAGCCTTGATCATACATCATGCACGCTTGATCATACATCATACATCATACGTCAGATGTCAAACATCGCACATCGTTCACCCTAGATCATACATCATACATCATACATGCTTGATCATACAGCATACATCATACGTCAGATGTCAAACATCGCACATCATTCACCCTAGATCATACATCATACACCATACACCCTTGATCATACATCATACACCCTAGATCATACATCATACATCATACACGCTTGATCATACATCATACATCTTATATCATGCACCCGCGATCATATATCATGCACCCGCGATCATACATCATAAATCATACACCCGTGATCATAATTATACATCATGCATCATACATCGTACGCCCGTGATCAAACATCACGCATTATGCCATGAGGTGCCAGATGTAGGCTCCCATGCATCACCCATTATGCCATGACATGTCCTGTGATAACTTGGGCCAACATGGCGAGAGTGAGTGCGCGCTAGCTTTGGGCTACTGGACTTCGCGATGAAAGCCATTTGTATTCGTCAGGACCAGATGCTACCGAAACCAGTGAAGCGGTATGTAATTGCAGTGGAATATAGAATAGCGTGATAACGAATAGATGGGGGCGCCGAGAGACACCGAAGTATGATAGATGTCTGATTTTGGTTCTGAGTGAGTCGTGAGACTCTCTTTATAGCAGCACGCATAGCACATCTGGCGGGCTGGTCTGATGTTATTATACGGGCACTAGCTGGAGCTAAGATCATTGCAGGGGGGCGGTTTCTGAGACCGGTTCCTGGGTATAGGGTTATCATGTCCGGTATAGGTTACTGAGCGCGAGCGCTAGCTAGTTCTTGGCATGGTTTCGGACAGGTAGGAGGACGAGTATTCGGGGCGTAGACCAGACCGGTACCACTGTAGCAAATTTATCCTGCTACATGCACCAGGCATTTTTAACTGCCCCGTGCACCAGACATTTGAAAGAGGCGAGTCCCACAATGAAATGTCTCCTCTTACTGTTGATTTCTCTCCTCCAAAATTTCAACTTAGATCCCTAGTACTCACTGCCATAAATAAGCTTTTATTTGTCATACCACCACCACCACCACCACCACCACCACCAGACATTTGATGGAAGTCTTGGAGGCAAGCTCCACAATGAGAGCTGCCCACCCAGACCATCCACCAGCCCTCCCATCCATCCAGCAAGCAACCACCAGGCTCTGGACCTGAAAGTGATTGCATTTTTCAACTGCCATTTTAACTGCACCAGACATTTGAATGGAAGACTTGGAGGCGAGACCTACAATGAACCTGAAAGTTATTGCAAATTTGGTATTTCAACTGCCCCCTTTCAACTGCCCCATGCACTAGACATTTGAAGGAGGACTTGGTGACGAGCCAAACGATGAACCTGAAAGTGATTGCAAACTTGATATTCCAACTGCCCCATTTCAACTACCCCATGCACTAGACATTTGAAGGAGGACTTAGAGGCAAGCCAAACAATGAACCTAAAAGTTATTGCAAATTTGGTATTTCAACTGCCCCCTTTCAACTGCCCCATGCACTAGACATTTGAAGGAGTACTTGGAGGCGAGCCAAACAATGAACCTGAAAGTGATTGCAAACTTGATATTTCAACTGCCATTTCAACTGCCTCATGCACCAGACATGTGAAGAAGGATTTGGAATGCGAGAACCACAGTGCACCTGAAAGTGATTGCAAACTTGATATTCCAACTGCCCCATTTCAACTACCCCATGCACCAGACATTTGAAGGGGGACTTGGTGGCTAACCTCATAATGAACCTGAAAGTGAATGCAAATTTGATATGTCAACTGCCATTTCAACAGCTATTTCAACTGCACCAGACATTTGAAGGAGGTCTTGGAGGCGAGAAACACAGCGCACCTGAAAGTGATTGCAAATTTGATATTTCAACTGCCATTTCAACTGCCACATGCACCAGACATTTGAAGGGGGACTTGGAGGGGAGCCCCACAATGAGGCTCATGGTGGATATACCTTCTGTGGCTTAGCAGCCATGTACTTGTGAGTGTTCCAGAGCTTTCTTTCATATTATTTGATATTTTTCGACTTGGAGGCAAGCCTAACAATTAGGCCCATGGTGGATACAGTGATACACCTTCTGTGGCTTGGCAGCCTTGAAATTGTGAGTGTTCCAGAGCTGTTTTCATACAATTTGAAATTTATTTCTAATTTGTATTCAGTCAAGGAACTTCTGTGGCTTGGCAGCCATGTACTTGTGAGTGTTCCAGAGCTTTTTTCGTATCATTTGATATTTTTTCGACTTGAAGGCAAGCCTCACAATTAGGCCCATGGTGGATACAGTGATACACCTTCTTTGGCTTGGCAGCCATGTACTTATGAGTGTTCCAGAGCTTTTTTTCATGTCATTTGATGTTTGTTTTCGACTTGGAAGAGAGCCTCACAATGAAGCACTTGATGGATACACTTTATGTTGTTTGGCAGCCCTGTACTTATGAGTGTTCCAGAGCTTTCTTTCATATCATTTGATATTTGATTTCAATTATTCTTCAGTCGGTAAAGGTCCTGCAGCTACTGTGGCCCCCTCGTAAAACAGCAGACTATTTGTGTTGTTATGTATTTATTAAGCCTTTGCAGTCACCATCCTTTACTGTGGAAGGGCCGTTCAAGCAACGAACTGGACTGGCCTCGTTTGATACAGTCTGCCCATCATGAATCGCTTTTACTTTCCTATTCAATTTAAATAATATGAAGTATGAAACCGTGTCACCACTTTTTATTAGACCCTTGCTTTTGCCATCCTTCATTGTGGTAGGGCCGGTCAAGCAACAAACTGGACTGGCCTCGCTTGATACAGTCTGCCCATCATGAATCGCTTTTACTTTCCTATTCAATTTAAATAATATGAAGTATGAAACCGTGTCACCACTTTTTATTAGACCCTTGCTTTTGCCATCCTTCATTGTGGTAGGGCCGGTCAAGCAACAAACTGGACTGGCCTCGCTTGATACAGTCTGCCCATCATGAATCACTTTTATTTTCCTATTCAATTTAAATAATATGAAGTATGAAACCGTGTCACCACTTTTTATTATACCCTTGCTGTTGCCATCCTTTTGGTAGGGCCGGTCAAGCAACGGAGCTGGACTTGCCTCGCTTGATACACTGGGCATGCCAGCGGCAAGGCTCCTTTGAGGGTGGCTTCAATGGGCGTACTAACAAGCTTGTGGATGGCTGCTACAGGTGAGCGCTTGTGGGCGAGACGGGCGGGTGGAAGCAGTGGAAGTAGGAAGGAATTGGGAAAAACGGGTGGAAGAAATAGTGGGAAGTGGGAAGAAATAATCCCTCCTCAATTTCATCCAACTCACCTACTCCCTACTCCCTATCATCCAACCCACCTACTCCCTACTCCCTATCATCCAACCCACCTACTCCCTACTCCCTATCATCCAACCCACCTACTCCCTACTCCCTATCATCCAACCCACCTACTCCCTACTCCCTATCATCCAACCCACCTACTCCCTACTCCCTCTCATCCAACCCACCTACTCCCTACTCCCTCTCATCCAACCCACCTACTCCCCACTCCCTATCATCCACCCCACCTACTCCTTCCTCCCTATCATCCACCCCACCTACTCCCTTCTCCCTATCATCCACACAACCTACTCCCTACTCCCTATCATCCACCCCACCTACTCCCTACTCCCTATCATCCAACCCACCTACTCCATACTCCCTATCATCCAACCCACCTACTCCCTACTCCCTATCATCCACCCCACCTACTCCCTACTCCCTATCATCCACCCCACGTACTCCATACTCCCTATCAAACACCCCACCTACTCCATACTCCCTCTCATCCACCCCACCTACTCCCTACTCCCTATCATCCAACCCACCTACTCCCTACTCCCTATCATCCAACCCACCTATTCCCTACTCCCTATCATCCACCCCATCTACTCCCTACTCCCTATCATTCACCCCACCAACTCCCTACTCCCTATCATCCACCCCACCTACTCCCTACTCCCTATCATCCAACCCACCTACTCCCTACTTCCTATCATCCAACCCACCTACTCCCTTCTCTCCCTATCATCCAAACCCACCTACTCCCTACTCTCCTATCATCCAACCCACCTACCCCTACTCCTATTATCCAACCCACCCTACTCCCTACTCCCTATCATCCAACCCACCTACTCCCTACTCCCTATCATCCAACCCACCTACTCCCTACTCCCTATCATCCAACCCACCTACTCCCTACTTCCTATCATCCAACCCACCTACTCCCTACTCCCTATCATCCAACCCACCTACTCCCTACTCCCTATCATCCAACCCACCTACTCCCTACTCCCTCTCATCCACCCCACCTACTCCCTACTCCCTATCATCCACCCCACCTACTCATACCCCCTATCATCCACCCCACCTACTCCCTTCTCCCTATCATCCACCCCACCTACTCCCTACTCCCTATCATCCACCCTACCTACTCCCTACTCCCTATCATCCACCCCACCTACTCCCTACTCCCTATCATCCACCCCACCAACTCCCTCCCCAATCTCATCCACTCCCTTCTCAATCTCATCCACTCCCTACTCCCTATCATCCACCCCACCTACTCCTACTCCCCTCTCAATCCACTCCTCTGACTCCCTACTCCCTCTCATCCACCCCACCTACTCCCTACTCCCTCTCATCCACCTCACCTACTCCCTTCTCCCTATCATCCACCCCACCAACTCCCTCCCCAATCGCATCCACTCCCTTCTCAATCTCATCCACTCCCTCCTCAATCTCATCCACCCCTAGTACTCCCTCCTCCCTCGCATCCACCCCACCTACTCCCTCCTCAATCTCATCCACCCCAACTACTCCATCCTCAATCTCATCCACCCCAACTACTCCCTCCTCAATCTTATCCACTCCCTCCTCAATCTCATCCACCCCACCTACTCCCTCCTCAATCTTAACCACCCCTCCTACTCCCTCCTCAGTCCTCATCCACCCCCCCCCTCAATCTTAGCCACCCCACCTACTCCCTCCTCAGTGTCATCCACTCCCTCCTTGATCTTAACCACCCCACCCACTCCTTCCCCAGGCTCATCCACTCCCTCCTCAATCTCAACCACCCCACCTACCCCAGGCACCTACCCCCTCCTGAATACTATCCACCCACGTACTTCATCCCTGCAGCTTTTGGCAGGGCGGATTGTTCAACCTGCTCCAGCAATTAGTGCCCCAGTTGAATGTGAGTGCATTAACGTTGATTGTCATGTTTAGCTGGTCAATGTTTTGAACGCCACTCTATACACATCTAACCGAGCAATGCACTAGATCGTTATCGCCGACACAAAAATTGGCATGCTTAGCTGGTCTATGCTGGGTGTAACCGACTCAGAACTGCAGATTCTTACTACTCTCATCAAGCCCTGCTCAACTGTGTTACTACGCTCGAAAATTTGCAATGTTAAAGGAAGTTACAAGAATACAAATAAAGTTAGAAATCTGGGGTACAACATGTAAACTATTGCTGCGGAAAACACCACCAAACGCACATCCAACATATCAATACACTAGATCGTTATCGCCCACGAGGAAAGGAACCATGCTAACTAGACTTGGCGTTTAGCTGTTGCTGCTGACCCACAGCGGTGCGCAGCTGACAACCAGGCCAGGCGCGAAGCTCATGCTACCCGGGATTTTCTGGTCAACGCCACATCCTGCAGGCCTGGCTGTGTAAATTTGTACGAAGAAAAGGCTTGGGGCATGTAGCTTTGCGATTGCGCAAGTCCGTTTTTCTCATCGGGGTTGGTATTATGGACGTTTGGGGAGGCAGGTAGGGGAGACTGTGTGCTTATGGTGCTGCAGGGGTGGAGGGATGGTGAGTCGAGAGAATGGGGGGGGAAGGGGGGGGGGGGGGCAGAGGGAAGGGGTAGACATGGAGGTAGAATCAAGAGATTCAAGGAGGATAGGAGACAGAAAACAGGGAAGGGGGAGAGATGGAGGGAGGGGGAAGAGTTAGTAGAGGAGGATAGGAGACAGAAAACAGGGAGGGGGTAGGAAGGAGGGCACAGGGAGGGGGGGGCATGGAGGGAGGGAGGGGTGAAGGAGGATGACGACGGGGGCGGCAGGTAGAGGTGGCCAGCAGCCACACGGGCTACCCTACTAGTAAATACACACAGACATACAAGCACGATCCCTTTAGCTTGGAGGTATGTTGGGAGTGCGCAGCAGCACTACTCATGACTCCTAAACTCCCTCTAGCCTTGGGCACCCTTCAGCTGCTTCAATCATGAATGTATGGTGTTACAGTCTAGGGGTAGGCCAAATAGTCTTAAGAGACTTGTCCAACCGTGACTGGAGGGGCTTCAAAAAAAATGATTAACTGGCGGGGGCCCTGAGTTTTTGCAAATGCAGTGCAAATTTAATCATACGATTACAAGCTGCTTCAATCAATCTCAAACTAAAGATTCTTGCAAGTTCGTGCAGTTCATGCTACGGTGCAAATTTCGTGTAGTTCGTGCTTCAAGCTGCTTCAATCAATCTCAAACAAAAGCATATTCCATTGGCTGTTTCATTCACTTCAACCTACTTTTTACATTGGCTACTTCATTCCCTTCCTACCTATGTCTAACGATGGCTGATTCCATTCCACGATTCCAACGTTTGCTTCAATGTCCGCAGAGGTCAGGTAAAAATGTAGGCACAGCCTCAGCCTCAGACGTCCTCATCCCTCCACCCTCCACTCACCTTCCCCCCAACCTCATCCCTCGCAGGTATAGATGGCGATCACTATCAGTAGCCAGCTCAAGAACCCCCACCACCCTCCCTCATCACACCCTCATCACACCCAAACACCACCACACACAGAGGTCCGGACAAAATGTAAGCACAGCCTCAGCCTTAGCCTCAGACACCCTCATTCCACTCCCACATCCCTCCACCCTCCACTCACCCTTCCCCCCCCCCCCTCATCCCTCCACCCTCCACTCACCCCCCCCCCCACGCACACACACACACACATCCCTCCACCCTCCACTCACCCTTCCCCCCCCCCCCTCATCCTCCCCCTCCCCATACCCCCCCCCCCCCCCCCACCTCCCCCCCCCTCATCCCTCCCACATCTCTCCTCCCCCCTCCACTCACAACCTTCCCACCCTTTCCACTCCCCCCCCCCCCCGCCCCTCATACTTCCCTCCACCCTCCCGCACCCTCCCCCAGGACCCTCGCCCCCCCCCCCCCCCCTCATGTCCTCCCCCCTCCACTGCACCCTTCCCCCCCCCCCCCCCCCCCTCATGCCTCCACCCTCCCCTCCCCCCCCCCCTTCCTCATGCCCTACCCACATCCCTCCACCGCATCGCAGCTCCCCCTTCCCCCCCCCCCAGCCCCTCCATCCCTCCACACACCACTCCACTCCCCTTTCCCCCCCCCCCCCCCCACCCCTCACATCCCTCCCCCCCTCCACTCACCCCCCCCCCCCCCCGTCAACCCCTCCCCCCGAATCCCCCCCCCCGTAGAAACCCCACCCACCCGCTCACCCTCATCCGCCCACGTACAGATTGGCAACACTAGCAGTGGCAAGCACAAGCCCCCACCAAACCCACCCTCCACCCATCCTCATCACTCCCTCAACACACCCTCATCACACAAAAGCCCCCCACTGCAGATGTCCGTTCAAAATGTAGGCACAGCCTCAGCCTCAGGCGCAGGCACCCCCTCCACATCTTCATCCCTCCACCCTCCACTCACCCTCCCCACCACCCCCACCCTCATCACACCCTCATCACACATAAACACCCCCACATGCAGAGGTCCAGTCAAATTATAGGCACAGCCTCAGGCGCAGGCGCCCCCTCTACATCAAGCAGCACATCGCGAGCACTACTTGTTGTTCCCAGAGTCCCCCCCCCCCCCCCCCTCATCCCTCCACCCACCCTCATCACACACAAACACCACCACACGCAGAGGTCCAGTCAAAATGTAGGCGCAGCCTCAGCCTCAGGCGCAGGCGCCCCCTCTACATCAAGCAGCACACCGCGGGCACCACTTGCTGTTCCCAGAGTCCCTCCTCTGCCTCTTGACACTGTCGGCGTCAGTCCAGTGGAGCAGGCACAGGTGCGGGTACTCTTTTTTCCAGGGAGATTTCCTGGGGTAGGAGGATTTCCAGGGGTAGGGGGGGGGGTCCAGGGGTAGTCAGATCGGCTGAAGAGTCCTGCCAAACCTCAACAATCAAGAAACTGAAAAGTGCACACATGAATCTTGATTTCTTGCTTCTTTGCCAATTTGCTTTGTCGCTTGTACCCTGTGATTTCAAGGAAGATTGGAAGACAGAATTTCACCCCGGGAAGTGGGCCCCGTACACAAAACAGAGACCCAGGTCCGGCCAGTTTGGTGCCAAGCCAACTGCCCTTGCTTTTCACCCCCAGGATGTGGGCCCCGTACACGACACAGCACCCACTGAGGATTCAGGAAGAAAGGCGGAGAAAGTCCCATAGGAGTAGGAAGTTCGTGTTGGAAAGGCCCAGGTACGGGTGCTGAGGTCAGGTCTGGGAAGGTTGGAAGACAGAATTTCACCCCAGGAAGTTAGTCCCGTGCACAAAACAGCGCCCACTGAGGATTCAGAAAGAAAGGCGGAGAAAGTACTATAGGAGTAGGAAGTTCATGTTGGAAAGGCTCAGGTGCGGGTGCTGAGGTCAGCAGGGCTTTTTATTTCCGATATATATAGCAATCGCTAGTTGGTCGGCCCTATGGGGGACAGACCTACGCGATACTTACCTACGCGAAATCGTCACATCTTCAAATTCTTCACATTTTCCCAAGAAAGCCGGTCAAATCAGCCGGTTCACTGAGTACTCTGAAATCTAAGCGACTCGTGCTCGATTCCATCGTCGCAGTTGGTCGGTTCTTCTTCTTCACCTTCCTTGCGACTAACTTCCCTGAACTCGATGAACAGTTGCTATGCCGGTAGACGCAAGGTTTGTAGCGTAATACTTGCAAAGCAGTTTGCATGGTCGCAAGTCCAATACACAACAACGCGCCACAACTTCTGTGCGAATTGTTTGCCCACCCGTGTACCTTGCATGGTAGTCAGTTCTGTCGTGCGTTGAACTTGCAAAGCAAGTTGAATAGTCGCAACACCAGTGCATGCAAAGCCTTGCACATCTAATAGTCGCAAAGCAGTTTGAATAGTCTGAAAGCAAGTTCAATATCCGCAAAGCAACTCCGATGGTCGAAGAGCAAATTCGCTGCTCAACTCCCTTGGGAGTTGCTGTACCTGCAGAATGGTGCACTTTGGGAACCAGCCTGCTGTCGAAAGCTTGCCCCGGAGAGCACTTATTCGAGTACGGATCTCAGCGTTGCGGTCGTTTCCCTCCTGTCCTGTGGAATCAATCTAGGGACGTGTAGCATGCCCAACACAACAGCTGACTAACAAGCTCTCATCGTAGACACACGGAAACCATACTGTTCCACATCCATCAGAAACAGCCCAAGAAAGACGGCATCTGCCTGAACTGCATTCACACACCTGCTACAATAATTAAATGACATATACATGACGGCTCTCCCACAGTTCTCCAAGTTTACAAATACAAGCTTACCATTGGATGCCAAGCCCAGACATAAAACATAACATGACAATCTACGTTAAATCTTTCAAACAATCAAGTTGTTGGCTATTGCAATTAGCAAATGGATCTCGCTGCACATCGAACTCGTCATCGAACATCTGCAACTTACTTAGCATACCCACGTGGACAACTTTGTCATATTCCTCAACATTCAACAAGAAATGTAACAATTTTAGACAACTGAACTACAAACCCAGAAGCCATCGTGTACCATACCCTACCCCCGGGGCTGACCTCCAGCCAGGGGACCCGCCAGGGCCCCCTACTATTTTGACCCTGTTTGGGGCAAAATTGTCGCTATAAAATGTAAAAACAAAATGTTTTCCGCCCTGTAAAGGTATAAAAAGCTATCAAAGGCATTAAAACGGACTAAAAAGCTTCCCCTTGAGGAGGCCTAAAACTATATCGCCAGAAAATACCCACTTTCAGATATCTAAAAAACTGCAGGTCAGGTCTTGTGTGTTCATCTGATCACCGTGCTGCTGTGGGGCACACATCCAACACCAAACCCAAATCCAAACCCAAACTGGGCGCAGCACATATCTTCTCACGTCTCTTTTCAACTATCTTACCACCCATCTTACCTCATATGACCTATCTTACCACCCATCTTACCTCATATGACCTATCTTACCACCCATCTTACCTCATATGACCTATCTTACCACCCATCTTACCTCATATGACCTATCTTACCACCCATCTTACCTCATATGACCTATCCTACCACCCATCTTACCTCATATGACCTATCTTACCACCCATCTTACCTCATATGACCTATCTTACCACCCATCTTACCTCATATGACCTATCTTACCACCCATCTTACCATCTATGACGTACCTTACCACCCATCTTACCTCATCATATGACCTATCTCACCACCCATCTCACCATGTATGATGTACCTTACCACCTATCTCACCACCTATCCAACCACGTAACTTTCCACCTTTCTTGACACAGGCGATTCTAGCGGCTAAGAACAACTGGGCGCATAACTTGGTGGTGGAGGCACTGAAACTGGGGGATGCCACAGATAGCGCGCTCACCTGCGGTGCAACCTCGAGGCAGGTTCAAGAAACAACTTCCCAAGCAAGGGTGCTCCTGGATAAGGCCGCAGACGCTCAACGGGTGCGTAATTGAATTGAATTGATTACATGGTCTGTCAGCCTTCAGGCCGCTCACAGTTTGCAGGCGGAGTAAGCATGGGTGGTAACAGTATGTTTCTTAATGTCAGTCAGTCGAGCACACTAATTACAATGATCTTAAATCCATATTTTGCATTGTGTTACTTCACGGCAGTCGGTCATGCACAGACAAAAAGCCCATCATGTGTTACAGACGAAATCCTATCCTGTCCTCATTTGTCAGTGTCATTTGTAGGGACCAGCATCATTGTTATTTGTAGGGAACGGCATATCAAATGGTGCAGACCAAAGGATCAAATGATATTGTATATAAATGGCAGCTTTCGCCTAGTCAGACTGCCGGCATCATATGATATCAAACGATGACATGACTTGATATCATATTTCCGTTCCCTAAGTATTTGCCATGCCCGTCTCACTATCTGCAGGAAGCTGAGCAGGCACATAAAAATGCATTAGTAGCAGCTCACTCTGCCTGCGTGCTCTTCCCCGTGCCAGACCCCTCGGACCCGTCGCCACCTATGGTAGCTCTGCCCAGCACCAACCGCCTTACCCCCAACCCCTTGATGTACAATTATAAGGCTTTGCAACTCTGGATCCTGAGGTGGGTGACTGTTATTACATTGCATTACATTACGTTGTTCACAAAAACCCATCCTGTCATTATCTGTCCTTTGTCATTTGTCATTGTATACCAAACCCCTTGGTGTACAATTATAAGGCTTTGCAACTCTGGATCTTGAGGTGGGTGACTGGTATTACATTACATTACATTACATTGTTCACGTCAGTCAGTCCTGCACAAACAAAAACCACCCTGTCCTCATTTGTCATTGTACCCCAAACCCTTTGATGTACAATTATAAGGCTTCGCAACTCCGGATCCTGAGGCGGGTGTTAACAAGTAGGGAACGGCAACTAATATTAGTGTTTGAAAAACTAATGTTAACTCATATTATTATATTGTCACAATAATATTAGTTTTTCAAATAAATTCGAAATTCTGGTGAGATGGCTCGTCCGGCTAATATTTTATAATATTATTTATTTTATAATATTATTTTTTGACTAATATTATATAACATAGTCGTCCCCTATTTACAAGAGGGGCAAGAGGCGACTCGGTTACGGTACTGTAGTGCTACCGTTACATATACCCTGGACCTCTGGACGAAACCAGTATCTACACAGAAGGTGTATGGTTTCATGTAGAGAAGGACGGAAGGACATAGAGGCAGTCAACAGCTAAACGCTGACAGTCGGTGACTGTTATTACATTGCATTACATTGTTCACGTCATTCAGTCATGCACAAACAAAAAGCCCATCATGTGTTACAGACAAAAACCTACCATGCCCTCATTTGTCATTATACCCCAAAGCCCTTGATGTACAATTAGACAACTTTGCAACTTTTGCTCCTGAGGTGGGTGGGTGACAGGTGACTGAGGTGGGTGACTGTTATTTAGTGAACGGCAATACGATATCGTATGATGCCAGCAGTCTGACTAGGCCAAAACTTTTGCCCCCTCTAACTTTTGTACAACTTTATTTTTGCTAAAAGAAAATAAAATTGTGTGATTTGAGGATAAGCTCTATTGAAAGCGAAGGTACGGTACGGCAGCTTTTTTCTTGCCCCCCCCCTCGGGCCAAAGTTAGCATTTAAAGACAATATCATATGATGCAGTTTGTATGATATCATATGATATCATCCTCGCCTTTGGTCTACAACATATGATATGACGGTACCTACTACATACATGTGGGTGCAGGTGCTGCCAGCAACCGAAAGGCGGCTTAAAGGATAAGCCAGAGAAGCAAGCTGTATACCCCTGGACTAAAACATACGTACATGTGGGTGCAGGTGCTGCCAGCAACTGAAAGGCAGCTTAAAGGATAAGCCAGAGAAGCAAGCTGTATATCCCTGGACTAAAACATACATACATGTGGGTGCAGGTGCTGCCAGCAACTGAAAGGCGGCTTAAAGGATAAGCCAGACAATCAAGCCGACTGCCCCTGGACTAAAACGTACGTACATGTGGGTGCAGGTGCTGCCAGCAACTGAAAGGCAGCTTAAAGGATAAGCCAGAGAAGCAAGCTGTATACCCCTGGACTAAAACATACATACATGTGGGTGCAGGTGCTGCCAGCAACTGAAAGGCGGCTTAAAAGGATAAGCCAGAGAAGCAAGCCGACTGCCCCTGGACTAAAACGTACATACATGTGGGTGCAGGTGCTGCCAGCAACTGAAAGGCGGCTTAAAGGATAAGCCAGAGAAGCAAGCTGTACACCCCTGGACTAAAACGTACATACATGTGGGTGCAGGTGCTGCCAGCAACTGAAAGGTAGCTTAAAGGATAAGCCAGAGAAGCAAGCTGTATATCCCTGGACTATAACATACATACATGTGGGTGCAGGTGCTGCCAGCAACTGAAAGGCGGCTTAAAAGGATAAGCCAGAGAATCAAGCCGACTGCCCCTGGACTAAAACGTACATACATGTGGGTGCAGGTGCTCCCAGCAACTGAAAGGCAGCTTAAGGATAAGCCAGAGAAGCAAGCTGTATATCCCTGGACTATAACATACATACATGTGGGTGCAGGTGCTGCCAGCAACTGAAAGGCGGCTTAAAGGATAAGCCAGAGAATTAAGCCGACTGCCCCTGGACTAAAACGTACATACATGTGGGTGCAGGTGCTGCCAGCAACCGAAAGGCGGCTTAACGGTTAAGCCAGAGAAGCAATCTGTATATCCCTGGACTAAAACATACATACATGTGGGTGCAGGTGCTGCCAGCAACCGAAAGGCGGCTTAAAGGATAAGCCAGGAAAGCAAGCCGACTACTACCACACTTGCTATTGCCTGAGTGGACTGTCCGCAGCACAGCATGGATCCAATTGTGTCCTGGGGCCAAGGGAAAACTTGCTGAAGCGTGCTGAGCCTGCTTGCAACGTGGTGGAGGAGCAATTGCAGGCAGCCCGACGCTACTTTGATAAAAAAGATTCCGAGGCAAAGGCATTGTGAGACAGGCCCTCACCCTATGTGCGTTGTTCCAGTCCAGAGGAAGGCCAAATAGGTTACGTTCTAGTACATATGTACATACATAAATACATACATACACACACACATACATACATACATACACAAATACATACAAACAGACACACATAAATACCCGATCCCTTGCGCCTGGAGTTGTGTTGGGAGTGCGCAGCAGCACAACTCATGACTCCTGAACTCCCTGTAGCCTGAGGTACCCTTCAGCTGCTTCAATCATGTATGCATGTTTTTACAGTCCAGCGGTAGGCCAATTAGGCTTAAGGGACTTGCCCAACCGTGACAGGAGGGGCTTAAAACGAAAATGCACTGGTGAACTGAACCCCAGCAATCGCTGTGCCGAAAGGGGCCCTGACTTTGTGCTACAGTGGAAATTTAATTTCTACGATAATAATTGAGTATGGCAGTATGTCCAGCCGCAGCCTACGATTTTGAAGCTAGAAGCTTGATGTATGGCAGTCTGGAACTTATTGGTAAAAACAAATGGGGGGGGGGGGGGGGGGGGGGGGAGGGGGCTATAACCTGACCTCCTGTGCCAGCTGTCAACCACACCTGTGCAAGGGGATGATCACTGTTTATTTTACAGGGGTACATAGCAGTTTAGCTTAGCTAGGCAGCTCCATCCCCCCGTTCTTGGGCCAGAACTGAAACTAGCTTGAGCAAATGAAAACCGGCATGATGGGCATTTCTATGCAGCCGAAAGCTTTGAAAGCTTCAGCCAGTGGCTGGGTATTGCGACTGGCTAGAAGCTGCCATGCGTAGCCCAAAATATTGACTTTTAGGATTATCAAGTCCTATGAGCAGGCCTTCTTTTCAAGCATGAAAACTCGTATTAAATAATAAAATACCTTTACGAATGTGATAACTGACAAGTCTACAAGATAAATGTACAGATAAATAATCTGTGCTCTGGGTGTATATATATGTATATATATATATATATATATATATATATATATATATATATATAAATATAGACTAGTACGGTAGCCCGGTGGCCACATCTACTCTCACGAAGACCCACCACCACCACCACCACCACCCAATCATAGTACGGTGCCCGTTTGGCCTGTGGCCACACCTATTTGGGGTTGGTTACATAATGGTTTACACTTGAAGCCCCCACCCATTCACACACTACCACCACCAAACCATTATCCGCCCCCTCCCCCCTTCCCTCGTTGGCCACACCTGTTTTGGGCTGGGTTGCAAAACGGTTTTCTCTGCAGTATATGCAACTTAAAACATTGACGGACGCATATCCCTTGCGATGGTCTCCCTTGTGCACCCACAAGCACACTAACACCACCGTACTCCCGCCCCCCCTACTTATCTCCAACCCCACCCCCACCCAACCATGTACCCCCGCCCACAAACATACTCCCTTACTCTTCCTGGCATATTTCCTGACTCTATCCCTTCTCCCACCCCAGCCATCCCACCAGCCCCCACCCTCTCCCCACTCTCATCCCTCCCCTCCCTCCTACACGCACCCACTAGCACACACATACTCCATATCTGCCCCCCTCCACTTCAGCTGTGGGCTTTGCCATAGCTGAAAGGCAAACGGGACGATGAGTATCGACAACGTTTGCGCATCATCCGACTCTGCTAAAAGCATCGGACCTGCTTCCCTGCCACCTCAGCTGTGATCGATAGTCGACCCCACTGACAAGGCTGAACCTGCGCAATCGCAACTGTAAATAACTAAAGCTTCTTCTTAGCGAGCATGTATTTAGTTCGGCCGAAGAACAATCCTGTCCACCGCAACTGCTCCCGAAGTCAACTCGATCTGGGACTTCGAAACATCGCTAGGTTCATCCATTCAACATTGCCGCGTGCTCGCTATAGCACAACGCACAGCGACGACATGTTTCTCGATGCAGTGGGAAGAAGTTACAGTCAAGTTGCTGATTTGAGATGTTCGGTCAAGTTAGGGCAAGAACGCTCAGGGAGATTTTTCATTCGGTCAACTTTGATGCGTACTTGCTATGGCACAATGCGGTGCAACATGTTTCTCAATACAGTGGGAAGAATTTGCAGTCAAGTTTGTGACATGGGATGGATGCGATTCGGACATTTCTGACAGGTCTGCTGACTCACCACGTCACCTCCTATCGTGCGCAGCGACAGGTCTCTTGACGCAAGGGAAAGCTTGTAGGAAGACGAACTGTAGCGCTACCGAAATCAGGTGGGAAAAGGAGAAATCGGGCAGGATGTGCAACAGGTAGAATGTGCAGGAGGCGAAGATGCATAAGGCAGAATTGGCAGGAGGCCAATCAGGCAGAAGTTGAAGCAGGAGGGGGAAAAGCGTGAATTGGCTAGGCGGCAAAAGGCTGGGCGGGAAGTCGGTTACGCGATGACACCACCACGACCACGACCACGATTTCTATATATATGTATATATATATATATATATATATATATATATATATATATATTAAATATTATATATTATATATTAGTATATATATATATATATATATATATATATATATATACTAATATATGTATATATGGATTAGTGCAGGACCAGCATGATCAAAAACGAGTAAGGGTCCAAAAACTCCGATTCATTTCAGAAACACTGGTCTGCGACATCTTCTGGTCTCTTATGATTTTCTGCAAGCTAGGCAAGGGGAGTGGCTGTTCAAGTTTCTCCAACCCACATCATCATGCACGGAACCTCTGGCATGCTTTTCTCCTCCTCTAAGAAGCAGCCATCACAACAGGGGAGCAGCAAATGTGGAAGGCGCAACTCGTGAGGGAGACACGATCTGGGTTTTCCTAGAATGACAGAACGCTTGTCGGCTTGGCTTAATAAGATATGTTAGGAATCTATGCTTTCAAAAGAGAGGGAGTTGTTTAAATCGTGATGATCACAATTACCGGTGTATCAAAATGTAAACATTCCAAGCCAACTAAAACATGTGTCCCATCAGGTCCCATCAAAATAAATGCACAACAAAATGCTAAAGGCGCTCCTTAGCAGGGCATGCTGATCCTACATCTCTTCACGTCACTTTCGTCAACGGATGACATAACAACAAGCAGACGTTAGTACGTAAGCAGAGCTTTGCAGACGCAAGCTCAGCCTCATCTACCGGTACTCCACCTGAATAGCAATTTATTAAGAAATAAATTGTACAATCAACTAAATGGGTACAAATGGTTTATCTTATGTGTTTTATGTGCGGCTATTAAATTTTCGTTTACGAGCAGCAGCTTCCAGGCAGCTTACCTGTCTACCAATTTCCGCCAAACCTAACGCAACTCAGGGCACCTTGACGCTGACAAAATTGATTGTACAGAGCTGCTGAAATATCTGGGCATATATCAGTCACTGGCTGAAGGAGTTGCCTAGAAGCCGCTTGAAAAGTCAAAAGAAAAAACCCAACAGATGTGTCACTTCGGTTTTTTATGTGCGGACATGCAGTGCATTGCCGGGCATGATTGCGCAAGATGCAGTATATTGCCGGGTATATTGCATGCATAATTGTGTTTAGCTTGCTGGCATGTGGAAATAGCACTTGTTGCTCAATGTATGAGGTGTCTCTCATTGCCATTTAGCATTATATGTTATTGTCCGATATACGTCGGACACTGAGTCGGCATAATGCATACCGGTGCCTGGTCCCTCCAGGTCCCGAGTTGCCTGCCACTAGGCCACAGGCTAGCTGTGGCCTACACGGGTCTGCAGGATCTTCCTGCAGACTCCCGTCTTGGATATAAGCGCACTCGTTGCGTGTATCCTTCTTCTACTTCAGTCTTCACTGTGTAACAACTCTAATATTGAAATTATATGCCCTTGTTGAGGGTTTTGGGTGTCGTCGCGGTATGATATGTCATACATGGCTACACTTAAAAAGGATTGTGCTTGTCCTGGTGCTCAGATGCCAATTGGAAGCACTGATTAATTTGGGGCTACTCGTGTCAGCCTCCCATCAGCTCCACTATACAGACACTGGGGCAAACCCAAAGCTAGCAGCTGCATTGGGCAGCAGCCTTACAGCCCGGGGCCATGTAACCAAGTTCAAGTCCAAGACGGCTGATAGACCGGGTACCGGTTTTTGAAAAAACAAAACCCAAACTTGTGCTAGACTGCTGTGCTGGTAATTCTTTACCCAGTAAAAAATCCTGAGTAAATCCTTTCAATACAAACAAAAACGTGTTTACCCCTTGTAGAAGCTGTCGCTTGCTCGGACGGTAGTTGACAAGAGTTACAGTGACAACACCCTCCAACTGGTTGCTGCCCATCCCATTGCTCTCCATGTGCCACGCAGCTGCCTAGAAGCTTCTGCTTGTGGTTGAAGACATAACAATGTGGTCCAGCAGGACAATCCCCTCCACCCAAGCCCATAGCATTTCTTTTCGTCTACGAGCAGCAGCTTCTATGCAGCTCCCTGAGCCAGTCACTGGCCTAAGCCCCAAGATTTAAACAGTAATGAAATGCTGATTCTGCCAGCTTCCAGTTGCACTACTTTGCTTTAGGTTTGGCTGGGTACCAAGCCAGGGGAGCTGCCTAGAAGCTGCTGCTCGTAGTCGAAAATAAAAGCTATGCCCAGGCCTCCTCGAGAAGTCCTTGGGCGAATGTGACAATGGTATAGAGGAGATTCTGGGCGGTTACAGTAGTTGACAAAAGATACACAAATGCAGTCCAGTAGGACAGCACCCTCCAACTACTTGCTGCTCTCCCATCGCTCCCACCTACAGTCAGCTGCTAAGATGCGTAGTGCATAAGGTAACCCCTCCACCCAAGCCTCCTGGAGCCCCTCAAAGGGACCTGTCAACGCCACAACGTTCATAGTCCTTGGCCCATCCATGTTTCTAATGTGAAGGACGTTCACCTCCTTGTCAAACACATCAAGCATACATGATAGGGCCTTGATGGTGTTTACGGAGTCCTCATCCACAGGCCATCCATCAATCGAGCGGGGTGACACCCCAAGGTTTGCCATAACTCGACCTCCAATGCCTCCTTTCAAACGATGACGAATACTCTGCCATGCCTCAACCTGAAGCAGTTGCTGTAGCAAAACCCCATCAGCATACAAATCCACCATGATGGAGCTAAAACCGCCTTCAATTGTCGACGATCGCAGCAGTGCATCGCCCACGTGGACCACCAGAGATCCCTCCTTCTCCAAAGATCCCACTCCAAAGCATAGCCTAGAGGCCTCCACCACCACTGGGTCAATTTCCCATCCTTGCATCTTGATGCCAGAGTAATGCTGGCTTACCAGGTTAGCTACAGTACCAGCCCCCAAACCCAATATGCCGATACAGCCTGGTGGGTATCAGCTTGGATAACACTCCGGAGAGTGGACTTTGTGTGTGAAGCACGCCAATCTATAAATGCGGAGACGAGAATAAGTTACAAGCACAGGAGACCCATTCAGGGGCACCAGTGGAGGAAAGGGGGCGGTAGCCTGGAACCTGATCAGGGTACAGGCTAGACAGCGCGTGTCAGAAGAACCGATGACGCAGTCAACAGGAAGCTGACATAGTACTGTCAGGACCGATAGTTCTAAGGGAGTACACAAGGAGTCACCAAGACATAAAACAAGCGAGAGCACCGCTATTCATGCTGATACTCCACCTATGACGCAGGTGACATACAATACTAGTACTCCACCTTTGGCACTGGGGACATAGAACCATAAACTGGTAGGAAACAAAAATTATTAAGGAACGGCGGAAAAACAGGAAACCAGAAGAAAGCCTTGTCTAAAATAAAAGGATGAGAAAGGATGAACCAAAAACCACTGTAGTACTCCGAAAATGTAGCAGCAAAAAACTTGGGTCATACCGAGCTGAGCTGAGACCAAAATGGAAATGTAACCATCCATGGTAAGCGCAAAAATACTGTTCATCCAGAATAGTAGGCACCAAACCAGAAAATCACAGGGAGGCCAAACAGAAATCAATCCTAATACCAAAGGAAGGGGAACAACGGTGACTGAAAGAACCGAGAACTTAACCTAAAGAGAAGACTGAAAAAATCGTATATCAAAGTTGGGGAACAACGGTATAGAAAACCCGATCCGGGAATAGGAACCAAACGCCAATCAATGATAACCAAAGAGACGGATTGAAATATCGTGTGAGCGCAGCACACGAGAGAATCAAAGCCTAAAGGACGCAGACAAGAGGACACTAAAGACTACGATGGAAAAAAAAAATCGATGGAAAAATCCACTACCTTAAAAACTATTCTTAGCATAGAATTCATGACTAGGTTGGGATGAAAAAACCATGATGAACTGGTTTCTTACCCAAAGATGGAAGTAAGAAGATTTATGAAAGTTAATTATCATAAATCCCCAGTTACGGCACTAACTAAAACATTCTAGGAGGTGGGTATCGCACCGCAAAGAACTCATGCACTCAAGACAAACCAAGCGCCTAACTAAAGCAAACCAAACTTGCAGCAACTGAAAAAATCCAAAGGATGCGAAGTTAAAATTTTCAAGAAACTTGTAACCAACAAAGGAAACACAGTTCAATGAACAATAGAAGGGTAGATGTACAACCATAGTACATAAAACCTATTGTCCACCTGAAAAATAGTAAACGCATAAAAAGGACTTCAAAGAATTTACTGCAAAGGATGGACTGAAAGGGCGCTTGAAATACACTCGGAAAACAAGAAAGAGGTGAGCGGCGGTACATCTGCAAGTACAACTGCAAGATTACCCAGCCCACCAATTCACAGTAAAATCCGAAGGGAAACAACTACTACACTCCACAAAAAGTTCCAATCACATGAGGGGCTGGTGATCTAAAAACAGTGTGGAGTAAAAAGAAATAGCTAATCTATGATGAGCTCCACCGAACGAACCATCTGCCTATGGAACTAAGAGTCAGAAACCATCAAGACGCTATAACGGTGGTCTGAATTAAGTACCACCTTCCACCAAAACCAAGAAAGACAGCTGAAAGGAAGCTGCCTAAACAAAGCGTCGTAACGCTCCACCAATCTAGACTACCCTATCAGTCAGTCTAGGAGGTGCTGAGGAATAGGCACTCACACATAGGGCCATGTTAACCTACGTATGAGAACCAGCAGCACCTAAAACAATGAATCCTGGGTTGACTGTAACACCCCAGCCATACGCAGTATCAAGCTAGACCAGTGTTCAAGATCATCACTTACCCATTCGGCAACGGCTACATCATCACATGGGCTTGACCCGAGTAATCCACCAGGGACGACAGGAGGCGTCGGAATTATCGACACCCGCGAGCCATCCGAGGTGGTCGGAGGTTGGCGACTATTAGTCAATGGACCTGATCCAGGTACCACTATGATCGAAGGCTGTCTAAATCCTAAAGCTTCACCGCTAAAACGTGGCACAGAGGAGGGCCTGGCGACCCCCTGAGATTCGGCTAAGATTATAGTTGGATATCCAACTCCCCCCCGCCCTAAAACTTCACACACAATACAGCAAGATCAGGCCCTGGTCTAGAATGCAACAATGATACATCCAGCCAGGCCAGCCAACAACAATTGGGGTTGTTAAAGGGCGTAGGGAATTACCGGTAACACATAACATATCACCGTTTGATGACAGGAGGGATGCAAGCGGGCACGGGGACCCATACTAAAGGGAGAACCTAGGAAGACAGTTTAGAACTGAACTGGAGATAGAGAGTACATCACTACTCACTACTAACTGGCGCAACATTGGAAACCCAAATATAATAACCCTTACTCACCAGGGAATACCCAACCAGTCTACCAAATAATGCCTTTCTAACTAGCTTGTTGCGTGACTGCCCAATACTAAGATTACATAGCAAGGGCAACCAAACAAACGCAACAACGACACATCAGGTGCAACCCCAAAGAAAAGCTCCGAAGGAGTCTTGTCTCCCTAGATGAACACGCGATTGCAAAGATAACACACTAGCACCATGCTGAGCAGTGTCATCATTAACAACTCATGCATGCCCCAACTAATCGAGATCAACCATGCCTCTATACCACTTAACTAAAAAATTCCTAAGCCCTATCAGAACTCAAACACTTGAACCCAAACTCACGTAGCTAAGGCATACACCTAAGGGGGGAACCAGGGGCACGGGAAGACAAAGTAGTAACCTCTGACGAACCACGGAACGCACCCAGGGGTCACAAGGAGCCTAAGAGAGAAAAATATCCACCAAGATATCATGCCAAAGATCCTCCACGGCCGCTGGACTAGGGCCAGGACGGCGTCCACTGCGGCCTGTAGCATGGGCGAAGTCCGGCGCTGCGAGACCTGGGATCACAGAAGGTGGGGAAGCGTTAGGTCGAAGTCGAGATTTGAGGTATGGGAAAAAGGAGACGAGAATGACAGTGCAGCAAGTCACACCTGGTGCAGAAAATCGCACCAATGGCAGAAAATCGCAAATCGCAAGGGCAGAATTCGAACATTTATCGCTAGGATGCGAAGAGCAGAGCCGAGGCATGTAAAGGTCCTAATATCCCGCCGTCGATGATCAGTCAATCCCAAGTCCCCCCCTCTATAGCTCGACTCACCCGGTTGGGGGGTAGAGGGAGCTGACCATACCCCCCTGCTTCCTACCACCTCCAGAATCTCCAGGTCCAGACGCGTAGGTCGTCCTCCTCTGGCGAATCCTACGGCAGTGCCGGCGATCCGCCAGTTTGATCGAAAAATTTCTCCAGAAGGTAGCACAGAGCCACTAGAGCGCAAGCTCATGCCAGTAGCCGACCGTCGGCTGGGCAGAGCAAAGGGGGCAAAGACGACGTAGACATCAGCAGGGAGCTTGGTCGGCTTGGCAACCTCCGGTATGCAGGCAGAGCCTCAAACACCGGAGAAAGGTTAGCGACGTCAAGGACGCGAGCAGACGAAGACGGGGTATCTCCACCGATGTCCAGGCTAGTCGCCGACTTGAGTCTGCACGTCACAGTCATCTACGACAGACGGGAGGAGGCGACAGACGGCAGGGGAGGAAAAAGAAGAGAAGATGGAGGAATGACCGGGGGGGGTTACTTCCACGATGGCGGAAGGACTCTCATGACCGCTAGCAGGGGCAGCTGGTGCACAAACGTCTAGCCAATCATCAAGAGGAGCCGTTCCTCCGTTGGAAGGATTGGTCGCAGCCATCACTGAGAATGATACTGCGCATCCCGCGCGTCCAGGAAAGACAATCCATGTCATGGAGTTTCTCAAAATGGCGGGAGGTCCTCGCGGAAGTTGCATCGTAAAGCAGTGGTAGTAAATGAAGGACCGTATAACCTATCAGCTTGGATAACACTCCGGAGAGTGGACTTTGTGTGTGCAGCACGCCAATTTATAAATGCGGAGACGAGAATAAGTTACAAGCACAGGAGACCCATTAAGGGGCACCAGTGGAGGAAAGGGGGCGGTAGCCTGGAACCTGATCAGGGTACAGGCTAGACAGCGCGTGTCAGAAGAACCGATGACGCAGTCAACAGGAAGCTGACATAGTACTGTCAGGACCGATAGTTCTAAGGGAGTACACAAGGAGTCACCAAGACATAAAACAAGCGAGAGCACCGCTATTCATGCTGATAGTGGGCTCAAGTGTGCTAGTGTGGCCAGGTAGTCCCAGCTTGACTTGGTGATAAAGGCCTCCTTCCTCCATAGGCTGTGGATGTTTTCGCAGTCGTCTAGTAAGAGGACACGAAAGCCACGGAGCTCTTCTACTGTAGAGTCCAGGATGGCAGAATCTGGGATCTCAATAACTTGCACATTTCCGTTGAACTCGCTCTTTCCACTACATAGCACTTTTGGCTCAGGGTTGTCACTCCTCCCCTGAGCTCTCACAGATTTTTCATTCGGTCAACTTTGATGCGTACTTGCTATGGCACAATGCGGTGCGACATGTTTCTCAATACGGTGGGAAGAATTTGCAGTCAAGTTTGTGACATGGGATGGATGCGATTCGGACATTTCTGACAGGTCCGCTGACTCACCACGTCACCTCCTATCGTGCGCAGCGACAGGTCTCTTGACGCAAGGGAAAGCTTGTAGGAAGACGAACTGTAGCGCTACCGAAATCAGGTGGGAAAAGGAGAAATCGGGCAGGATGCGCAACAGGTAGAATGTGCAGGAGGCGAAGATGCATAAGGCAGAATTCGCAGGAGGCCAATCAGGCAGAAGTTGAAGCAGGAGGGGAAAAAGCGTGAATTGGCTAAGCGGCAAAAGGCTGGGCGGGAAGTCGGTTACGCGATGACACCACCACGACCACGACCACGATTTCTATATATATATATATATATATATATATATATATATTGAAATTGAAATTGAAATTGATACATCCGTGTAGAACCGTTACTCACAGGACGTGAAGTTAAGGACACCATAGCGTAAGCCGGAGCTAGCTATAGTCACCGTAGGACCATCTCAGTAAAAAGAATTACCACCGATGCCTGGGCAACAGGCACCGTAGCCCCATCATGCCAGTGCAGCTTACTACGGGGGTTTTTCACCCCGGTTGGGAAGCACCGGCACAATACAGCCGGTAAGACAAAACCTGAGAGGGGGGACGGTCTGTGTGCTAGTCCCCGGGTATCGACCCGGGGTGTGTTTCCATAAAGCGTCTGCACTGTAGAATACTCTGGAAGCTAGTAATGGTGTGAGAATGGACTGTGTCCGCCAGTTTGAGGGCACAGGATCTCTGAAGTCCAAGAGTGGTCATAGAAGTCAAAAAAGAGGTAGGAATAGTACCAGTTGTACCAACGGTAATAACTTCATAGTGAACAAGGTATCCAGCCGATCGAAGGCCATTGACTAATTCAACATGTTGGGCATGTTTAGTAATAAACTTAGTAGCGTGATGAGTATCAGAGCAGTATCCAAGCTCAAGAACCCAGAGTTCTTTATCAGACATACAGGTAGGAGAGTCTATGTCAGGTAGGACGGCAAGATCAGGTCTCATCCTCTTCCAATCCGCTACAGTAATAGTGGAGGGGCGTAACCAGTCAGGGAGACGTTTGCCCAGGACCCCCCTGGGGAGGTCCTCCTCCTTGCCAGCGTCCATGATCATTCTGCGAGATCCCAGGGCTCCTGTGCAAATGGCCTTGTGGATGAGTCGCACTGCGGCGTCATGTCTCTTAATGTAGAGCCCCTTGAAAGTCCGGTGTGTGCAACCCGCCAGGATGTGGCCCGCTCCGTCCTCACAGGTGTGGCAGATGGGGCATAGGGAGTTCGTGGGTGGGTGAGTGCTGGTAATATAGGGGAGTTTCCAGCGGAATGCAAGTTTACGGTTCCACAGTCTACCCCAGCGGGCTTTAAGGATGTGGAATTTAGTTTTATGCTGGATAAGGGTTGAGGTCCAAAATTTGTTACTTGCTTGAGGAAGTTGGTGGGGGGTGTTTTCAGCCCAGGTGGTTGCATAAATCCCTTTAAGGGGGTGTTGACCAAGGTGGCAGCTAGTGGGTAGGTTAGAGGTGATACCTTGTGTAAGGTTAGGTGCTAAAATTCTTGGGGGGATATCTCCCATGGGTGTACGAGGAGGTTGAACTGTAGGCCAGTAAACATTGTGGCGGGGGATTTCCCCAGTGTTATCAGTAAAATTAGTTGAGGTAGGGTGCTCAGCTGCCTTGCGTGCCAGAGTGTCTGCTCTGTCATTTCCAAGGATACCTGTGTGGGAACGGACTTTACAAAGGGTGGTGTGTGAGCCATGCAGGATGCGTTGAATGAGGTGTTTTTGAATTGATTGCAGTAATTCAGTATGAATGGAACGGGTTGTTGTGGTGGGGTCATGAATCATTTTTTTAATCAGTTGAAGAGAGCAGAGGCTGTCTGTATGAAGGGTAAGAGATTTGTCATAGTCAATGTTGAGAAGGGCTTGGTGGATGGCTACCAGTTCTGCCCGGTTGTTAGTTTTGGTGGCCCCTATTCCCCCAGGGTTGATGGTGTAGCTTTGTCCTGCAGCCGGGACATATACTGCAGCGCCCATTTTGCTAGGATGCCCTGGTTTACCTTTTATTAGGCTACCATCTGTGTAGACCTGGAGGCCAGAGGAGGGGGTAGCAAGGTAAAAACAGGGGTGGGTAATGGTAAGAGGAGAGGGGGTAGGGTGTTGGTGTAGTATAGGTTGCCAGGGATTTTTGGCAAGAGATTTAAGTTTCCGAGGGTAGGTGATGACAATATCAGTGAAAGTAAGGGTGGAAGGTGGTGTGATAGTAGAGGGCTCCCAGGATGAGGAGAGGCTTTGCATGTAGTATGTCCATTGGTCAATAAAGTCTGGGAGTTTAGGAAAGTAAGTCTCTTGGCTGTGAGGGTTGCATATAAGGATGAGGTGTAATTTTTGAGTGGAGGGTGAGGTGTGAGATTTGCTGCCAAGCCATATTTCAGAGGTAGTATAAAATTCAGACTGTGGTCTAGAGTCAATGTAGTGGATCCAGGAGTGGTGGAGGAGAGTTTTGTAAGGGGCAGCAAGGTCATCAGGGAGGAGCATCAGGGTGCAGGTAGGGCTGAGAGTATTTTCAGCATGGTCAGCACTGGCTAGAGCCCACCTTAGAGCTTGGTGTGCTTGTGTGGTGGAATTGGGAATGTCCACCAGTGAGCCCCCAGTCCAGATGGTAAGAAAGGGGTCTTGGTTGGAGCCAAAGAGCTGGTCAGCAGGGCTGGTAGAAGAGAAGCTGGTGAGGCTTTGGTCGTAGCTAAGAGGATTGGAGGTACGATGGTGAGTAATGCCCAGAGCAGCTGCTGCTTGGTAGAGGAAGGGAGACAGAATGTTAGTGGCAGCAGGAGCAGCTCTGTATCTGGTGAAGAGGGCAGCTAGGTCAGTGTGGTATGTTCCTCCTTGGGTCAGTTGGTTCCATTTGGTTGGGTAGTGATTTTTAAAGTGGTCATAGTTTTGCTTAAGAGAGGTGAGCCTGTCGTTGGGAATGTGCCCAAGACAGTGACCTGTGGGGGTATAAAGATATGAAACGTTGGTATGTGTGTGTGTGGATTGGCAATCCAGAGTAGTGAGGATGCCTGTTTGTATAATGTAGGCTGAGGGTGGTTGAATGTCCCAGTCTGGGTGTCTGTCGTGTGTGTCAATTTTCAGAAGTTTGTGAACAAGGTTGTGGTTGTCAGCATTAAATCCTGGGGAGGTTGCCCATTGGCCTTGTTGCTGGAGGTTAGTGAGGTGGGTGTCCTTCCTGGGATTGAGGTATGTGGTTATCGGAGGAGTGGTTTTAAAGGTGTGGGTTAATTGGTCATATGTTGGTTGTCCTACCAGTTCAACAAGGTGAGCCGCATGGTGAGATTGAGGCTTCCAGTGTATGGTGGAGGTAGTGGGGGTGAGAGGTGTGCAATGGTGGATGCTGTATCCCATGCGTGTGTAGGAGTTGATATGGTCGTTGTGCATGATGGTTGGGGCCCATTGGACGTGGACAACGGTGGTGGTGGCAAGTTTGTCGTCGTTGTAAGAGCGCTTGCCCCGCCAGCTCGTAATGTGCAGGGCTCTGTACTGAGATTCGTAAGTAAGGTGGAGCAGGCGCGCCGGTGGTGCAGGTGCGCTGCTGGCTGGGGATGTCATGGCCTCGCGGATCCTGTCAGGGTGCGAGGTGGAGGTTTATTTTATATGCGCGGTAGAATGGGAGGAGGAGAGGAGTGTCGGATCCAGGATTTGCACAAGTAGTGGCGTGCTGACCAAGTGGCGTCACTGTTGGGCAGCCCCATGCTTGGTGCGCGTGACTGCCTGCGATCTGCGTGGGCCACGGCCCACCATGGGGAGAGAGAGAGAGAGAGAGAGAGAGAGAGAAGAGAGAGAGAGAGAGAAGAGAGAGAGAGAGAGAGAGAGAGAGAGAGAGAAGAGAAGAGAGAGAGAAGAGAAGAGAGAGAGAAGAGAAGAGAGAGAGAAGAGAAGAGAAGAGAAGAGAAGAAGAGAAGAGAAGAGAGAGAGAAGAGAAGAAGAGAAGAGAAAAAAAAAAGAGAAGAGAAGAAGAGGGGGGGGGGAAAGAGAAGAAGAGGAAGAGAAGGATGAGGGGAAGAAGAGGAGAGAAGAAGAGGAGAGAAGAAGAGAAAGAGAAGAAGAGAGAAGAAGAGGAGAGAAGAAGAGGAGAGAAGAAGAAGGAGAAGAGGGAAGAAGAAAAAAAAACAAAAAAAATGAAGAAGAAGAAGAAGAAGGAGAAGAAGAAGAGAAGAAGAGAGAAAGAGAAGAAAAGAGAGAGAAGAAGAAGGAGAGAGAAGAAGAAGAAGAGAGAAGAAGAAGAGATGAGGAAGAAGAAGAAGAAGAGAGAAGGAGAAGGAAGAAAGAGAGAGAGAGAAGAAGAAGACGAAGAAAAAGAAGAGTGAGAAGGAGAAGAACGAGAGAGAAGAAGAGAGAGAAGAGAAGAAAGCGTGGGAGAAGGATGAAGAAGAGAGTAGAATGATGAGGAGAGAGAGAAGAGAGACGAGAGAAGAGAGAGAGAGAAGAAGAGAAGAGAATGAAGAAGAGGAGAAAGAGAGGAAGAGGGAGAAGAGAGAAGAGAGAATGAGAGAATAGAGAGAGAGAGAGAAGAGAGAGAGGAGAGAGTAGAAGAGAGAAGAGAGAGAGAGAGAGAAGAGATAGAGGAGCAGAGAGAGGAGGAGAGAGAGAGGAGAGAGGATGAGAGGAGAGAGGAGAGAGAAAGGGCTAGAGGAGAGAGGAGGAGATGCGATGGAAGGATGGAGGAGAGAGGAGACGAGGAGAGAGGAGAGAGGGAGGAGAGAGAGAGGAGAGGGAGAGAGGAGACGAAGGAAGAGAGAGTCAGAGAGAGAGAGAGGACGAGAGGAGAGAGTGGAGAGAGAGAGAGAGAGAAGAGAAGCAGGAGGAGAGAGGAGAGAGCGAGAGAGAGCAGAGAGAGAGAAGAGAGCACCGAGAAAGGAGGGAAGAAGAGAGAGGAGAGAAGAGAGAAGAGAGAAGAGAAGAGAGAGAGAGAAGAGAGAAGGAGAGAAGAGAGAAGAGAGAAGATGAGAAGAGAAGAGAGAGAGAGAAGGAGAGAGAGAGAAGAGAAGAGAAGAGAAGAGAAGAGAAGAGAAGAGAAGGAGAGAGAAGAGAAGGAGAAAGAGAATAGAGAAAGAGAAGAAAGAGAAAGAGAAGAGAAAGAGAAGAGAAAGAGAAGAGAGGAGAGAGAAAGAGAAGAGAGAGAAGAAGAGAAGAAGAGAGAAAGAGAAGAGAGAAGAGAAGAGAGAAGGAGAAGAGAGAAGAGAGAGAGAGAGAAGAGAGAGAGAGAGAGAGAAAGAGAGAGGAGAGAGAGAGAAGAGAGAAGAGAGAGAGAGGAGAGCGAGAGAGAGAGAGAGGAGAGAGAGAGGAGAGAGAGAGAGAGGAGAGATGAGAGAAGAAGAGAAGAAGAAGGAGAAGAAGAAGAAGAAGAAGAGAGAAGAAGAGTGAAGATGAGAGAAGAAGAAGAGACGAGAAGAAGAAGAGCGAGAAGAAGAAGAGAGAGAAGAAGAAGAGAGAGAAGAAGAAGAAGAGAAGCAGAAGAGAAGAAGAAGCAGAAGAAGAAGAGAAGAAGAAAGAGAAGGAAGAAGAAGAAGAAGAAGAAGAAGAAGATCGAAGATAGAAGAAGACGAAGAAGAGAGAAGAAGGAGGAGAAGAAGAAGCGAGAAGAGAGAAGAAGAAGAAGATAGAAGAAGAAGGAAAGAAGAAGAAGAAGAAGAAGAAGAAGAAGAAAGAGAAAGAAGAGAAGGGAGAAGAAGAAGAAGAGAAGAGAGAAGAAGAAGAAGAAGAAGAAGAGAGAGAAGAGAGAGACGAAGAGAGAAGAAGGAGAGAAGTAAGAAGAGAGGAAGAAGAAGAGAAGAAGAGAGAAGAAGAGAGGAGAAGAAGAAGAAGAGAAGAAGAAGGAAGGGGAAGAAGAAGAGAAAGAGAAGAGAAGAGAAGAGAAGAGAAGAAGAGAATAGAAGAGAGAAGAGAAGATACTAATAATATAAGATAATATAATATAATAATATAATATATATATATATATAATATATATTATAGATATATAATATAATATATATATATATATATATATATATAATACCATATTATATATAATATAATATATAATATATATTATATATATAATTAAATATAATATAATATATACATATACATATAATATAAATATATATATATATATATATATGGATTAGTGCAGGACCAGCATGATCAAAAACGAGTAAGGGTCCAAAAACTCCGATTCATTTCAGAAACACTGGTCTGCGACATCTATTGGTCTCTTATGATTTTCTGCAAGCTAGGCAAGGGGAGTGGCTGTTCAAGTTTCTCCAACCCACATCATCATGCACGGAACCTCTGGCATGCTTTTCTCCTCCTCTAAGAAGCAGCCATCACAACAGGGGAGCAGCAAATGTGGAAGGCGCAACTCGTGAGGGAGACACGATCTGGGTTTTCCTAGAATGACAGAACGCTTGTCGGCTTGGCTTAATAAGATATGTTAGGAATCTATGCTTTCAAAAGAGAGGGAGTTGTTTAAATCGTGATGATCACAATTACCGGTGTATCAAAATGTAAACATTCCAAGCCAACTAAAACATGTGTCCCATCAGGTCCCATCAAAATAAATGCACAACAAAATGCTAAAGGCGCTCCTTAGCAGGGCATGCTGATCCTACATCTCTTCACGTCACTTTCGTCAACGGATGACATAACAACAAGCAGACGTTACTACGTAAGCAGAGCTTTGCAGACGCAAGCTCAGCCTCATCTACCGGTACTCCACCTGAATAGCAATTTATTAAGAAATAAACTGTACAATCAACTAAATGGGTACAAATGGTTTATCTTATGTGTTTTATGTGCGGCTATTAAATTTTCGTTTACGAGCAGCAGCTTCCAGGCAGCTTACCTGTCTACCAATTTCCGCCAAACCTAACGCAACTCAGGGCACCTTGACGCTGACAAAATTGATTGTACAGAGCTGCTGAAATATCTGGGCATATATCAGTCACTGGCTGAAGGAGTTGCCTAGAAGCCGCTTGAAAAGTCAAAAGAAAAAACCCAACAGATGTGTCACTTCGGTTTTTTATGTGCGGACATGCAGTGCATTGCCGGGCATGATTGCGCAAGATGCAGTATATTGCCGGGTATATTGCATGCATAATTGTGTTTAGCTTGCTGGCATGTGGAAATAGCACTTGTTGCTCAATGTATGAGGTGTCTCCCATTGCCATTTAGCATTATATGTTATTGTCCGATATACGTCGGACACTGAGTCGGCATAATGCATACCGGTGCCTGGTCCCTCCAGGTCCCGAGTTGCCTGCCACTAGGCCACAGGCTAGCTGTGGCCTACACGGCCTCCTGTCTTGGATATAAGCGCACTCGTTGCGTGTATCCTTCTTCTACTTCAGTCTTCACTGTGTAACAACTCTAATATTGAAATTATATGCCCTTGTTGAGGGTTTTGGGTGTCGTCGCGGTATGATATGTCATACATGGCTACACTTAAAAAGGATTGTGCTTGTCCTGGTGCTCAGATGCCAATTGGAAGCACTGATTAATTTGGGGCTACTCGTGTCAGCCTCCCATCAGCTCCACTATACAGACACTGGGGCAAACCCAAAGCTAGCAGCTGCATTGGGCAGCAGCCTTACAGCCCGGGGCCATGTAACCAAGTTCAAGTCCAAGACGGCTGATAGACCGGGTACCGGTTTTTGAAAAAAAAAAACCCAAACTTGTGCTAGACTGCTGTGCTGGTAATTCTTTACCCAGTAAAAAATCCTGAGTAAATCCTTTCAATACAAACAAAAACGTGTTTACCCCTTGTAGAAGCTGTCGCTTGCTCGGACGGTAGTTGACAAGAGTTACAGTGACAACACCCTCCAACTGGTTGCTGCCCATCCCATTGCTCTCCATGTGCCACGCAGCTGCCTAGAAGCTTCTGCTTGTGGTTGAAGACATAACAATGTGGTCCAGCAGGACAATCCCCTCCACCCAAGCCCATAGCATTTCTTTTCGTCTACGAGCAGCAGCTTCTATGCAGCTCCCTGAGCCAGTCACTGGCCTAAGCCCCAAGATTTAAACAGTAATGAAATGCTGATTCTGCCAGCTTCCAGTTGCACTACTTTGCTTTAGGTTTGGCTGGGTACCAAGCCAGGGGAGCTGCCTAGAAGCTGCTGCTCGTAGTCGAAAATAAAAGCTATGCCCAGGCCTCCTCGAGAAGTCCTTGGGCGAATGTGACAATGGTATAGAGGAGATTCTGGGCGGTTACAGTAGTTGACAAAAGATACACAAATGCAGTCCAGTAGGACAGCACCCTCCAACTACTTGCTGCTCTCCCATCGCTCCCACCTACAGTCAGCTGCTAAGATGCGTAGTGCATAAGGTAACCCCTCCACCCAAGCCTCCTGGAGCCCCTCAAAGGGACCTGTCAACGCCACAACGTCCATAGTCCTTGGCCCATCCATGTTTCTAATGTGAAGGACGTTCACCTCCTTGTCAAACACATCAAGCATACATGATAGGGCCTTGATGGTGTTTACAGAGTCCTCATCCACAGGCCATCCATCAATCGAGCGGGGTGACACCCCAAGGTTTGCCATAACTCGACCTCCAATGCCTCCTTTCAAACGATGACGAATACTCTGCCATGCCTCAACCTGAAGCAGTTGCTGTAGCAAAACACCATCAGCATACAAATCCACCATGATGGAGCTAAAACCGCCTTCAATTGTCGACGATCGCAGCAGTGCATCGCCCACGTGGACCACCAGAGATCCCTCCTTCTCCAAAGATCCCACTCCAAAGCATAGCCTAGAGGCCTCCACCACCACTGGGTCAATTCCCCATCCTTGCATCTTGATGCCAGAGTAATGCTGGCTTCCCAGGTTAGCTACAGTACCAGCCCCCAAACCCAATATGCCGATACAGCCTGGTGGGCTCAAGTGTGCTAGTGTGGCCAGGTAGTCCCAGCATGAATTGGTGATAAAGGCCTCCTTCCTCCATAGGCTGTGGATGTTTTCGCAGTCGTCTAGTAAGAGGACACGAAAGCCACGGAGCTCTTCTACTGTAGAGTCCAGGATGGCAGAATCTGGGATCTCAATAACTTGCACATTTCCGTTGAACTCGCTCTTTCCACTAAGTAGCACTTTTGGCTCAGGGTTGTCACTCCTCCCCTGAGCTCTCACAGATTTTTCATTCGGTCAACTTTGATGCGTACTTGCTATGGCACAATGCGGTGCGACATGTTTCTCAATACGGTGGGAAGAATTTGCAGTCAAGTTTGTGACATGGGATGGATGCGATTCGGACATTTCTGACAGGTCCGCTGACTCACCACGTCACCTCCTATCGTGCGCAGCGACAGGTCTCTTGACGCAAGGGAAAGCTTGTAGGAAGACGAACTGTAGCGCTACCGAAATCAGGTGGGAAAAGGAGAAATCGGGCAGGATGCGCAACAGGTAGAATGTGCAGGAGGCGAAGATGCATAAGGCAGAATTCGCAGGAGGCCAATCAGGCAGAAGTTGAAGCAGGAGGGGAAAAAGCGTGAATTGGCTAAGCGGCAAAAGGCTGGGCGGGAAGTCGGTTACGCGATGACACCACCACGACCACGACCACGATTTCTATATATATATATATATATATATATTGAAATTGAAATTGAAATTGATACATCCGTGTAGAACCGTTACTCACAGGACGTGAAGTTAAGGACACCATAGCGTAAGCCGGAGCTAGCTATAGTCACCGTAGGACCATCTCAGTAAAAAGAATTACCACCGATGCCTGGGCAACAGGCACCGTAGCCCCATCATGCCAGTGCAGCTTACTACGGGGGTTTTTCACCCCGGTTGGGAAGCACCGGCACAATACAGCCGGTAAGACAAAACCTGAGAGGGGGGACGGTCTGTGTGCTAGTCCCCGGGTATCGACCCGGGGTGTGTTTCCATAAAGCGTCTGCACTGTAGAATACTCTGGAAGCTAGTAATGGTGTGAGAATGGACTGTGTCCGCCAGTTTGAGGGCACAGGATCTCTGAAGTCCAAGAGTGGTCATAGAAGTCAAAAAAGAGGTAGGAATAGTACCAGTTGTACCAACGGTAATAACTTCATAGTGAACAAGGTATCCAGCCGATCGAAGGCCATTGACTAATTCAACATGTTGGGCATGTTTAGTAATAAACTTAGTAGCGTGATGAGTATCAGAGCAGTATCCAAGCTCAAGAACCCAGAGTTCTTTATCAGACATACAGGTAGGAGAGTCTATGTCAGGTAGGACGGCAAGATCAGGTCTCATCCTCTTCCAATCCGCTACAGTAATAGTGGAGGGGCGTAACCAGTCAGGGAGACGTTTGCCCAGGACCCCCCTGGGGAGGTCCTCCTCCTTGCCAGCGTCCATGATCATTCTGCGAGATCCCAGGGCTCCTGTGCAAATGGCCTTGTGGATGAGTCGCACTGCGGCGTCATGTCTCTTAATGTAGAGCCCCTTGAAAGTCCGGTGTGTGCAACCCGCCAGGATGTGGCCCGCTCCGTCCTCACAGGTGTGGCAGATGGGGCATAGGGAGTTCGTGGGTGGGTGAGTGCTGGTAATATAGGGGAGTTTCCAGCGGAATGCAAGTTTACGGTTCCACAGTCTACCCCAGCGGGCTTTAAGGATGTGGAATTTAGTTTTATGCTGGATAAGGGTTGAGGTCCAAAATTTGTTACTTGCTTGAGGAAGTTGGTGGGGGGTGTTTTCAGCCCAGGTGGTTGCATAAATCCCTTTAAGGGGGTGTTGACCAAGGTGGCAGCTAGTGGGTAGGTTAGAGGTGATACCTTGTGTAAGGTTAGGTGCTAAAATTCTTGGGGGGATATCTCCCATGGGTGTACGAGGAGGTTGAACTGTAGGCCAGTAAACATTGTGGCGGGGGATTTCCCCAGTGTTATCAGTAAAATTAGTTGAGGTAGGGTGCTCAGCTGCCTTGCGTGCCAGAGTGTCTGCTCTGTCATTTCCAAGGATACCTGTGTGGGAACGGACTTTACAAAGGGTGGTGTGTGAGCCATGCAGGATGCGTTGAATGAGGTGTTTTTGAATTGATTGCAGTAATTCAGTATGAATGGAACGGGTTGTTGTGGTGGGGTCATGAATCATTTTTTTAATCAGTTGAAGAGAGCAGAGGCTGTCTGTATGAAGGGTAAGAGATTTGTCATAGTCAATGTTGAGAAGGGCTTGGTGGATGGCTACCAGTTCTGCCCGGTTGTTAGTTTTGGTGGCCCCTATTCCCCCAGGGTTGATGGTGTAGCTTTGTCCTGCAGCCGGGACATATACTGCAGCGCCTATTTTGCTAGGATGCCCTGGTTTACCTTTTATTAGGCTACCATCTGTGTAGACCTGGAGGCCAGAGGAGGGGGTAGCAAGGTAAAAACAGGGGTGGGTAATGGTAAGAGGAGAGGGGGGAGGGTGTTGGTGGAGTATAGGTTGCCAGGGATTTTTGGCAAGAGATTTAAGTTTCCGAGGGTAGGTGATGACAATATCAGTGAAAGTAAGGGTGGAAGGTGGTGTGATAGTAGAGGGCTCCCAGGATGAGGAGAGGCTTTGCATGTAGTATGTCCATTGGTCAATAAAGTCTGGGAGTTTAGGAAAGTAAGTCTCTTGGCTGTGAGGGTTGCATATAAGGATGAGGTGTAATTTTTGAGTGGAGGGTGAGGTGTGAGATTTGCTGCCAAGCCATATTTCAGAGGTAGTATAAAATTCAGACTGTGGTCTAGAGTCAATGTAGTGGATCCAGGAGTGGTGGAGGAGAGTTTTGTAAGGGGCAGCAAGGTCATCAGGGAGGAGCATCAGGGTGCAGGTAGGGCTGAGAGTATTTTCAGCATGGTCAGCACTGGCTAGAGCCCACCTTAGAGCTTGGTGTGCTTGTGTGGTGGAATTGGGAATGTCCACCAGTGAGCCCCCAGTCCAGATGGTAAGAAAGGGGTCTTGGTTGGAGCCAAAGAGCTGGTCAGCAGGGCTGGTAGAAGAGAAGCTGGTGAGGCTTTGGTCGTAGCTAAGAGGATTGGAGGTACGATGGTGAGTAATGCCCAGAGCAGCTGCTGCTTGGTAGAGGAAGGGAGACAGAATGTTAGTGGCAGCAGGAGCAGCTCTGTATCTGGTGAAGAGGGCAGCTAGGTCAGTGTGGTATGTTCCTCCTTGGGTCAGTTGGTTCCATTTGGTTGGGTAGTGATTTTTAAAGTGGTCATAGTTTTGCTTAAGAGAGGTGAGCCTGTCGTTGGGAATGTGCCCAAGACAGTGACCTGTGGGGGTATAAAGATATGAAACGTTGGTATGTGTGTGTGTGGATTGGCAATCCAGAGTAGTGAGGATGCCTGTTTGTATAATGTAGGCTGAGGGTGGTTGAATGTCCCAGTCTGGGTGTCTGTCGTGTGTGTCAATTTTCAGAAGTTTGTGAACAAGGTTGTGGTTGTCAGCATTAAATCCTGGGGAGGTTGCCCATTGGCCTTGTTGCTGGAGGTTAGTGAGGTGGGTGTCCTTCCTGGGATTGAGGTATGTGGTTATCGGAGGAGTGGTTTTAAAGGTGTGGGTTAATTGGTCATATGTTGGTTGTCCTACCAGTTCAACAAGGTGAGCCGCATGGTGAGATTGAGGCTTCCAGTGTATGGTGGAGGTAGTGGGGGTGAGAGGTGTGCAATGGTGGATACTGTATCCCATGCGTGTGTAGGAGTTGATATGGTCGTTGTGCATGATGGTTGGGGCCCATTGGACGTGGACAACGGTGGTGGTGGCAAGTTTGTCGTCGTTGTAAGAGCGCTTGCCCCGCCAGCTCGTAATGTGCAGGGCTCTGTACTGAGATTCGTAAGTAAGGTGGAGCAGGCGCGCCGGTGGTGCAGGTGCGCTGCTGGCTGGGGATGTCATGGCCTCGCGGATCCTGTCAGGGTGCGAGGTGGAGGTTATTTTATATGCGCGGTAGAATTTGGAGGAGGAGGAGTGTCGGATCCAGGATTTGCACAAGTAGTGGCGTGCTGACCAAGTGGCGTCACTGTTGGGGCAGCCCCATGCTTGGTGCGCGTGACTGCCTGCGATCTGCGTGGGCCACGCCCACCATTGGTTTCCTTCCAGGTCCCCAGTGGGGTCCGCCTCGTAGTCTGCATCAGTAACGGAGGCGTATATATATATATATATATATATATATATATATATATATATATATATATATATAAATACATATACATATATTTATATACATATATACATATATATATATACATATATATATATATATATAATACATATATATATATATATATATATATATGTATATATGGATTAGTGCAGGACCAGCATGATCAAAAACGAGTAAGGGTCCAAAAACTCCGATTCATTTCAGAAACACTGGTCTGCGACATCTTCTGGTCTCTTATGATTTTCTGCAAGCTAGGCAAGGGGAGTGGCTGTTCAAGTTTCTCCAACCCACATCATCATGCACGGAACCTCTGGCATGCTTTTCTCCTCCTCTAAGAAGCAGCCATCACAACAGGGGAGCAGCAAATGTGGAAGGCGCAACTCGTGAGGGAGACACGATCTGGGTTTTCCTAGAATGACAGAACGCTTGTCGGCTCGGCTTAATAAGATATGTTAGGAATCTATGCTTTCAAAAGAGAGGGAGTTGTTTAAATCGTGATGATCACAATTACCGGTGTATCAAAATGTAAACATTCCAAGCCAACTAAAACATGTGTCCCATCAGGTCCCATCAAAATAAATGCACAACAAAATGCTTAAGGCGCTCCTTAGCAGGGCATGCTGATCCTACATCTCTTCACGTCACTTTCGTCAACGGATGACATAACAACAAGCAGACGTTACTACGTAAGCAGAGCTTTGCAGACGCAAGCTCAGCCTCATCTACCGGTACTCCACCTGAATAGCAATTTATTAAGAAATAAACTGTACAATCAACTAAATGGGTACAAATGGTTTATCTTATGTGTTTTATGTGCGGCTATTAAATTTTCGTTTACGAGCAGCAGCTTCCAGGCAGCTTACCTGTCTACCAATTTCCGCCAAACCTAACGCAACTCAGGGCACCTTGACGCTGACAAAATTGATTGTACAGAGCTGCTGAAATATCTGGGCATATATCAGTCACTGGCTGAAGGAGTTGCCTAGAAGCCGCTTGAAAAGTCAAAAGAAAAAACCCAACAGATGTGTCACTTCGGTTTTTTATGTGCGGACATGCAGTGCATTGCCGGGCATGATTGCGCAAGATGCAGTATATTGCCGGGTATATTGCATGCATAATTGTGTTTAGCTTGCTGGCATGTGGAAATAGCACTTGTTGCTCAATGTATGAGGTGTCTCCCATTGCCATTTAGCATTATATGTTATTGTCCGATATACGTCGGACACTGAGTCGGCATAATGCATACCGGTGCCTGGTCCCTCCAGGTCCCGAGTTGCCTGCCACTAGGCCACAGGCTAGCTGTGGCCTACACGGCCTCCTGTCTTGGATATAAGCGCACTCGTTGCGTGTATCCTTCTTCTACTTCAGTCTTCACTGTGTAACAACTCTAATATTGAAATTATATGCCCTTGTTGAGGGTTTTGGGTGTCGTCGCGGTATGATATGTCATACATGGCTACACTTAAAAAGGATTGTGCTTGTCCTGGTGCTCAGATGCCAATTGGAAGCACTGATTAATTTGGGGCTACTCGTGTCAGCCTCCCATCAGCTCCACTATACAGACACTGGGGCAAACCCAAAGCTAGCAGCTGCATTGGGCAGCAGCCTTACAGCCCGGGGCCATGTAACCAAGTTCAAGTCCAAGACGGCTGATAGACCGGGTACCGGTTTTTGAAAAAAAAAAACCCAAACTTGTGCTAGACTGCTGTGCTGGTAATTCTTTACCCAGTAAAAAATCCTGAGTAAATCCTTTCAATACAAACAAAAACGTGTTTACCCCTTGTAGAAGCTGTCGCTTGCTCGGACGGTAGTTGACAAGAGTTACAGTGACAACACCCTCCAACTGGTTGCTGCCCATCCCATTGCTCTCCATGTGCCACGCAGCTGCCTAGAAGCTTCTGCTTGTGGTTGAAGACATAACAATGTGGTCCAGCAGGACAATCCCCTCCACCCAAGCCCATAGCATTTCTTTTCGTCTACGAGCAGCAGCTTCTATGCAGCTCCCTGAGCCAGTCACTGGCCTAAGCCCCAAGATTTAAACAGTAATGAAATGCTGATTCTGCCAGCTTCCAGTTGCACTACTTTGCTTTAGGTTTGGCTGGGTACCAAGCCAGGGGAGCTGCCTAGAAGCTGCTGCTCGTAGTCGAAAATAAAAGCTATGCCCAGGCCTCCTCGAGAAGTCCTTGGGCGAATGTGACAATGGTATAGAGGAGATTCTGGGCGGTTACAGTAGTTGACAAAAGATACACAAATGCAGTCCAGTAGGACAGCACCCTCCAACTACTTGCTGCTCTCCCATCGCTCCCACCTACAGTCAACTGCTAAGATGCGTAGTGCATAAGGTAACCCCTCCACCCAAGCCTCCTGGAGCCCCTCAAAGGGACCTGTCAACGCCACAACGTTCATAGTCCTTGGCCCATCCATGTTTCTAATGTGAAGGACGTTCACCTCCTTGTCAAACACATCAAGCATACATGATAGGGCCTTGATGGTGTTTACAGAGTCCTCATCCACAGGCCATCCATCAATCGAGCGGGGTGACACCCCAAGGTTTGCCATAACTCGACCTCCAATGCCTCCTTTCAAACGATGGCGAATACTCTGCCATGCCTCAACCTGAAGCAGTTGCTGTAGCAAAACACCATCAGCATACAAATCCACCATGATGGAGCTAAAACCGCCTTCAATTGTCGACGATCGCAGCAGTGCATCGCCCACGTGGACCACCAGAGATCCCTCCTTCTCCAAAGATCCCACTCCAAAGCATAGCCTAGAGGCCTCCACCACCACTGGGTCAATTTCCCATCCTTGCATCTTGATGCCAGAGTAATGCTGGCTTCCCAGGTTAGCTACAGTACCAGCCCCCAAACCCAATATGCCGATACAGCCTGGTGGGCTCAAGTGTGCTAGTGTGGCCAGGTAGTCCCAGCATGAATTGGTGATAAAGGCCTCCTTCCTCCATAGGCTGTGGATGTTTTCGCAGTCGTCTAGTAAGAGGACACGAAAGCCACGGAGCTCTTCTACTGCAGAGTCCAGGATGGCAGAATCTGGGATCTCAATAACTTGCACATTTCCGTTGAACTCGCTCTTTCCACTAAATAGCACTTTTGGCTCAGGGTTGTAACTCCTCCCCTGAGCTCTCACCACCGTAATCGTCGAGGATCCATGCGCATGCCTTGACCGAGTAATTAGAGTCGGTATTGAAGTGCAGGCGCCGCTGGTGGTACCACAGCAGAGGCTGTGGGCATGAGGGTGGTGGCAGGATAGCATGCTGACGATGGCACACGCACTAGGATTGGTGGCCAATCAAACGTCCGTTGTGAATCGTGCAGAGCGCATCGTGGACAATCGATAATAGTGGACGAGATCTTACACAAATGTAGCGACCGCGGAATGGAAATGGAAAGAACGCCGGGAGGCGTGGCTTTAGGAAGCGGTACGTGGTACAGCTGTACCAGGACCGCACCAGGAGACAGTACAGGTTATGGCGGGTTGTAAGAGGAGAGAAACGGACGGGTGAGGGAGCGTTCCAAACGACGACGTGTAACAATGACGGAGTGGGCAACGTGGACAGCATGAACATGGAGTGAGCGAAGGAGAGGAGGGAGTTTGGTGTGGGGAACGCCGAGGGTCACGAGAGTGGTGTCGATGGTGGAGAAGATGGTACCAAATGTGCCTAGAAGAGTAATGTGGGGTGTGGGGGGGGCGAGAGTCCAGCCTGCATGACGGAGGTAGGTCAAGAGGGAAGCGTGTTGGGCAGATTTAGCGATGAAGGTGGCAGCGTGACGGGAGTCGTGGGTGTAGCCGAGTTCCAGGACGTGAATGATACATGACTGTTGGAGGGCGTGGAGTCGCTCTGGGGTGAGTGTGGCAGTCATAGTCGGGGCGTGAGCTGGGGTGATACCGTGAATAATGAGGAGATCTGGGCGGAGCTTGGAGAGGAGGTCCAAGGGGGTAGCGGGTAAGAGCCAGGAAGGAAGACGGTTACTATAGACACCAGTCGGAAGTTCGTTACATTTAGTAGCATCTAAGATAAACAAGGAGGAGCCTAGAGAGCCAGAATAAATGGCTTTGAAAATAAGGAGCAAGGCCCGATTATGTCGAGAAATATATTGAGCCCGGAGTTGAGGGTGGGTACATGATCCAAGGATGTGACCAGCTGTGTCTAAGTCCGGGGAGGGGCAGATGGGGCAATGGCCGTTGGTGATGTCGCCGGATGGAAGCTTGTATGGGCAGCCTCGTTTGAAGGCAGTAGCGGCAGTCCACAATTGACTGAAGCGACAGAGGAGGACAGTTCTGCACATGGAAAAGGTGCAAGAAGTGGAGGACCACATGTGGGAGGAGTAGGAGGGGAGAGAGTGGGCAAGTGTGGTAAGGGCACGTGTAAAAGTGGGGGTAGGGCAGGTGGGAAGTGTCATGTGGAGGCAGGCGTGGGAGATGTAAGTGGTGAGGGAGTGTGTAAGGTCAGAGATGGGGGACCATGTGGGTGGGCCAGAGGGGTGGAGTGGGGGGGATGGAGTGTGGGGCCAAGCGGGGAGGGAGGATAGATAGTTGTTGAGGTGGGGAGAGAGCACGTAGGAGCAACCGTGTGGGTAGTCAAGGGCGTAGCGAGCACCGACATCAGCAAGGTCGTTATCAGCTAGAAAGCACTTCGAAGAGTGGACAGAGATGTATGCAGCGGAGACAGACGCGCCAATCTATACACGGAGACAAGAAATAGCGTTACAAGGACAGGCGGACGCCAAAGAACACCAGCGGTGGGAGAGGCGGACGTCTGTAACCTGACTAGACCCTAAGTCAGGAATCTTAAGCCAGGCACCGGCTATACAGAGTGTGTCAGTGAGAGACCGATGACGCAGTCAACAGGAAGCTGTCACCGTGTCATGAAGGATGACACAGTCTACGGGAAGCTGACACAGTACAGACAGAAACACTGTCTGGGCCGATAGTTCTAAGGAAGTACATAAGTAGTCACCAAGTCATAAAACGCGTGAGAGCACCGCAATTCATGCTGACACTCCACCTATGACACAGGTGACATACAATACTACCTCTCCACCTATGGCACTGGGGACATAGAACTATATGTAACATATATAAAAAAAAAAAATCAAAGAACTCCGAAAAAATCGAGAGAACTTCAAATGGAACCCAAAGGGTTATACGAAGGAATGAAACAAGGCAAAAAATTCTAAAACAATTTGCCAAGCTAGAAAGAGAGGAAAACTAATATCAAAAATGGGTAACAACGGTATAGAAAACCCGATCCGGGAATAGGAACCTAATGCCAAACTTTGATAACTAAAAGAAACTAATATGACCAAATGCAAGGATGACCCTAAGAAGAAGCGGTCATACCTAACATGCGGACAAACCTCCAGAACACAGCAGGATCAAGGGGCTTGGTGAAGGGGTCAGCACAGTTATCCACGGTGTTAACATAGGCAACATCCAGTGAACCATCCTCCACCAGCTCCTTGATGTAGTGATGAATAACATCTATGTGCTTGCTGCGAGGCAGGAGCTGCCAGTCTTTGGCCCAACTTAGAGACCCTAAGTTGTCACCCTGAATGGTAACCAAAGCACAAGGCAGACCCAGATCCACCCTCAATTTCTTCAACCATTGTACCTCCCTGGCAGCCTGGGACAGGGCCTGATACTCAGCCTCACTAGAGCTAATGGCAACAGTAGGCTGCCTCTTGCTCATCCAGTTCACTATGCACCCCCCAGCTAGCACAGCAAAGCCAGTCTGAGACCGCCTGTCAGACCCATCATCAGCAAAGGATGAGTCACTAAAGACAGTAAAAGAGAACTCAGGGTTGTGGGTGTAAGTGAGACCCAGGTGGGAATGTGTTCTCAAATACAAGAGCAACCGCTTGGCAGCCCCCCAGAGAGGGACGGTAGGGTGAGCAGAAAACCTGGACAGGTAGCTCACAGCAAAAGAAATATCAGGCCTGGTGCAAGTAGCCAGGTATAGCAAAGCACCCACAAGAGAGAGGTACTGGCTATTAGACGGCAGGGGTTCTCCAGGGGCGTCAGAAACGGTGGACTTGGCCATGGGGGCAGCAAACCTGGTGGGGCAGCATCAGTAAGACCAAACTGCTCCACCAGATCAACAATGTAGGTGTGCTGAGAGATGTTGATCTGAACACACCTGCCTTCAGAATCAAGTGTAACATGCATGTCCAAAGAGAGGAACTGAACCGGAACACCCATCTCTTTGACCTCCCAGCCAGCCTTTTCCATAGCCTGGATAAGCAACACATACCTATCCAGCTCACTAAAAGCACAGATAAAATCATCAACATAGGTCAGAACATAGCTCCACCCACCATCAGAATCCTTCCTAAAATACAGAGCAGGTTCAGCCTTGCACATAGTGAAGCCGTGTGCAACCAGAACCCGCTTGACAATCCCTACTCCAAGCCCTGGGTGCCTGCTTCAATCCATAAAGAGACTTGAGCAGCTTGCACACAAGGGGAACACCGTTAGGACCAAGGTGCTGAAAGCCCTCAGGCTGGCGGCAGTACAGGTCCAGACCAGGTTCCAGCTTAGCGTTCAGAAATGCAGTTTTGATGTCCAGCTGCCGAACAAACATCTTTCTATGAGTGATGGCAGCCAGGAGCACCCGAAGACCTGCTTTAGAGGAGACAGGGGCATATTCGTCATGAAAATCCAGCCCAGGACGTTGCAGAAAGCCACGTACCACAAAACGTGCCTTGAAGCGTATAGAACCATCAACCCCAATCTTCTTCACAATAACCACCTGCCTGACAGGATCTTTTGCTTACGAGGCTGTGGAGTGAGTACCTAAGTACCATGGGCATGTAGGGAAGCCATCTCATCCTTCATAGCAAGAAGCCATTGATCCCTGTCAGGGTTGGTAGGGAGCATGGCAGCTTTATAGGTTAGTTCAGTGGAGGGGGGCAACAGATGCTCCCACGTACAAGCAGTTTACTTGTACATGAGCAGCGGGGATATCAGCAGTATCAGCAGTAACCGGTAGTAGAGCCCCCAGTGCAGAACTACTGCCTGGTTGAACAGGGCCGGCCTTATTTGCCTCTAATTCAACGAAGCCTGGGTCGACCGGAACACCCCAGCCATACGCAGTATCGGAGCCTGACCAATGATCAAGATCATCACTTGCACTATCGGCAAAGGCTACATCATCACCACCCGGGCTCCCGATTAATCTATCAGGAACAGCAGGAGGCGAAGCGCTCACCAACCCCTTCGAGCCATCCAAGATGATTGGAGCAGGGTGACTATTAGACAATGGACCTATAAGAGTCTCCACTATGATCTGAGATTGTCGTAATCCTAGAGCTTCACCGACGGAATTTGACGCAGAGGAGGGCCTGGCGACCCCCTGAGATTCGGCTAAGATTTTATCCGTAGGAACTGCAGAACCTCGCCCGCCCAGTGCATTCTCACGCAATACTGTACCAGCAGCCCCTGACCTGGGACGCAGAATCATCCTATGGCCAGGACAGTGGTCAACAATTGGGGAAAGCAAAGGATCTAAGGAATGGACCGCAGCCTCAGGCATGTGTCCGTTGATGCGGCAGGGATGCTAGAAACATACGGCGACCCGTCATAGGGAGGAAGCCCAGGAATACAGTTATAGCTAAACTGTTCATAGAAGAGTACATCACGACTCTCTACTACCTGGCGCAACTTAGGAACCCAAATAAAATAACCCTTACTCACCAGAGAATACCCAACCAGTCTACCAGATAACGCCCTTTCGTCCAGCTTGTTACGTTTCTTCCCATTGACTAACGTGACATAGCAGGGGCATCCAAACACACGTAACAACGACACATCAGGCATCACCCCATAAAACAACTCATAAGGTGTCTTGCGTCCCTGATTGGGCAGTCGGTTACGAAGGTAACAAGCAGCTAGGAAGGCATAAGGCCAGAAAGACTTAGCTAGCTTTGATTCCAGGTGGATACTCCTAGCTATAGACTTCAAGACCCCATTATACCTTTCCACAGTTGCGTTCTGCTGGGCAGTGTACACCAACGATAACTCATGTACTGCCCCAACCGATATCAGCCAATCCTCGAACCATTTAACTATAAACTCCTTGGCCCTGTCAGATCTCAGACACTTAAAGGCAAACCCCTGCAGCTGATTTGACCATCTGAGGATGATAGTTTGGACTGCTAAGGGAGCTTCATCCCTGGTCCTCAAGCACAATACTTCAGCAAAGCCAGAGAATTGGTCTATGAGGCACAGGATGTAAAACTCCCCACGCAGACCCCTAATATGAACTGGTCCCATTATATCCAAGTGAAGTCGTTGGAGAGGTGCACGGATCTCAGTTTTGCTTTCTTTAGGAAAAGGGAGACGTTTGCCCTTAGCCTTGTGACAAGCATCACATGGGATCTTACCCAACTTTTGCACTTGACCCAGACTGAGGGGTAAGTTCTTAACCATACCACTCTTGACAAGTTTGTGTAAGGCACTATAGCCGGGATGACCCAACCGCCTATGCCACAACCATGCAGGAGTGGTAGGGAGAACAACTCCACCGTCCTCATCAACATCAAGTGCAAACGCTGGATAATTGTCAGCAACTCTTAAACAACGACTGGAGGTGTGACAAGGCCTACATGCAAACTTGTACACACCATCACTGGAGGCAGGGAAGGACCAGAGAACAGAAGAGCCCTGAGTGGCAGTGCAACTAAGACTATCAAAAGAAACCTGGCAGTGGAGAGAATGAGCCACAGCATTTACTGACAGGAGATTCACCGGACAGTGAGGGATATAAAGAACATTGGTTAGAGTGATTGATGTTGGTAACCAATCACTACATAACACAATGGATCCCTTACCCTCTGACCGTTGAATCACCCCGTCACCAAATCGAACCGTAGGCCCAACAGCAGAAGATTCTAACACAGTGAACAAAGACTTATCACCCGTGATTGACATTCCAGCTCCAGAGTCCACATGCCAGACACCCTCAGAAAGACTAGGGCTACACACGTTAGAGAACTTCGTAGTGCAAGAGAATAGGACAGAGCGTACCTCCTAGTTCTTGGACATGGCGTACCCATCAATCTGAGCCTGCAAGGAGGACAACTGCTTGCGAGTCAGCGAACCTGGAAGGGCCAAGGCAACGGGCACGGGTTCAATGCCCGGTGCACCAGCCTTGGCCTTTCGCAGGTGCGGATGTTTCGTCCAGCAACGGTCCTCCGAGTGGCTCGTTTTGGAAAGACAGGGGCCCCAAGTGCAATCCAAGCGCCTCTTGGTAGTCCCGGAACCCTGAGGACCAGGTCCCCTGCCACGCTGAAAAGCAGCATTGGCAGGGACTTGGGGAGGATCGCGGGACCAACCAGGATGCCTCGGATCAGACTTAGGGAGAGACACGTTCAAGAAATCTAATGATCTATATGCTGCCAGACAGGTCCAGTAATCAACAGGCTGGTTCTGATGCAGTGCGAGACCAAACTGTAGCCGCAGAGAGTCGAAGCGGGGGTGCATGATGCCATTAATAATAGTATGCATGGCATGGCGCTGAGGCTGTGGGTATCCCGCACTGCGGAGGTCAGTGCACAAGCCCCGGACCCTGCGAAAGAACACATCCACAGGTTCAGAGTTGTCCATGGTTGCACGCCGAAGCTCAACAAGCATGAGAGGGACACGAGCAGCAAGAGCATCAGAACGCTGTCTTCGGATATGCAAGAAGATATCCCGAGGAGTGGCAAAATCCTGATACACATTGACCATCGCATCCGTCATGTTCGCAAGCATCATAGTGAGACACATGAACTCCTGACGTTCCAGGGGCAGGGCACTAAAACCCAACAGTGCAGGATCTACACGAGACTCACCATGAGAGGCCGAGGGTCCAGCAGCAAGAGGATCAGGCACAGGAGCATACGAGGCACGAACCGACATAAAATACTCGGCAGCAATGCCAGCATCATATGCGCGCTGATCATCTAAGTTCCTAATGAGATCTAAGGAACGCGCAACACTCGCAACGAGCTCGAAATCAGGCCTAACAGGAACAAAACTGAGAGGGACCTTCACATACTGATACCCTCGGAGATCATTGTTCCTACGCCCAATCCCACCAAAGGTAACACCTCCAGGGGAAGGGTAGTTAATCCCTGCCTTCACAGGTCCTAGAAAAGCACGACACTCATGACCCAGCTCAGAGTAAGCCATCACACGCTTAGGGCGACCCTTTCTATCTAGATTAGCCCGAGTGGCTGCCTCATCCAGCCTACCGTACAAAGTGCGATCAAGAGAATCTCCAGCATACTGGGCTTGGCGAATAAGCCGGCAGTCCCGCACAGCCAGCCGCACAGGTGGTGTGCCATCAAGCAGATGTTCCCAGGATATGCCGGACAGCGTAGGATTCATAGACAGCGGAGGGCCAGGCGCAGGTGGCAGATCCACCGGTGGAGGTGGAGGGGGCTCCTGCGAGGTGCCAGCAGCAGATCTGTGGACACTCGTGGCAGCAGCCTCGCGAGCCCGAGTATGGTAAGCACCAAGAGCCCGCTCTGCAGGGTTGCGTAGAGGACCCAAAGGACCAAGAGACGAACTCCGCAGCAAAGACGGCTTGACCACCTCAGGTAGGTCCGGTGGAAGCGGCGCAAGCAGAGCGGCAGACGGAGGCTTGAAGACCGCAGGAGAAGGTGCCAATTGAGGCTCATACACCGGAGAGACAGTGGAGGTGTGGAAAACCCTAGTAGCAGAAGAGGGAGTGACTCCACCGAAGTCGCCACTTCTGGCACTCTGTAGATCTTCCATACAATCATCAGAGTAATCTTCCTCTGAGTCGTCAGACTTGCCGTAAGCATAGCCATCTTCATGGCTATGGAGAGCAAGGTCTACAGTGTCGTAGGTAAAGCGGGCATCAGCGGGTGGAGGCGACCTTGCATACTGGATAATCTGTGTGGAAACACAGCATAGGCGCATCAGAATATCCTCAACCTCAGGTCGGAGACGTTGGACAAAAGGAGAAGGAGACGGAGATGGAGGTATTGGAGGGGGGGGTGGCTTCCATGATGGCGGAAGGAGACTCATCTCCGGCAGCAGAGGCCGCTGGCGCGCAATCATCTAGCCAATCAGTGGGAACACGAATCTTTAGAGGAAGAATTCGGTCGCATCCATTACTGATAATGACGCTCTCCATACCGCGCGACCAGGAAATACCATTCTGTGGGGTAAGTTTCTCGAAGCCGGCAGGAGGCCCACGCGGAAGTTGCATTGTAAAGCAGTGGTAGAAGTAATAAGCCCGTAACCTATCAGCTAGAAAGCACTTCGAAGAGTGGACAGAGATGTATGCAGCGGAGACAGACGCGCCAATCTATACACGGAGACAAGAAATAGCGTTACAAGGACAGGCGGACGCCAAAGAACACCAGCGGTGGGAGAGGCGGACGTCTGTAACCTGACTAGACCCTAAGTCAGGAATCTTAAGCCAGGCACCGGCTATACAGAGTGTGTCAGTGAGAGACCGATGACGCAGTCAACAGGAAGCTGTCACCGTGTCATGAAGGATGACACAGTCTACGGGAAGCTGACACAGTACAGACAGAAACACTGTCTGGGCCGATAGTTCTAAGGAAGTACATAAGTAGTCACCAAGTCATAAAACGCGTGAGAGCACCGCAATTCATGCTGACAGTCGTTGCCACGGATACCAGAGTGAGACTTAACCTTGAGGAAGGTTGTGTGATGGGAGGAGTATAGGCGGGTGAGTATGTTAGTACGGATATCGAGGAGGAGAGGGTAGTGCTTGTTTTCGATGAGGCGAGGTAAGGAGTACACAGAGGTACGGATTAGGTAGAGACTAACAAGAGAGTCCGTGAAGATAGTGATGGGGGCGGTTGGGTGATGTATGCGGGCATGGTCAAGGCATGAGTAGATAGCGGCCAATTCGGCACGGAGGATGGTATTTGTCTCGGCATGACCGGTCGGGCAGACGTGGAGCGTCGTGTCAGAAGGGGAATGGTAGAATGCAGCTCCAAGAAGGGTGGGGCCTGTAGGGGATGGGACAGCAGATCCGTCAGTGTAGTAGGCGACCGTGGAGGTGGAGTGAAAGAGGGGTGATGGTTGTTTGAAGGGGGAAGGTGGAGGTGTAGTAGATGTCAGGTAGAGAGGTGAAGGAGGGTGGGCAGGGGGCGAAGGGAGGCGAGTGTATGAAGTTGGGGGTCCCCATGTTGGGAAGGTGGAGGAGGAGAGGGAGTGGATAGGGAGGGAAGGTGGAAGGAGGGATAGAGAGGGTAGTGGAGATAAGGGAGGGTCGCCGAACGCGTTGGAGATGCAGACTAGGTGGATGGGGAATGTTGGACGGAGGGAAGGGTGGTTCCGAGGAGGAGCAGGATGGAGGGAGCAAGGGGGGGTCAGGTGGAGGGAACGGGGTGGGAACGTGTGGAGGATGTGGAGGGATGGGTGAGAGAACCATGTGGAGAGGGAGGAGTCAGACCAAGAAGGGATGAGGAGTAGGGTGGTGGAGGGTATGGTAGAAAGAGTGGATGAAATAGCCCATCGGATGGATTTTTCAAGAGTGGGCTGGAGAAAAGGTGGGGAAACAAAGGAAGTTCCTGTCCAACGGGTGTTGAAGCAATCAGAAAGGGAGCCAAAGAGGCAATCACGGTGGTGGGAAGAAAAATAGGGGGTTGGTGTCAAGGGGCAAGTGAGGGGGGAGGTGAATCGATGGCAGGAGAGTGGGTAGCGTTGGGTGATGTGGTGGAGTGTGGTGGGTGGTAATGAGAGGGCAGCTGTGTAAGCAGAGGTGGTAGAGAAGGAGGAGACGAGTGGGTGGTTCGGGTAGCGGATGAGGAGGTCAGCAATGTCTTGTGCGAAAGAGCCGGAGGAAAGAGCGAGGTGGCGGTCCGAGTGGGAAATGGCGTGGGATGCGTAGGTGGAGTGCAACCATGTGAGGCGTGGGAGGGAGAGGGAGCCGACTGTGGTGCCGTTGGGGCGGTAAACAAAGACACGGTCAGTATGGCGAGGAAGGAACGGTGGGTGGGGGTGAAGGCCTATTTGGAGGGTGAATGTATGTGTTGGTTGGATGTCACTGTCTGGATTGCAAGGGAGGGGGTTGAATGTGAGGTGGGAGAGGAGATGGGAGGGAGGAGGGGGGAAGGTGGGTGGTGGGAGTGGCCAAAGACCTTGTCGATGCAGGTTAGGGAGGTGTGCGTCGAGTGGGAAAGTGTGAAGGTCTGTGGCGGGGCAGTATGGAAGGGCATTGGGAGTGGGGGAAGGAGTGGTAGGGGAAGTAGCTGGGAAGGGGTGGGGGGGTGTAGGAAGGAGATGTCGTGGTCGTGGTGGAGGGAGAGAGGAGAGGTCGAGGATACGTTGTGTTGTTCGTTGGGTCGGACGGGGTGGAGGGAGATAGGAGAGGTCCAAGACTGTTGACCGTCGTGGTGTTGTTCGTTTGAGGACGGGACAGTGTATCCGGACAGTGGATCCGAATCGAATCACCAAGACCGGGATGAAACAACGTACACACGCGTACACATGCGTACACATGCCAGATCAGGTGAGGGCGGGTGAGGGCGGGTGAGGGGGATCAGGGACGATCGCGATCGGTGCCGATCGGTGCCGGATCACGGCTGGCGTCGGCTACGCTACGCGTTACCAACCCTGTTACCAACTATGCCCAGGTTGGTCCAAGGCAGCTGCAAGCTTTGGTTTTGCCCTCGTGTCTGTCTAGTGGAGCTGGTGGGAAGCTGCCATGAGTAGCCCCAAAATAATCAGTGCTTCCAATTGTCATCTGAGCACCAGGACAAGCAGAATCCTTTACAGGTGCAGCCGTATTTGACATATCATACTGCATCGACACCTATTACCCTCAACCATGGCATATTATGCTGCATGGCAATGAGTGGCACCTCATACTTTGAGCAACAGGTGCTATTTCCACATGCCAGCAAGCTATACACAATTATGCATGCAATATACCCGGCAATATACTGCATCTCACGCAATCATGCAACACACTGCGTATCCGTACATAAAACCCCTTAGTGACACATCTGTCGGGACTTTTCGTTTGACTTTTAATGAACTTCTAGGCAACTCACTAAGCCAGTGACTGAGCTATGCCCAGAAATTTCAGCAGCTCTGTTCAATCGATTTTGTCAGCTTCAAGGTTGTGTTAGGTTTCGCTGAAATGGTAGACAGGATAACTGCCTGGTAGCTGCTGCTGGTAGAGGAAAATCTAATAGCCATGCATTAATCATCGAAGGGGATACATTTGTACCCTTTTCCACTGATTGTACAATTTGTTTATTCACAAATTGCTATTCAGTTGGAGTACCGGTAGATGAGGCAGAGCTTGCGTCTGCAAAGCTCTGCTTGCGTCTGCTTGTCGTAATGTCGTCCCTTGACGAAAGTGACATGAGGCGATTTAGGATCAGCATGCCATGATAAGGAGCGCATTTATTTGGGTGGGACACCTACTTTAGTTGGCCTGGATTGTTCACATTTTGATACACCAATAATTGTGATCATCAGGATTTTAACATTTCCCCCGCTCTTTGAGGTGCATTGATTCCTACCATTTCCTATTATTAAGCCAAGCGACATGCGTTATGTCTTTTCTGGAAACCCCAGATCGTTCGAAGTATTTTTCAGTCCCTGCACATTGTGTGGGGGTGTCCACTGCTCTTACCAGGGCTCTTACTTCGGAACAGCACAGCTGTACTTCTCAGGTACCGCCTTCGCCAACTGCTCCTTCGTCGGATGAATGGCAGATCGACAGCTCTACATCTGCTTTAATCATAGGCATCGGCTCTGCCAGCTAATATATCAATGCTTTAGGTTACTGCTTCTTAATTGGACATAGACAACCTGCGATTTCTGACTCAGTTCCTGAAGCCAAGCCAAATCAGTGCAACAGCGACTGCCTTCGTTATTTCCCTTCCCCCCTCGTGGCAGCTTTCTAGCGTGGAGAGCCATGTCTGGAGCTAGGGCAGCGAAGACGACCGACAAGGAATTTGAGAAAGGTCGCGTCGATCAAACCAAGGTCCAGCGATATTGGCCTGGTCGAGCCCCAGTATGGGAGGATCGCGGTGGTGATGACGATATCGCCGCTGCTGCTCCAAAGGAGCGCACTCGAACGGAGATCAGCGCCCCAGTCATCGTAAAGAAAGCGGTGGACGACCCCAGGCTCCTACGTTTGGCTAGAATAGTTGACGATCGTGATCAAGATGAGGACCGTGAGGAGTCTTTAGCAAGAAGAAGGCATGCACGGCACGAAGAGGAAGAAGAAGGGGGAGATGAGGAGGAAAATGATAGTGAAGAGGAGTCTGCATCTGAGGAGGAGGAGCAAGAAGATGAGGAAGAAACGCTGAAACGGCGGCAAGCTGTCAGGGACAGGTGATCTAGGGTGCTACTCAGCAGGGCATGCATGGGCCTTTGCCCTTTGGGAGTGTAGGGATACCGAGCTCGACTTGGTAGCTTTCTCGGCCTGCATTCTTCGTGGGTGCGATGTTGGTGGTGGTGTGTGTGTGTGTAGAGGACGTGGGAGGGGACAGGGTGGTGGAGGAGGAGGTGAAAGAGCTTGTGATTGTGGTGGTGGATGGGAAGTGGTGTGTGGTGGAGGGTTTTGAGGATGCTACTCAACAGGGCCAGTCTGGGTTAGTGGCGATTAAATGATGCTTGGTACATGCCTGGGACTCCAGGAGTGTAGGGATGCTGGGCTCATGCAGACAGCTGTCTCATTGCCAAATACGCATGAACACCCAGACACAAACCCACATCTATGCGCACTCATACACGCACACATGCACTCCACACATCGTGAACACACACATATATATGGACGCAAACACGCACGCCACACATCGTGAATACACACACACATCGTGAACACACACGCATACACGCACACACACCCACACACACCACAGAATGTGAAAACACACGCACATCGTGGACGCACACATCTACACGAACACACACGCACACACACACAGACACACACACAAACACCCACACATACAGGCTTGGTGTATCCTTGACACAGTAGCACACTCCTACAATTAGTAGAACTTGACAGCCATTCCGTCGTTGCATGGCGACGCATGAACACCCCGAACGCCCCAGGCTCCACACTCCACACTGCCTGGCCATGTAATGGTTACGCAATAATCCTGAAATCAGGCTATAGTGGCCCGAGTAGCTACTCGACCAGGCCTACAGAGATATGAAATAAAAAATAGTCCTTGACAGTACTGTGTCCCGCCTTTGTGAACAGGTTGCTAAAGCAGCGTCAAGCGGAGGAGGAGCTAGCACAAGCACAAGGTCAAGAGGAGGAGGATGAAGAAGAGGTAGGTGCAACCAGGGGGCATCTAGACAGTTATTCGTGCACCGCATCCTCAATTAGGGGCCTTAATTGGCTGTAAGCTCCGAAACCACCGAGAGGAATTGAAAGCAACTTTTAGAGGGGGTAGATCTTGATCTTGAAGGGGGGGGGGGGAGCCGGTTTCAGAAAAATCTTTGTAACTTCCTCACTAGGCGTAATCTGAGGACGACGGATGTGGCTCAAGCACAAGGTCAGGAGGAGGAGGATGAAGAAGAGGTAGGTGCAACCAGGGGGCATCTAGACAGTTTTTCGTGCTCCGGATCCTCAATTAGGCGCCTTAATTGGCCGCAAGCTCCGAAACCACCGAGAGGAATCGAACGCAACTTTTAGAGGGGGTAGATCTTGATCTTGAATGGGGGGGGGGAGCCGTTTTCAGAAAAATCTTCGTAACTTCCCCACTAGGCGGAATCTGACGACGACGGATGTGGCTCAAGCACAAGGTCAGGAGGAGGAGGAACAAGAGGTAGGTGCAACCAGGGTGCATCTAGACAGTTTTTAGTGTACCGCATCCTTAATTAGGCGCCTTAACTGGCCATAAGCTCCGAAACCACCAAGAGGAATCGAAAGCAACTTTGAGAGGGGGTAGATCTTGACCTTGAAGGGGGGGGGGGAGCCGGTTTCAGAAAAATCTCCGTAACTTCCTCACCAGGCGGAATCTAACGACGACGGATGTGGCTCAAGCACAGGTTAGGAGGAGGAGGATGAAGAAGATGTAAGTGCAACCAGTGGGCTTCTAGACAGTGGGCTTCTAGACAGTTTTTTGTGTACCCCATCCTCAATTGGGGGCCTGAAGGGGCCGTAAGCCCCGAAACCACCGAGAAAAATCGAAAGCGACTATTAGAGGGGGTAGATGTTGATCTTGAGAGGGGGGGTGGGGGGGAAGCCGTTTTCAGAAAAATATTCGTAACTTCCTCATTAGGCGGAATCTGACGACGACGGATGTGGCTCAAGCAAAGGGTCACGAGGATGAGGATGAAGAAGAGGTAGGTGCAACCAGAGAGCATCTAGACAGTGTACCGCATCCTCAATTGGGGGCCTGAAGGGGCCGTAAGCCCCAAAACCACTGAGAAAAATCGAATGCGACTTTCGGAGGGCGTGGATCTCGTCCCCCCAAAAGAAGGTGGGGTGGAGGGGTGAGCCGGTTTTGAAAGAAGCTTTGTAAATTCACTTGTTCCTGGTGCCCTACTGGACTGCAAATTGTAACATGGTTAAGACCTGTATGAATCTTCTATTAGGTATATGTGGACTTTAGAAGCAGGCATTCCAAATTAGAAACAGGAGGGTTTGAGGCATGATGAGTAGGGAACGGCAACTAATATTAGGGTTTGAAAAACTAATATTAGCTAATATTATTTTAGTGTCACAATAATATTAGTTTTTCAAATAATTTGAAATTCTGGTGAGACGGCTCGTCCGACTAATATTATATATTATCATATAATATTATTTATTCACTAAAATTATATAATATAGCCGTCCCCTAATGATGAGGTAGGCATGCTAGGTAGTGGGCTTGAAGCATAATGAGGTGGGTGGGCATGTGAAATTGTCAAAGTGTGTTCAAGGTGGGATAGGAGGGGGAGGGAGATGGGGGAGAGGGGGGGGGAATTTGAAATTATCGAAGTGAGTTCGAGCTAGGATAGGAGTGGCGGGGGGGGGGGGGGGGGGGGGGCATGTAAATATTAACGAAAATGAGTTCCAAGTGGGTGAGGAGGGGGGAGAGAGAGGGGGTGGGGGGGGGGGTGGAAGGGCATGTGAATTATCGAAGTGAGTTTGAGGTGGGACTAGGAGGGGGGGGGAGGGGGGGGGGCATGTGAAATCGAAGTTAAGTGCGTTGATTGTACACACCCACTAACCATCTATCCACCCTTTAACCCCTCAACCCATCGACCCACCCATCTAACCATCTAACCTCCACCCACCCAACACCAACCACGTCAGCCTGCCCACCCACCACCCACCAACACACACGCCAGCCCGCCCACCCACCCACCCACCCCACCTACCCACCCCATCAGCACTCAAGTGTGCGCCGTTTTGGACCCCCGTCCATCACTGCAGGAGGGCTCCTCTGAGTATGAGACAGACTCTGAAGACGACGATGATGGCCCCGGATTTGGTAGACGGTTGTTAAAACCTGTGTTGGTGCCCAAGAGGCTAGAAGAGGTGAGTCCCCTATGTATGTGGTTTATGTGTGTTGATTTGTAGTGGGTGTCTGTTTGTGTCTTTGTATGTGTGTGGAGGTGTGCGTATTTGTAGTGTGTGTATGTTATGTATTTGTATGTGTGTTTATGTGTGTATTTGTATGGGTGTTTGATGTGTGTGTATTTGTTATGTGTGGTTGTTTGTGCTGTTATGTTGTTATTGTATGTGTGTGGTATGTGTGTATTATATGGTGTGGAGATGTGTGTGTGTATGTGGTATTTTCAAGTCCATGGGTAGCCACCAGCTATAACGGGACTGTTCCCAAAACCTACAAACAGGTTGTGTAAAGCCTGTGTAAAGAGGCTTGTTCTGTTTTGTTCTACATGGCTTGGGCTGCCTAGTCGGTGTTATTCTAGTTGCGCTTCTCGTGCGTTTTCTTGCTAGAGCTAGCCAGAGGTGCTATTTTACGTGCTCATGTCTTGAGATTTCTTTCACGTTGTATGTGAACTATTTAGTTGCTCATCTCTTATCTGCATACTATTTTAGTTGATTATGTCTTGCTGTTCCTTGCCCGTTGTATGCAGACTACTTAGTTGCTCATGTCGTGTCCGATACTGTTATTTTTTTTATTTTTTGTTTTTTTTTTTTTTGTTTGAAATATCTTGTGTTAGTTGTCCGCATTACTATTTTTAGTTGTTGATATCTTGTGTAGGTTGTTCTGCATACTATTTGAATTGTCTTGCTGTTCTTTCCCGTTGTCTGCAAAACTACTCGAGTTTTGCTCTGCCTTGTCCGCATACTATTTTAGTGTTATTATTGCGGTTCATTGTTGCCAAAACTATTTAGTTGCCCATGTCTTGTCGACATACTAATTGAGTGCTCATATCGTTATCCTCCGTTGTTCCGTTCTGTCTGCAGTTAATTCAATTGACTCATGCCTGTCTGCATACTATTTTTAGTTGTTGAGTTTTGCCGTCCTGCCTTTGGCCTGTTGCAGCCTTAATTTAGTTGACATTTCTTGTCTGCATACAACTTTTGTTGCTAATGTCTTGCTGCAACTTTCCAGTTGTCTGCAAACTAACTCAGTTGCTCATTTCTTGTCTGCTTACTATTCTAGTTGCTCGTGGCTCTTTGCGTACTTATTAAGTTGTTAATTTCTTGCCGTCCCTTGCCTGTTGTCTGCAGACTAATTTAGTTGCTCATGTCTTGTCTGCATACAATTTTAGTTGCTAATGTCTTGCTGTATCTTTCCTGTTGTTGCAAACTAATTTAGTTGCTCATGTCTTGCCCGCAGGCTAATTGAGTTATTATATCTTTCTGTTCCTTGTCCGTTGTCTGCAGACTAACTCAGTTGCTCATTTCTTGTCTGCTTACAATTTCAGTTGTTGATTTCTTGCCGTTCCTGGCCTGTTGATTGCAAACTAATTTAGTTTCCCATGTCTTGTGTGCAGGCTTATTGAGTTAATAATATCTTTCTGTTCCTTGCCCGTTGTCTGCAGACTAATCAGTTGCTCATTTCTTGTCTGCTTACTATTTTAGTTGCTCATGTCTTGTCCGCGTACTAATTTAGTTGTTGATTTCTTGCCGTTCCTTGCCTGTTGTTTGCCAGGACTATTAGTTGCCCATGTCTTGCCATCAGACTTATAAAAAAGGATCGAGACTGCTCTGTTCGCTGTTTTCTTGCATGTCTGGTACTTTCATAGTACTTTATAGTATTTTAAGTACTTTATAGCTATTCTTGTGATGTTTCAGTTGACTGTGTACCTTTTATCGTACTTTTATAGCTATTTCTTGCTGTTTCATGTTGTCTGTGTACTTTATAGTACTTGTATAGCTAATTTTTGCTTTTCCTTGCGGTTTATTGTCTGTTGCCCACAAGATGATCTTAGTAGCTCATGTCTTGCCATGTTCACACAATGAACTTATTTTATAAATCTAGATAGTAGATTAATAGATTATATTCTTAACACAAAAAGTTATTCAAATCGCAGCTGATACCAGGGCTTGTTAACCCCGCGATGGCTAGTTTTGACCACGTTTTGGCGAATTCATCGCTATAATTCTTCTTGTTGCCCCAAATGGCCCTGTAAAGCTGTAAAAGGCTGTAAAAGCTATAAAAAGCACAGCAGCTGACCCTGGAGGAGGCTTAAGACCATTAAGCTAGGTAAAACCCAGTTTCAGATTTGAAAAAAAGCCCTGGTTGACACAATCTCTGTTTCTGCCAAGCTGGGGCACATTTGGAGTCCAGGAGGGCACCAGGAAATATGTAATTATCACCATCACCACCATCATCATGTTTCTTGTCTGTTGCCCGCAGACTATTGCTGAGCGAGATGCGCTTGAGGAAGAAGAAGAACAGCTAGCTGTAAATGAAAAGGCGCGGCTGGCCGAGCGAAAAGTCGAGACACAGCAGCTAGTTAGAGAACGAGTGGCACAAGAAGAGGCGGAAAGGCATGGAGGTAAGGGTATTTTTAATTTATTATATAAATCTGTTTTTATAGGGTATGTGGATAATTGTTAATTCATTTACATAGTTTTGTAAAAATGTTTTAACTTGGTATTAATAGGGTAGCTAGTTAGAGAACGAGTTACACAAGAAGAGGCAGAAAGGTATGGAGGTAAGGGTAATTGTATATTTATTAAGGAGTTAAGACAAGTTTGGACACGCATCCTTAAAAAAAACCTGGGAGGGCTGATCCTCACCCTCCCCACCACCCAACCTCACACCCTATTATATACGAGGCATGACTTGAAATCATATATGGATTCTGAGTATATACCTAAGGCGCACATAATGACATTCTCAGAATTCCCAAACATGGATTGTGTGAGAGTCAAAATACTCACCCATTCACCCACCCACCCACCCACCCACCCACCCAATTAACGGGGGGGGGGGGGAAAGCATGGAGGTTAGTTTTTTTCTTTTTTTGCAAAAATGAATAAAATGTATATTAATAGGGTATCGCCATAGTGCCGAAGTCTCCTAGAACGCCAATAAGTTATCGCTATTTGTTGATCAAAGCCCTACATGCCCCCAACTGCTCGGAATCTAATTCTGAGTAGATAATATTGTCCGCAAATGCGTCAGCTGGGTGCGCAGCTACTTTCTGTTCGCACTTGCATCTGGTCGCGATCAGCCCAGCTCAGGAGGCCAATGGCAGTACACAAGATGTACACAAAAGCTTGAATGGACTCTAACAAGATCGCGAGAGCTACCGCAAACGAATTTTTCGCTGGACGAAAGGCTTATCGAATCCCTACCACAAGTTTGGAGGCTGCGCTTCAGCCTTAGCCTCGGATTTCTATTTATATGTATCACCCCTCTGATATCATTAATGCACAAGTGATCCCGAGGCCAACAAGCATGTAGATAGCGTGAACACGGATGTTGTAGCGCATCAGGCTGCCACTCAGTATTTATCATTTATTTGCATTTATTCGTCATTTATCACCCCTCTTTATCATCTATTTATCTTATTCATCTCCCCTCTTAATCATGTATGCAGGGTATCCAGAGGCCACTCATTATGCCTCTCATTATGATTATGTAGTTATTTATATTTATCATTTATCACCCCTCTTTATCATCTATTTATTTTATTCATCTCCCCTATTAATCATGCATGCAGGTTATCCATAGGCCACTCATTGTGCCTCTCATTATTATTATGTATTTATTTCTTTGTATCATGCATCACCCCTCTTAATCATTCATGCAGGTCATCCTGATACCAACGAGCATGCAGAGAGCGTAGACACGGATGTTGTAGCGTATCAGGCTGCCACTCATTATTTCTCATTTATTTGTATGTATTTATTTATACTTACACTAGTACGGTAGCCCGTGTGGCCGGTGGCCACAGACACACATCACCCCCACCCCAATCATAATAGGGTGCCCGTGGGGCTGGGTTACAGAATGGCTACACATATGCATCACCTCCACCCCTGTCATAAACCACAGTCATCATGTTTACGCCACTTCAAATGCTGACACATTGCCCCCCCCCCCCCCACAAAAA
>JACBWV010000610.1:9046096-9114334 GCA_013435795.1 Chlamydomonas sp. ICE-L | reverse complement strand
CCCCCCATGCCGCAGTCATCTACTCCCAGCTCTTCAAGTAAACAACATCACACACACAACACACTAAAACAAACACCATACACAACAAAACACACACACACACACCACATAACACGCACACCACACCAGCACACAGCACACAACACACACAGCACACTTACAACACACACAACACATACACAACACACACAACACATACACAACACATACCAACACACACAGCCACACCCCATAACACACACAACAAACATACAACACACACAACACACACACAACACACACAACACCAACACACACCACACACACACACACACACCCACAACACACACAACACATACAGCAAGCACACACACATCACATACCACACCACAGCAACCATCACACACACACACAACACACACAACACACAACACATGGACCCACACAACACACCCACACACCAACACTCACAACACACGCAACACACACAACACTCACAACACACACAACACTCTCAACACACATCACACACAAACCACACCATGCCAAGTGGGTGTGGCCCCTGCACATCGCCATGGGCATCATAGGAGGCTTCTTCCTGTCCAACCTTATAGTCGCAGTCCTTTACATCCACACACAACACACTCACAAACACACAACACACACATGCACAGGTGGGTGTGGCCCCTGCATCTCTCCATGGCCATCATCGGAGGCTTCTTCCTGCCCAACCTTATGGTTGCAGTCCTTTATATCCACACACAACACACACAACACACTCACAACACACACAACACATTATGCACAGGTGGGTGTGGCCCCTGCATATCTCCATGGCCATCATCGGAGGCTTCTTCCTGTCCAACCTTATGGTTGCAGTCCTTTACATCCAGTTCAGCAAAGGCAGCAAGGGCAAGGGAAAGCAGACGGCTATTCTGCCGAGCGAACACGGCAGCAGCATTTTCTCCTCTGGGTCGTATGGTCGTGCTTCAGCAAGCGGGCATGGCTTCTTTGGTTCTGTGGAGCCGGACATTGACTCAATGAATGCATATCCATCCTTAGAGGAGCGACTGACAGGTGTGTGTGTTGTATGATGTGTCTGTTGTGTGTTGTGTGTGTTTAAGTCAGCTTCACAAGCGGGCATGGCTTCTTTGGGTCAGAGGAAATCAACTTTGACCCAATGCATGTAGATCCTCCGCACAGGAGGGACACAGGTGTGTGTGTGTGTTGTGTGTGTCATGTTCTCATGTGTGATGTGTGTTATATGTTAAAACAGCGGCGCATTTTCTTCTCTGGCTCTTATGGTCTTCAGCAAGCGGGCATGCTTCTTTGGGTCCTGGAGGCGGACTTTGACTCAATGTATATCCCCATTAGAGGAGGGATAGACAGGTGGGTGGGTGTGTTGTGTGTGTCATGTTGTGTGAGTTTATGTGTTAAAACAGCGGCGGCATTTTCTTCTCAGGCTCTTGTGGTCATGCTCCTGCAAGTGTGCATGGCTTCTTTGTTCTGTGGAGCTGGACTTTGACCCAATGCATGTATATCCTCCGTAAGAGGAGCGACTGACAGGTGTGTGTGTGTTATGTGTTTTTGTGTTGTGTGCGTGTTGTTTTTGAGAGAAAAGAAGCCTGCGGTGATGGCCATGATGGGGTACCTAAAGGCGGGACCCGGATGAAATAATCTGGTAACAATTTGAATTTAATTGAGCTGAATTGAATTGGATTGAATTGAATTTGATCGGATTGGATTGGATTGGATTGAATTGAATTAGGGAGCGGCAGGTAGCCCTAACCGCGGCCCAGAGTTGGACTAATAGTCCTAATAGCTGGGTTAGTCCTAATCGCTGGGAGCTAACTTAGCCAAATGTAGCCATTGTAAATCTTACCATGAGAAAGGGTAGGTCGCGACAGGCTCCGGGGTACCTTGCTGTATGAACGGAATCACGCTTCGCGAATGCGAAATTCGGATTCCTTGCGAAAAGCTTTGCAAAATCGGTACCAAAAAGCAACTTCGAGGACAAGTTACCGACATTAATAGCTCGGAACCAGCTATGCGAGCACGGCAGGTAGCGCTAGGTAGCGCGAGTAGCGCTACCCCAGCTACCCCCCCCCCCCCTGCCGCTCCCTAAATTGAATTGAATTGAATTAATGAAATTGAATGCATTGAACGTATGAATTGAATTGAAATTGAATGGATAGATGGATGGATGGATGGATGGATGGATGGATGGATGGATGGACGGATGGATGGATGGATGGATGGATGGATGGATGGATGGATGCTTTGTTTGGATGTTGTAGCACTGGCGAGGACGAAGTAACCAGAAAGGGTTCCTGATTTTTAAACAGTATTGAACGTGGCCGTACTATCCTGCGATTCACATACATACATACTATCCTGCGATTAACAGGAGCTCTGTGCGTGTGCCTGGGACTGGCCTTTATGATGACCAAGAAGATATGCAGAGGCCACACCCACCTCTGCGTGCGCAACAATATCGGGGGGGGGGGGGTGGGGGTTGGTGGGGGTACATGCAGGTGGTGGGCGGGGGAGAAATGTATTTGGGGGGATGAGGAGGAGCACTGCGCATGTGCCTGGGCCTGGCTCTTATGATGGCCAAGGAGATGAGCAGGGGCCACATCCACCAGCTGATGGCAGTATGGCCGTCATAAATGATGATCTGGGTACAGGGTAGCGCACCCGGTGGTGAGAAGCCATCTCCTGGTTCAGCTGTTCACAGCACTGTTCAAGGTCACGGTGCGGTACTCTCCCTCCTCCCCCGAACCCAACCCAACCCAACCCTACACCCACCCCACCCCACCCCACACCCAACCCAAGCCCACACTCACCAGCTGATGGCATCCTGGCCGTCATACATGATGATCTGGGTACAGGGTAGCGCACCCGGTGGTGAGAAGCCATCTCCTGGTACAGCTGTTCACAGCACTGTCCAAGGTCACATCACGGTACTCTCCCTCCTCCCCAAGCCAAGCCAAGCCAAGCCAAGCCAAGCCAAGCCAAGCCAAGCCAAGCCAACCCCACACCCCCACCCCACATCAAACCCAACCCCACACCCAACCCAACCCAACCCAACCCAACCCAACCCAACCCAACCCAACCCACACCCCACATCCAACCCATCCCACCCACCCCACCCCAAGCCCCCACCCACCAGCTGACTGCATCCTGGCCGTCATACATTATAACACTATAATCGGTAAAGGTGACGTGCTGGAAGATGCCCCACTGGAATATACCCCACCCCACCCCATCCCACCCACCCCACCCAAAGCCCCCACCCACCAGCTGACTGCATCTTGGCCGTCATACATTATAACGCTATAATCGGTGAAGGTGACGTGCTGGAAGATGCAAATCCAGGCAAGCAATATATTGTTGAAGTTTTGCCAGCCTCCAATGCCTGGATTGCCCCACGGGGTGCAGTAGGTGCCATCAGGGTACTCGTACTGACTGGCCTCTTTGGAGATGCACACATGCCCGGTGTGAGGTTCGTTGACGTTGGTGGGTACAGGACCTTGCCCGGATTCGTTCACCCAGGTGACAGATGAGAACAGCGGCCCACGGCAGACACTTCCGCTCAGGTCCTCGGTGACTAGGCTGCTCACATTCTGCAGGGGGGGGTGGAGGTAGGGGGGGAGGGGGTTGGATCCTTCAGCCAGGTGACAGATGAGAACTGCGGCCCACGGCAGACACTTCCGCTCAGGTCCCCTGTGACTAGGCTGCTCACATTCTGCAGGGGGGGGGGGGGGGGGGGATGTGGATCGTTCACCCATGTGACAGATGAGAACTACGGCCCTCGGCAGACTCTTCAGCTCAGATCCTTGGTGATTGAGCTACTCACATTCTACAGGGGGTGGTGGGGGTCGGGTGGGTGGGTTGGGTTGAGTTGGCTGTGGGTCATACAGCCAGGTGACAGATGAGAACAGCGGCCCTCGGCAGACACTTCCGCTCAGGTCCACTGTGACTAGGCTGCTCACATTCTGCACATGAGGGGGAGATGTGCAGTTGGGTTGGGTTGGGTTGGGTTAGGTTAGGTTGGGTTGGGTTGGGTTGGGTTGGGTTGGGTTGGGTTGGGTTGGGTTGGGTTGGGTTGGGTGCTGGTGGCAGGGTGCGTGTGGGGGTGGGCTGGGTTGGGGGGTGTTGGTGGCAGGGTGCGTGTGGGGGTGGGCTGGGTTGGGGGGGTGTTGGTGGCAGGGTGAGGGTGGGGGTGGGCTGGGTTGTGGGGTGCTGGTGCTGGGGTGAGGTAGTGCGAAGTAGCAGGGTGGAGGGAGGGGGATGGAGTAGGGGCAGAGTGTATGAGTGGTATGCACATCCCAGCCAGGGCTTTTAATACGATTAGTAGGATTTCAGATTTCAGTAGGTATCGCACAATGGACCGAGAATTGAAAGACAGTTAGCAGCCCAGAGTTGAAAGATGAAAGCAGTACGCCAAATCAGCGTGACTATAGGAAGCTCTCCAGAGGGAGACCTCGGACAACACCATAAATTGGCTGAAACAAGTCCTATGCAGCGTCGCAAGCGACGCGGAAAATTGGCGGAGTGTTTTGGCAACGGAACGAAAGGTGGCATCGATGGAGCTGACCGAAGCGAGTTAGTAACGCGACCGTTGGATGATGTGTCAAGCTTCAATTTTTTATTTTTCGGTCGGACGGACAAATGGGTTAACATGGGGGCTCATGCCCCCTTGAAGAGGGGGCTCCGCCAAAAACTGAGGTGACAGACCCAGTTTCATGCGCATGTGGTTTGGGACGATTATGTTATATTATTATTGAGAGACTGTTAACAATGTATATTATATTATTATTGAGAGGCTTTTAACAAATTACATTATATTCTAATTTGCAGTATGTAAACATATTACATTATATTAGTTTTGAGAGTCTATTAACAAATTAGATTATATTACTATGTATAGTCTACCGTATGCGCCTTAAGTATTGGCAAGATTAAGTATTGGCAAATGTCATTTCCCCCTAAAAGTGGGTATCAGAAAAGCATGGCAAAACTAACTTGGCAAAGGGGTATATGGCTTTGACTGTCTCAAACTCAGACTTAAAAACCAGTTGGCAAAGGGTCTTATGTTATTGTTACATTTCCTAGTTACATGTTCACCAAGTAGTCTGCCTAAGCTTGCTATAAAACCATGTATCCATTCAAATCAGGAGCATTAAAATTGCTAGGCTGCTAGGGCTTAGTAGCCAGACCGGTGCTTAGTAGCCAAATTGCTGGCTGGAGCCATGGAACCAAGTTCAAGGTCAAGTACATGTTTACATAGTAGTCTGCCCAAGCTTGCTGAAAATGGAACCATGTAGCAATTCAAATCAGGGACATTTAACTTGCTAGGGCTTAGTAGACACTAGACAGAGTACCATGGTAACCGTAACTTGGCAAAGGCCAACCACCTGGAGTGGTCTCAAGCTGCATCCCTAACCCGGTTTGGCAAAGGGTCGTTTGCCAAACCGTTTGCCAATACTTAAGGCGTGTACGGTATTAACAAGTTGAATTATATTATTTTTGAGATGCTATTAATAATTTATATTATATTATTATTTATAGTCTATTAACAAATTATACTATATTACTATTGAGAGGCTATTAAAAAATCATTGGCAAATGCGATTGGAAGTTGGAAGGAAGGAATTACTTGGGCTACAAACTTTCCCAAAAGCATGCATGCGTAGCCCAAGTAGCTACTCAAGCTTGCCTACATAAATCTGAAATAAAAACACTGATTTGAACCTACCTCAATCACATCCGTCCCTGGTAGCTTAAATGAAAATGCGAAGTCTGGAGTCCCACATCTCTTGTCAAACTCTCCCATGTAAATTTGGGTGGTGATGACCCCGAAGATGGTGAAGAAGAACAAGGCAAGGTATAGGACGTCCACAATGAGCGGAAGCGACAGGAGTAGGGTGGTCACCAGTTGCTGTGGGGTGAAGGGGTGTTGTGGGGTACAGTGGGGTGTTGTGGGGTGAAGGGGGATGTGGCGTGTTTGAGGGTTGAAGGGGTTGGGTGGTGTTGACGCCAATTAGGGTGATGATAACGCCATAGATAGTCAAGAAGAACAGGGCAAGGTACAGGACATCCACAGTTAGCAGGAGTGACAGGAGTAGGGTGGTCACCAGTTGCTGAGGTGTGAAGGGGGGTTGTGGGGTGTTAGAGGGTTGAAGGGGTTGTGGGGTGATGACTCCAAGTTGGGTGGTGATGACGCCAAAGATGTTGAAGTAGACCAAGGCAAGGTACAGGACGTCCACAGCTAGCAGGAGTGACAGCAGTAGGGTGCAGGGTACTACTTCTTGCCAAATTGGTCAGCGCTTAAAGCGCACACATGTCAAATCGGTCAGCGCTTTTTAGTGCAAAAAGCGCAACAATTGCGCGCTGCGCCCACAGGGGGTTGAAAAACTGTGCGAAACGCGCAGAGGGGCTCAAAAAGGCAGCGTGGCACCGCGCGCTTAGTAGTACCCTGGTAGGGTGGTCACCAGTTGCTACGGGGTACAGGGGTGTTGTGGGGTGTTGTGGGGGTGAAGGGGTGCTGCAGGGTGTTTGAGTTTTGTTGATGGGGTGTCAAGGGTGTTGCAGGATTTTCTGCAGAGGTGCTGCAAGGTGCTGGGTGCAAGTGTGGGATGAGAATGATGAAAACTGCAAAAAATTGCAGGTCACAATCACCCATTAAAAGAAAAACTATGAAAATGTGCAGATTAGTGTGGGATGAGAATGATTATGGACAGTTGCCTGCAGATGAGCTTGACTTTACTTGACTTGGGTTCAGGGTACTACCATTTACCAAATTGGCCAGCGCTTTAGTGCACTTGAAAAACAAAAAACTGCGCTTTGTAGTGCAAAAAGCGCTAAACATTGCTTGCTGCGCCCACAAGGGGTTGCCAAAAACTGCGCGAAACGCGCAGTGGGGCTCAAAAAGGCAGCGCGCCAGCGCGCGCTTGGAAGTACCCTGGTTGGATTAGGTTGTTATCTAATATGAGATATGATCTATATATATATCATCAGACCATATTCTTGACAAACACAGCGCACCTGTAGGCCCTTGATCATGTAAATGGTGCGCAAGGTCCGAAGCACACGGATCGCTCGAACGGCACTGTAGTTTCCGGCAGGACCAAGGGCTATGTAGCCTGTGGCCACGATGGTGAAGTCCAGGATATTCCAGCCTGCACGGGGGGAGGGGGGGGGGGGGGGGGGGGGGAGGAGGAGACAGTTCGTTATACTGCATGCATTACTTTTCTTCTTCTTCTTCTTCTTCTTCTTCTTCTTGTTATTTAAGCAGCTCACCTGAAACTAAAAACAATTTCAAACTGGTTCTTTGCTGACAACCAGAAAGTAGCTCCCCCTGAAACTAAAAGCAACTTTTATCCGGTTCTTCGCTGAACACTAGAAAGTAGCCCCCCCTGAAAATACAGACAACTTTTAACTGACTCTTCGCTCATCGCTCACACCACTACAAAAGTAGCTCCCCCTGAAACTGAAAATAACTTTTCGCTGTTTCTTTATTCACCACTAGAAAGTAGCTCCCCCTGAAAGTTAAAACACCTTTAACCTGGTTCTTCGCTCACCACCAGAAAGTAGCTCCCCCTGAAACTGAAAACAACTTTGAAATGGTCATTCACACACCACTACGAAAATAGCTCCCCCTAAAACTAAAAACAAATTATAACTGGTTCTTCGCTCACCACCAGAAAGAAGCTCCCCCTAAAACTAAAAACATCTTCTAGCTGGTCTTCCCTCACCACTGCAACAGTAGCTCCCCCTGAAGATTGAAAACACCTTTTAAATGGTTCTTCCGCCATGAAGATTGCCAGAAAGGCAAGAGCTAAGTAGTAGAGAGCAATGACCAGGTTGGTCAGTCTCCCCCTGAAAATAAAAATAATTATATCTGGTTCTTCGCTTACCAACACGAAAATACCTTCCCCTGAAACAAAAAACAATTTTTAACTGATTATTCGCTCACCACTACAAAAGTAGCTCCCTCTGAAGATTAAAAACACCTTTAAACTGGTTCTTCCGCCATGAAGATCGCCAGAAAGACAATTTCTGAGTAGTACAGAGCATTGGCCTGGTCGGTCAGTTTCCCCCTGAAAATTAAAACACTTTCTAACTAGTTCTTCGCTCACCACTGCGAAAATAGCTCCGCCTATTCCAAATCAAACCTAGGGCAACCATCTTCAACAGCATTTCCACCGTGAAGATTGCCAGAAAGACAAGATCTGAGTAGAAGAGGGCATTGGCCAGGTCGGTGTCCTGGAAGCCAGGGTAGCTCATCTCTCCTGCCAAAGTCACACAGTTGCCAAGGATGACCACAATGATGGCGAACTCGAATAGCTTGGATGAGATGACGATGATGGCCAAGCGTCTGAGCCAGAAGTCGCGGGGCATCCACAGCCCTTTCTCTGGTACGCTTTGGGATAGCTCCTGTGGCGGATGGGGTGGGGTGGGGTGGGGTGGGCTGTTTAGTTTTGTGGGGTGTTGATGGCGGCGTGGGGGAGTGTGAGGTGGTGGGGTGGGCTGGGGTTGGGGTAGGGTTGGGGTTGGGGTTGGGGTTGGGGTTGGGGTTGGGGTTGGGGTTGGTGTTGGTGTTGGGGTTGGGGTTGGGGTTGGGGTTGGGGTTGGGGTTGGGGTTGGGGTTGGCTGGGGGTTAGGGTTAGCTGTGGTTGGGGTTGGCTGGGGGCAGGGGTGGGGCTGGGGTTGGCTGGGGTCATATGTATGTTTTTAAGTGATGGTACCTGTTTGGGAGTTTTCGTGTATGTTTAGTACTGATGGTGACTGGTGTGTGTAGAGAGAGAGTGCGTAAACATCTTTGGGGAGGGGGGTTGAGGGACTGTTCCTTTTTTCACCTCCGCGTAGCAGCTTCTAGGCAACTCCCTGTTCCTGCTGTTAGGCCAAACCAGAAGCTATCTTGTGTGTATGAAAGCTGACATGACCGGCATTCCAGCACAGCAAACAGCTTTGGGCTTGCCCCAATGGCTGGCGAATGGATCTGACTAGAAGCTGCAATGCGTCAGCCATGCGTAGCCCAAAACATAAACAGTGGGTTGAAGGACGGGGAGCAGCATAGGGTATGTATTCAGAGAGCGATGCCTAACAATAATGGCCATGCTAGTTTTTCCTCTCAAGACACCACCTACATGGGCATGCACATTATTGCTCGCACGCAACACACACAACCAACCAACCACCACCCAGCCACCACCAACCACCCACCACCCACACCATCAACCACCCACCACCATCAACCCACCACCATCAGCCACACACCACCCAGCTTACATCGAAGGGCTTCAATTGGATTTGATCCCTGCAGGCCTTCCACGCCCTCGCAATGAACGCAGTCATAGTTGGGCGCGCCACATTACTCTTCCCTTGGCGCTGCTCTGTGCATCCAAGCTGCTGTCTTGTTCAGGATGCTGCCGATCTTCGGACCAAACACGACAGAATCGTGCGCTTCAGTGTTCACTCACACCATTATACCGTATTCGCCCCCCGCCCCCGAACCCCATGTTCGGTCCAACATAGGAGATTGGAATGCGCAGAATTAAAGGCTTTGGCGGTTTAGGAGGGCACTGCAGGCTTGCAGGAAGGAGACGACAGGCAAAGCTATATGCGCAGCAGGGATGCGCAGACTGGCGCCCAAGCGCAGGCACAGCACGAAGTTGGTGAAATTGTACCGTCCTTAGGACCTAGGCGTTCTTGCTAACGAATTCCGGATTCTATGGAGGTACAACACACGTTCACAGACACGTTCACATGACACGTTCACAGGCCTGTGCACATGGGCGGATCTGAAGCAGGTTTGTTCAAGGATGCTAAAAGACGTGAATACACGTATTCCAAGTGCTTCCATCTGTGGTTATTGAAGAATGGACGAGAATGGATAAATCCTCGTACCAAGGCCCACTCCACCCTCATGTAAACTCCAGCTGCCCACGCATACTTCTTGCATGGAATGTCACCCTTTGCTCTGACAAGGCACCTTAGCTACTTAATATCACACGTCTCAGCTGGCTGCGCAGCGCGAGGAATATTCATGGTAATAGAGGCTTTCCACGGATGACAAGTTTAGACGAGGAGGCTGGGGAGGCACCTGCGGTAGGAGACCCTTACGTCCTTGGCTCTGGTAATCGGGAGCTTCACGATGAGCAGGAAGTGATCGACCGAAATAATGCCAAGGCCTTCTGGAGCCGTTCCCTCACCTATGCGGCCAACGCATGCAAGGTAGGAGCGGTAACCTTCCCAATTCCCCCACTGTTCAATAGATCACATTACGGTGTCATGAACAGGCCTTTGTTGACCCAAGACAAGCCCTGCCCACAACATGGAGGGGTCTTCCAACTAATCCTCAAAATTAGATAGGCAATATCTCAGCAATCAAATCAACTTGCAGCAAGCAAGCTTTTTTGTCAGCACTCATTCCAGTCAATTTAATTTCACAGATATAACATTCAGAAAACTCAAGTGCAACCTTCCTGCTCATCCCCATTGAAAGATGTAGCCTATGCTCAAGGCACATCCTCATCAGGGTCCGACATGTTGTCATTTTGGGTTGCTTCAAAAGCGCAACTGCCTCCTTTTGGGTTGCGCTTTTGACTCAACTGAAGACAAAAATCTGCGCGCTGCACCTAGAAGGGTTTTTTAAAATTGCGTCAATCGCGCTGTCGGGCTATAAAACCTTGTGTGCGTCATGGAGTACCTTAATCCTCATTGCAAGATTAGGGAAGAGCTCACCGCTAACATCAACATGTACATATGCACAGGGTACAAATGGCCAGGCTCCTTTCATCCCGGAGTATGGGCTGTTCATGCACAGAGATAAGAGGCCCAGGTGTTGGGCTGCTTCTGTGGTCACATGGAAATTGTTCGAGCCGATTATCATCTTGGGTAAGTGCGCCATTAAAGCAATTCAGAGGGAGAATTGGGTTCAGTGGTCAGACTTCATACTTAGTTCTCATGCCAAATCTCCCAGATTTCTACCAGAAGTCTGATTCCAGGAAAAAATTGAGTTATCAAGTCCTAATTCTGACATTTCTCGAAAACCCAACTCCCAAATTATCCCCCTGAATTGCTAGACGTGTGGTCCTGGTGCCAAGCCGATCATCATCGTGGGTAAGTGCGCCGTTAACTTGTGGTCCTGGTGCCGGTTTGTTGCCCTTGATGGGACAGTCACCAATATCTGGTAATCTGGAAGATCTGGTAATATCTGGTAATCTGGAAGATCACATCTGGAATATCTGGTAATATCTCTATATATAAAATATCTGGTAATATTTGTATATCTGGAATATCTGGTAATATCTTTACATCTGGTAGTATCTGTATATCTGTAATATCTGTATATCTGGTAATATCTGTACATCTGGATTGTCGCCAATATCTGGCTTGACCATAGATACCCCTTGGATTGTGACTTGGGGATGGCAATATGATATCATATGATATCATGTCATCATATGAAATAATTTGATTCCGGCAGCCTGACTAGGCTAAAGTTACCATTTGTAAACAATATAATGTGATGCAGTTTGTATGTTATCATGGGACATCATACTCGCCTTTGGTCAGCATCATCTGATATGCCGGTCCGGAATTGCGATAATAACAAATGAGGACAGGATGGGTATTTGTATGTAACACATGATCGGCTTTTTGGCGGAGCCCCCCCTTCTGGGGGGGCGGGAGCCTCCAGTGTTACCTCGTTGTCTGTTTGTGCGACCGAAAAATTGAAGCCTGACATGTCAGCCAACTGTCTCATAACTTACTGTCTTCCGTCAGCTCCATCGTTGCCACCTTTTGTTATGTTACCAACACACTCCGTCGATTTTCCGCGTCGCTTGCGACGCTGCATAGGACTTGTTGTCTGTGCATGACCAGCTGACGTGAAGTATAGTAACATCATTTGGTATGCCGGTGCCTAATTGTGAGCATGATCAGAACTTGGAGATCATGGCATAAAGGCCCATGGATGAGGTACAATCTCATTGGTTTTCCCACATGGGCACCTCAGTTGATAATGATAGTGGGGTAGAGCTGAGTTATCTTTGTCGCACACCCGCACACTCGCACATTCACCCCACACACCCCTCACCCCTCACCCCTCACCCCCAATTCCCACCTCACCCCCCCTGCACCCACCCCACCCCACCCCACCCCCACCAGCAGTTATCCTTCTCAACTGTGCCACTTAGCTGCAAGGACCGATGCACCCGCTTCGACGAAACTGATCTCGGAAAAAGGCTTGCAGTTTCAGAATAGTATTCTTGGCTATTTCACTGTCGAGATGATTCTGAAGATGCTTGCTGTTGGCCTCATCTGGCATCCTGGCAGCTACTTCAAGAGCGGTGAGTTCCCCCCTCCACACCCTTACTCCACCCTCAACCGTCACCCTCACCCTCACCCTCACCCCCCACACCCTCACCCTCACCCCCCCTCGCCCACCCCACACAACACGCACACCACCCCGCTCCTCACCCTGACCCTCACCCTCACCCTCACCAGCCACCCTCCTCCCCAGCCTCACCCTCACCCTCACCCTCACCCCCCCCCACACACACACACACACACACATGCAACAAACACCCCACCACAGCTCCCCCTCCTCACCCTCACCCTCACCCCCCCCCCCCCCCCCCCCCACCCACCCACACACACACACCCTCACCCCCCCCACACACACAGCCCCACCCCGCTCCCCTTCCTCACCCCCGCTCCCCCTCCTTACCCTCACCCTCACCCTCCCCCCCCCCCCCCCACACACACACACCACCCACCTGCTCCCCCTGCTCCCCCTCCTCAGCCTGTCCCCCTCCCTCACCCTCAATCTCACCCTCACCCTCACCCTCACCCTCACCCTTACCCTCACCCGCACCCTCACCCTCACCCTCACCCTCACCCTCCTCCCCAGCCATCCCCCACCCTCCCCATGCATGCACCTTCATCATCACCCTCACCAACAGGCACATTGAAAACACATCTGTGTGCACTCCTTACCCTCACCAGCACCGTGCTCTGCCCCTCACACACCACAAAATCACACAGTACTACACACACAGCACACACAACACGAACAACACACAACACACAGTACAACACACCACAACACACAGCACACAACACACAATACAACACACACACAATACACACCACAACACAGACAACTCACAAGTTGCTTTAGTTACATCGCAACCCTGATTTCAGGATTTTGGCGTAGCACGGTATAGGGCAGAGCGCAGAGTCCTGGAGGCTTCGGGGGGCAGCGTCGCACTTTATTTGCACTGAGTCACTCCATTGGCCACGCATTGCACACAAAAAGCTCTCAAAAAGCTCTCAAAAAGCTCCTTCAAAAGATATAAATAAAGCTATAAAAAACTTTAAAAAATTGATGACATGCATGTGTTAACCTGACCTACACATGTTTCTCAACCTAACATTGATCTCTGGCTCTATGGTTCAGTAGAATCCAGTCAGACAGGTCTGCGATTCAAGCCCTTGCCAGATTCCCAAATTTTAGACCTGCCGCCTTGGAAGAGGTAGAGAACTTCCATCCGTGTTGCCGCGCGGTAGTCCAAGCTCAGTCGCAGTAGCGGTCTGCAAAACCAAAACCCATCATAGTAACCACTCTTTAGTATGTACAGTGCATGGGAACGGGATGGTTCCTTCAACCTCACGCCCCGTGGCAAGGCGTATGATTTTTCAACACACAAAAAATTGCGCCTCCTCCCAACTGCTGCAATGGCAAAGAGACCAACCTTGGCTGCATCAGCTACCTTGAACTTGGGGTGGGGTGAGGTGGGGTGATTTTTTGTGTGTGATTGTGTGTGATATTGTGTGTGGTTGTGTATGATTTTGTGTGACTTTGTTTGTGTTTGTGAGTGATTTTGTGTGTGATTGTGTGTGTCTGTGTGAGTCTAACGCCTTCATGTGCACTCCTCCCTCGCAGGTTGGAACTACATAGATTTCATCATTGTCGTCCCACGGGCTTCTTGTCATTAGGACCAGCAGGCAACTACAGTGCTGTCCGAGCTGCTCGGGTGCTGCGTCCATTGCGGACTCTGTTATCTCGTTTAATGGCTTGAGGGTGCGTCCCCCTCCCCCTCCCCCCCCCCTCCTCCCCCTCCCCCTCCCCCCTCCCTTCCTTTCCTCTCTCCCCTCCCCCTCCTCTCTCCTCCCCCCCTCCCCTCCTCTCCTCTCCCCCCCTCCCCTCCCCTCCCCTCCCCCCCTCCCCCTTCCCCCCTCCCCCTCTCCCCTCTCCCCTCTCCCCTCTCCCCCTCTCCCTCTCCCCTCTCCCCTCTCCCCTCTCCCCTCTCCCCTCCCCCCTCTCCCCTCTCCTCCTCTTCCTCTCCCCTCTCCCCTCTCCCCTCTCCCCTCTCCCCCTCTCCCCTCTCCCCCTCTCCCCTCCCCTCCCCCTCCTCTCCTCTCCCCTCCCTCCTTCCTCTCCTCTCCCCTCCCCCTCTCCCCCATCCCCTCCTTTCCCCTCCTCTCCCATCCCCCATTCCCCTCCTTTCCTCTCCTCCTCCATCCCCATCCCCAAACCTTCTTTCCCTTCCTCTCCTATCTTCCATCTCCTACCCTATCTCCTCTCCCCCCTCCCTTCCTTTCTCCTCCTCTCCCTTCCCCTCCTCTCCCCTCCCCTCCCCGCCCTCCTCCTCTCCCCTACCCTAACCCCGCCCTCCTCATCTCCCCTATCCCCTCTCCCCTCCCCTCTCCCCCCTACCCTCATTTCCCCTCCTCTCCTCTCCCCTCCCCTCTCCTCCCCTCCCCTCCTCTCCCCTCCCCTCCCCTCCCCTCCCCTCCCCCTCCCCTCCCCTTCCCTCCCCTTCCCTCCCCTCCCCTCCCCTCCCCTCCCCTCCCCTCCCCTCTCCTCCCCTCCCCTCCCCTCCCCTCCCCCCCCCCTCCTCTCCCCTCCCCTCCCCTCCCCTCCCCTCCCCTCCGCGCCCCTCCCCTCCCCTCCCCTCCCTCCCCTCCCCTCCTCCCCTCCCCTCCCCTCCCTCCTCCCTCCCCTCCCCTCCCCCCACCCCCCCCCCCCCCACCACACACACCCCGCCATCGCCTTCCTTCCCCTCCCACAACCCCCTTCCCTCTCCCTCCGTTTGCCCCCTCCCTCTCCCGCCCCCTCGACCCCTTCCAGCTCTCCCCTGGCCCGTCCTCCTCTAACCCCCCACCACCACCCCCCCCCCTTCCTCTACCCCCTCTCCTCCCTTGCCACTTCAACCCCCTCCCCTCCTTCCTCTCCGCTCCCTCCTGGCCCGTCCTCCTCTTCCCCCCTCCCCTCCCCCCCTTCCCTCCCTCCTCCCCCGCTCCCCTCCTGGCCCGTCCTCCTCTTCCCCCCCCTTCCTCTCCCCCCCCTCCCCCCCTTTGCCACTTGACCCCCTCCCCTCCCTCCTCTCATGCTCCCCACTAGCCCGTCCTACTCTTCCCCCCCTCCCCCCCCCCCCCCTCCCCTCCCTCCTCTCCCGCTCCCTCCTGGCCCGTCCTCCTCTTACCCCCCTTCCTCCCCCCCCTTTCATGCTTCCCCCTAGCCCGTCCTCCCCTTGCAAGGAGCATAACTCTGTGTTTCTTGCAATGTGTGTCAAGTCAGGTCAAATCAAGCCAAGCCAAGCCAAGCCATACCATACCATACCATACCATACCATACCATACCATACCATACCATACCATACCATACCATATCATATCATACCATACCATACCATACCATACCATACCATACCATACCATACCATACCATACCATACCATACCATACCATACCATACAATACCACACACACGCACCCCTGCAGAACTTGGTCAACGCATTGATAAAGGCGCTGCCGCTCCTTTTGGACGTAATCTACCTATCATGCTTCTTCTTTGCTGTTTTTGGAGTCATCTCAGTGCAGCTTTACATGGGGAAATTCAAGCACCGATGTGCTCCTCCGGATTTTGCTTCTGCGTACACTGATGGAGAGGGTCTTTTGCAAGTGAGGATCACTTTTTTATTTAGTTGTTAAAGGAATTTTAACCCAGCAGGTGGGTCTCCCAGCACAAACCAGCAACACTAACGATTCAGTTCAAATGGCATTGCCACTCCTACAAAAAAGTAGGGGCACTTGGGGTTCACTGCTAGGGTTCGAAGGGGGGTGGGTGGGGTGTGTGTGTGGGGGGGGGGGAGAATAGCGCTAATAGCGCTGGTCAGCGAGTGATTCGCTTCATTTCTTTTCGCAGCTTCTAGGCAGCTCCCTCTGCATACACAGATGTAGAGGACCTTCTGAAGGTGAGGATCACTTTTTCATTTAGTTGTGAAAGGAATTTCACCCCAGGAGGTGGGTCTTCTGGCACAAACCAGCAACACCGAGGACTATGTTTGAATGGCGTTGCCACTCCTACAAAATAGTAGGCGCACTTGGGGTTCTCTGCTAGGGTTCAAAGGGGGATGGGTGGAGGTGTGGGGATGTGTGGGGTGGGGGGAAGTTTAGCGCTAATAACACTAGTCAGCGAGTGATTCGCTTCATTTCTTTTCACAGCTTCTAGGCAGCCCCCTCTGCATACACTGATGAAGAGGGTTGTCTGCAGGTGAGGATCACTTTTGCTTTAAGTTGTGAAAGGAATTTCACACCAGGAGGTGGGTCTCCTGACACCGAGGATTCAGTTTGAATGGCGTTACCTCTCTTACAAAATAGTGGGCGCATTTGGGGTTCACTACTAGGGTTCAAAGGGGTGGGGTGGGTGGGTGGGTGTGGGGGGGAGGGGGAAGTTTAGCGCTAGTCAGCGAGTGATCCACTTCATTTATTTTTGCAGCTTCTAGGTAGCTCCCTCTCCGTACACTGATGAAGAGGGTCGTCTGCAGGTGATGATTACTTTTTTATTTAGTTGTAAAAGGAATTTCACCCCAGGAGGTGGGTCTCCCGGCGCAAACCTGCAACACTGAGGATCCTGTTCGAATGGCGCTGCCACTCCTACAAAAGAGTAGGCGCACTTGGGTTTCACTGCTAGCGATTGAAGGGGGGTGGGTGGGGGTGGGGTGGGGAGAAGTTTAGTGCTAATATCGCTAGTCAGTGAGTGATTTACTTCAAGTACTAAGCCCCCTTTCAGAGAATCAATTGGTGTAGTGGTACACCAAGTCACTTTGAGGATGTAGGGTCGGGGGGTCGATTCCCCCTCCGGTCGCTCTTGGCGTTGCAGGTTGTTGTCAACCGCGATGGTAGCTTGTCTAGTTGAGGTAGAAGATCGCTCCCTACCCGCGTACAACGGGCTCCCTTAACACCACGCCCCACCAGGCATTATCATTACCACTTCATGTATTTCCGGCTTCAAGCCGCGGCTTCTAAGTAGCTCCCTGACCCACTGACTGGGCTAGTAGCAAAGATTTTAGCAGTGCTAGAAAAGTGACTCTCCTCTGACTCTCTGACTCTCCTTTAAGTTCATGGTCAAAGACTATGACTGTGAACTCTCCTCTGAAAATTGTAAATTAGTACGAGCGCAACAGGTCATGAGATTGAAGTAACCCTCCCGTTTGCATGTACTGTACATACTGGAGAATGGCTACTATGTTGGGTTTATTTGGTTTCGCAGAGCACAGCTGCGCCTGAGCTTGGACCACTGCGCGACAGCACGGAGGGAAGGTCTCTACCTCTTCCTAGGTGGCAAGTTTGAAATTTGTGAACCTGGCCAGGGCTAAGTCTCCTCAGGCTCTCTTGAGGCTCTGCTGAGACTCTCCTCTCTTTCTTGTTCCTCTAACACCTTAACTGACGCTCCTCTCTTTCTTGCTCCTCCAACACTCCAACTGACGCTCCTCTCTTTCTTGCCCTGGATAGTGACCACATAAAAACCGCCAAGGATCGGTTTGGCGTCTTAAGCCAATTCAGCTCCTGCAAACCAACAGGCTACTGCTCTTTATTTCCCTGCAGAATGTGTCATTCTTCGATCCTGAGGTAACGGAGGGCCACAATGCAAACGGTATTTGTACAGGGCCGAACTTGGATGATGTGACCTTCACCAACCAGAGCTCCCTCTACGTGGCGTCTGGGATCGACAATCCAAACGCTGGCCACGTCTGCCCTTGGGAGAAAAACTTAGACCCAGCATTCCCTAACGGGACGTACTGCGTTAAGTGGGAGAACCCAGCGGACTTCCATTACCGCCACTTCGACAACATTCTTGTGGCTTGGCTCTGTATCTTTCAGCATGTCACCTTCTGTGACTACATCTTCATCATGTACGATGGCCAGGATGCTATCAGCTGGTGGATGTGGCCATTCCATGTCACCATTGTAAGCCACTCCCTGATACCTTTGTAATAATTATACCATTTTAATAAGGATGTGATTGTGGATATGACCACTCCATGCCACCATTGTAAGCCACTCCAAGTATAAATAAACACATATCAGTGCGCATGCCATAAACACATGTCACCATTGTAAGCCACTCCAAGTGTAAATAAACACATATCAGTGCGCATGCCATAACACAATTGTAAGCCACTCCAAGTATAAATAAACACATATCAGTGCACATGCCATAGACACATGCCATCAGCTGGTGGATGTGGCCATTTCATATCACCATTGTTAGCCACTCAAGTATACACCGATTCCTCAACTTAAACCTGATCAGGTCACCATCACCCTCCTCATGACATTTCACCTTGAATCAATCATCGGAAGTAAAGCCAGAGATCCTGCCGTATTGCATTCTGTACTTCAAAATTACACTGGATTCATCATCCGTCTGTAGACCCCTCGACAAGCCTCATTACAGCCGCATTGTAGTATGTGTGTACTGTGCAGAGCTAGACGTTGATTTAGAACGCTAAAGCTGTGCCTGGCATTTCAAATATGCTGTGCCTGTCATTCCAAACTGAACGCCCACCTCTGCCCCTGCACTCTCCTGGCACATTCCAAGCTGTGTCTGTCATTCCAAAGTTAGCTTTGCATGTTGTTCTAAACTATGCTGTGCCTGCCATTCCAAACCTAACGCCTACCTCTGCCCCTTCACCCTCCTGGCACATTCCAAACTGTGCCTGTCATTCCAAACTAAGCTGTGCTTGTCATTCCAAACTAAGCTGTGCCTGTCATTCCAGACTATGTTGTGCCTGTCATTCCAAACCTAAGGCCTACCTGTACCCCTGTTCCCTACTGGCACATTCCAAGCTATGCCTGCCATTCCAAACCTAACGCCTACCTCTGCCCCTGCTCCCTTCTGTCACATTCCAAGCTGTGCCTGCCATTCCAGACTAAACGCCTATCTCTGCCCCTGCTCCCTTCTGTCACATTCCAAGCTGTGCCTGCCATTCCAAACTAAATGCCTACCTCTGCCCCTGCTCCCTTCTGTCACATTCCAAGCTGTGCCTGCCATTCCAAACTAAACGCCTACCTCTGCCCCTGCTCCCTTCTGGCACATTCCAAGCTGTGCCTGTCATTTCAAACCTAACGCCTACCTCTGCCCCTGCACCCTCCTTCCCCCAGGCAGTCTTTGGGGCCTTTTTCTTGATGAATTTGATGGTTGCAGTACTGTACCTTCACTTTTCCAGGACCCAAGGCAAGAGGGAGTTAGCTAAGAAAATGGAATTACTGGGCGTAGTTGACCTCAACACCCAGGACCCTATGGGCGCACACACAGGCCGCACCATGGGTGCACCCAGGACCCCTCAACACCCAGGACCCTATGGGTGCACCCAGGACCCCATGGGTGCACACACAGGCCGCACCATGGGTGCACCCAGGACCCCTCAACACCCAGGACCCTATGGGTGCACCCAGGACCCCATGGGTGCACACACAGGCCGCACCATGGGTGCACCCAGGACCCCTCAACACCCAGGACCCCTCAACACCCAGGACCCTATGGGTGCACACACAGGCCGCACCATGGGTGCACCCAGGACCCCTCAACACCCAGGACCCTATGGGTGCACCCAAGACCCTATGGGCGCACACACAGGCAGCACCATGGGTGCACCCAGGACCCCTCAACACCCAGGACCCTATGGGTGCACCCAGGACCCCATGGGTGCACACACAGGGCAACTCGATAGACAACACCCGTCCAAGGTGCGGCCTGTGCAGCTCCGTGGGCTCCACCGCATCTGTTGCCAAGGTTTGGAACCTAAGCAACTGGAACCTCAGAGACTAGCACTCACATTCAGACGAGGTGTTTCATCAGGCGCCAAGGTTTGGGAGAATTTCCAAGGCGGCTTCAAGCGGCTCGCCACGAACAACTGGTTCAAGCGTGTTAGTGTTCTCAATATCACCCTCAACGCTGTGCTGCTTGGTATCTACTGGTTCGAAATGTCCGCCGTTCTTAAGGAGGTGTTCCAGTACATCAATGCCGGCCTGGTGTCGTACTTCGGTATCGAGCTCATTGTCAACCTGGTTGCCTTTGGCCCATGGACCTACCTCACCCAGGTAATCCAGCTAATTGTTGACCATCTAATTGCTGACCAGCTAAGTGCTGACCATTTAAGAGCTGACCAGCTAAGTGCTGACCAGCTAAGAGCTGACCAGCTTCCTCCAACCTGGTTGCCTTTGGCCCATGGACCTACCTCACCCAGGTAGGAGGAATCTGGTCGGCACTTAGCTGGTCAGCACTCAGCTGGTCAGCACTTAGCTGGTCAGCACTTAGCTGGTCAGCAATTAGCTGGTCAGCAATTAGCTGGTCAGTCATTAGCTGGTGTGCACCTCTTTTCCTGAACCACCTGAAACCACCTAAAATCACCTACACCAAAACCACCTAAACCGAAATCACCTAAACCACCTAAACCCTAAACCATCTAAACCTAAACCACTTAAACCTGAAACCACCTAAACTGGAACCACCTAAACCGTGAACCATGTAACCTAAACCACCAAACCCTAAGTGCTGACCAGCTTCCCCGTACCCTCACCCAGTACTCTCTCGCCTTTGATGCCATCGTCATCGTCGCTAGCATCGTGGACATGGTGATCAACCTGGTGCCTGGCCATAGCACACTCTTCAACGGCTCTCTCTCCTGCTTACGACTCCAGGCCCTCCTGCTGAACTCCGCGGACTGGGGTGGACCAAGCCACATCATCCGCGTGCTTCTGAGCGCCCTTGCCTCCGTAGGCTACCTCAACTTACTCATCCTACTATTCATGTTCATCACTGGGCTGATAGGCATGCAGGTCTTCGGCTACTCCCTGCAGAGCTGTGAGTTTGTAGAAGGCTCGCAGCAGCTGTGCCCCCCCGGCCTGGCCTATGCGCAGTGCCCCTCCCACCTGGACTGCTACGTTGGGTGTGCAGAGGATCAGGCGAATACCTGGTATGACGTGGATGGCTCGCCCTACGGGGGCATGGCCTACTGTGAGGAGTTCCCCCGACCTGGTACAGAAATATCTGACCAGACGTATAACGGGCAGACCGAGTTCTGGGCGCAGGTGGGTAAGCCCATGGTGCTGCATAAGGACATACATACATACATACATACATACATACATACATACATACATACACTCGAAGCCCTCCTGCCGCACAGGTGGGAAATTCTAACATTGATCACTCCAAACCCTTAACCCTAAACCCTCATGTCACACAGGTGGGTAAGCCCGAGGTTGAACGCTCCAACTACGACAACATCTACAACGCTATCATCTCTATCTTCGGCCTGTTGACCCTGGACAACTGGGCTGACCGCATGCATTACTCCATGTACGTGGTCTCTCCTGCCTCGGCCATCTTCTTCGTCATCGTCATAGTCCTAGGGAACTTGATCCTGTTGGCCCTCTTCTTAGCCATTCTGCTCAGCAGTTTGGACGACATAGAGGACTTGGAGCACAAGCTGGAGGAAGAGGAGCTAGAAGCGAATAATCTGATGGCGTGTCCTTCTCTTCCGGTCTTCGCGACTCCCGAGGTTACCGTGACGATGGATGCCGAGGATCGAGACGATCACAACGAGCAGGTCTGTACCATGAAACTTGAACTTGAACTTGAACTTGGTTACTTAGCTTCGGCCAGCAGTTTAGCTGCTCGCCGTCTTCGGCATTAGAAAAACAGATACCGGTAAAATGTAAACGGGCACAGATCAGTCTTTTGTCTTCTTCCACTTTTTCTTTTTTCTTTTTCTTTTCAGGTCCTTACTATGATACGCCGTGCCACTTACCCTACTCACCCACCTACCCCACCCACCCGCTCACCCCACCCACCCCACCCCACCCACTCACCCAGCCCACCCCACCCACCACCATCTACCACCGCCTACCCAGGATGACATCGAGGCGGCGTGCAATGCTGCGATCCATCCACCACCCACCACCCACCACCCAGGATGATATGGAAGAAGCGTGCGATGCAGCAATCCATCCACCACCCACCAGCATGCAAGAGTCATCACCTCCAGGAGCGAGTGGGAGGCTTTCGCACTCCTATCCAAGTCCCGTGACGTGCTCCCGTACTCGCACCCAAGGTCAGACTCTACAACAGAAGACTGAATTGTTGCACACCCACCACCCACCATCCACACACCAACACCCACCACCCACCATCCACCACCCACCCACCCAGGATGATATCGAAGCTGCGTGCGACGCAGCGACCCATACTACCGTGGGAGCTCACCCATATAGATATCAGGTCGGCAGCTTGCAAGATTCAGCACTGCCAGGGGCGAGTGGGAGGCTTTCGCACTCCCGTGCAAGTCCTTCGGTGTGCTCCCGTACTCTCACCCAAAGTCAGACCCTCCATCAGAAGACTGAATTGTTGCACAAAAGAAAAAGAAAAGCATTACACCAAGTCGGCGTGGTTAAGGAAGCTGTCCAAAGGGGGTACTCGCACAACACCATAAGGGAGTCCTCTCACAACAACGCAGGGGAGCACAGCATGGGTTGTAATTACAAACCCAGCTCTCCGATGAGCCGTGGCTACTCAGTGCTGTCAGTAGGACGCAACCAGTCCGGGTCCCTGCCTGCTGGCACTGTTAACACCAGACGCTCACATGAGTATGCAGTTCAAGGACACGAGGTACGGAACAGTATGGGTTGTAATTACAAACCCAGTTCACCAATGAGCCGCGGCCGCTCAGTGCCGTCAGTAGGACTCCACCAGTCCGGGTACCTGCCAGCTGGCCCTAGTAACTCCAGGCGCTCACAGGAGTACGCTGTGCAAGGAGAAGCGGTACAGAACAGCATGGGCAGCGGCATGCCAGGTACACAAGTAGTACAACAGCATGGGCAGCAGCATGCCAGCCACTCCAGCGGTACAATAGCACAGGCAGCGACATGCCAGCAACTCCAGCAGTACAACAGCATGGGCAGGGGCATGCCAGCCACTCAAGCAGTACTCCCTTTTTGGCAGAGAATATATCAACGCTGTGTCCTCACGTTCGACTACCATAAGGAGCGTGCAATCAACCAGTCAGAGGGCGCGTCATTTTATATTTTTGAGCCAGAGAATCCAATTCGCTATCTTCTCGTCATGGTGCGTTGAATTTGTTTTTGCGTGCGTGCGTGCGTGCGTGCGTGCGGTGCGTTTTTTTTTTTATCTTATGACGGTCAGAGGGCGTGACATTTAATATGTTTGAACCAGAGAATCGGATTCGCTACCTTCTGGCCATTGTGCGTTGAATTTGTTTTTGCGTGCGTGCGTGCGGTGCGTTTGTTTTTGTTATTTTATAACGGTCAGAGGGCGCGTCATTTAATATTTTTGAACCAGAGAATCCAATTCGCTACCTTCTGGTCTTGGTGCGTTGAATTAGTTTTGTATTATTTATATTACTGTCAGAGGGCGTGTCATATGATGTTTTAGAACCAGGGAATCCGATTTACTATCTTCTGTTCATGGTGTGTTGAATTGGTTTTGTGTTATTTTGATTGCAGTCAGAGGGCGTGTCAAATAATGCTTTAAAACCAGAGAATCCAATTTGCTATATATGTTTTTGCGTGCGTGCATGCACAGCGTTTGTTTTTTATTTTATAACAGTCAGAGGGCGTGTCATTCAATGTCTGTGAACCAGATAATCGGATTCACTACCGTCTGGTCTTGGTGCGATGAATTGGTTTTGTATTATTTATATTACTGTCAGAGGGCGTGTCATATGTTGTTTTAGAACCAGATAATCGGATTCACTACCGTCTGGACATGGTACGTTTTGAAAATGTGTTTTTATGTTGCACATCTTCATTTTGTGCAGCTTCGATTGGGGAATGCTTTGCATTGCCCTAATATGCTACAACTTCCTAACTTGCTAAACAAAATGTTTTGTGTTGTTGTCGCAGATCTTCGGTTCGCACATCTTCACTTTGGGAATGCTGTGCATTGCCCTTACATTCTCCAACTTCCAAACTTGTTCAAAACATATGTTTCTGTATGACGCAGATCTTTAGTTCGTGCAACTTCAATTGGAGAATGCTGTGCATTGACATCCTTTCTCTAACTTCAAAATTTGTTAAAACAATGTTTTTTTATGCCGCAGATCTTCAGTTCGCGCATCTTCAATTGGGGAATGCGGTGTGTGGACATCCTTTCTCCAACTTCAAAATGTGTTAACAAATGTTTTTTTATGCCGCAGATCTTCAGTTCGCGCATCTTCCATTGGGGAATGCTGTGCATTGACATCCTTTCCTGTATAGGATTGACAATGGATGTTCCCTGGCTAGACTCAAGCACCGCTCGGTACCAGGCGCTGAATATTATCAATATACTGACCGTGACGATATTCATTTTTGAGGTAATGTACTGATGATGATGACGATGATGATGATGATAATAACAATAATAATAATAATAATAATAATAACAATAATAGTAATAATAATAATAATGATGATATTGATAAAGATCTTATTTGTTGGCGTTAATTACTGATGATGGTGATCATGGGTGATGGTGATGGTGATGATGTTAAGAATAAGAATAATGATAGCAATCTTCCTGTTGGTAAAGTACTGATAATAATGATGATGATGATAAGAATAAGAATAATGATAGTGATCTTCCTTATGGTTAAGTACTGCTGATAATGATGATGATGATGATGATGATGCTTGCATTCTTTGTGCACATATGGGATATGACGATGATAATGGTGATGGTGATGATGATGGCTACATTTTTCCTGGTAACCTTCTGGACTCCAAATGTTCCCACGGCTTGAAGAGGTCAAGGAGGACTTCAATGAAGTGAAGACTCCTGTGTAATTGAAATGAATTTTCATCTGTTACTGTGTCATGTGTCATGTCTCCACACCTCCTGCACACCTCCACCATCTCTGAGTAGATGGCCTTGAAAATGGTACACCCCACAACCCAGCCCACCCCACACCCTCACCCCGCCACCAACACCCCACAACCCACCCCACCCCTCACCCTCACCCTACCTCCAACACCCCACAACCCAGCCCACCCCCACCTCGCCACTAGCACCCTTCAACCCGGCCCACCCTCCACCTCCACCATCTCTTAGTAGGGGGCCTTTCACATGTTAGCCCAGGGAGTCATCACAAATAGAACTGCTAAAATAAAATAAAACTACTCAAACACAAAACAAATCGAACACAAAACTAATCAAACACAAAACAAATCAAACACAAAACAAATCAAACACAAAACTAATCAAACACAAAACCAATCAAACACAAAGACAAACACAATGGTGACTGCTCACATGACCAAGCTGAACCCTGCACACCTCCACCATCTCTTTTTGCAGGCGGCCCTGAAAATGGTTGCCCAGGGAGTTATCACAAACGGAAAGGGATCCTACTTCCGGGTAGGATGGAACCTGCTTGATTTCTTTGTCTCCATCCTCGGGCTGGTAGTGTTGATCGGTAACAAGATTTTCAGTGAAAGCAGGCCTACATGGTGCATTATCCTGCGGGGCTTCCAGGTAGGGACATGGGTAGGGTAGGGAATGGGTAGGGAATGGGTAGGGTAGGGAATGGATAGGGTGGGAATGGATAGGGTAGGGAATGGATAGGGAAGGATAGGGTAGGGTAGGGAATGGTAGGGTAGGGGTAGGGTAGGGACTGACAGGTTCGGGTAGGGCCTGGGTCGGGTCGGGCATGGGTTTCGGGTCGGGACTGGCTAGGGTCGGCACCTGGGAGGGTCGGGCGCTGGGTGGTTCGGGTCAGGGTCGGCCTGGGCAATCGCGGTCGGCCCTGGGTCGGGTCGCGGCCCTGGGATTAGGGTAGGGAATGGGTCGGGCTAGAGCCCCATGGGTTTAGGGTCGGGCATGGGTTTAGGGTAGAGATGGGTAGGGTAGGAACTTGGTGGGTGGGACTGGGGTGGGTAGGACTGGGTAGGGTAGGGAATGGGTCGGGTCGGGACTGGGTCGGGTCGGGCCGACATGGGTCGGGTCGGGCTCGCTAGGGTAGGCAATGGTAGGGTGGGCCTGGGTGGTAGGTAGGGAATGGGTAGGGACATAGGGTTAGGGTTAGGGAAGGGTTGTAGGGTAGGGAATAGATAGGTAGGGAATAAATGGGTCGGGTAGGACTGGGTTAGCAGTGCGATCGGGAATGGGTAGGGAATAGATATGTAGGGAATGGGTAGGTAGGGAATGGATTAGACGTAGGGAATGGTAGTAGGAATGGGTAGGGAATGGGGTAGGGTAGGGAATAGATAGTGGTTAGGGAATGGGTTAGGGTAGGGAATGGGTCGGGTAGGGAATATGGGTAGGGTAGGGAATGGAGGGTAGGGTAGGGAATAGATAGGGTAGGGAATGGGTAGGGTAGGGAATGGATAGGGTAGGGAATGGGTAGGGTAGGAATGGATAGGTTGGGGAATGGGTAGGGTAGGGAATGGGTAGGGTAGGGAATGGGTAGGGAATGGATAGGGGATGGGTAGGGTAGGGAAGGGGTAGGGAAGGGGTAGGGTAGGGAAGGGGTAGGGAAGGGGTAGGGTTAGGGAACGGCAATATGATAGCATGTCATCAAATAATGCCTGCAGTCTGTCTAGGCTAAAGTTACCATTTGTGTACAATATCGTACGATTTGTATGATCTCATACAGTATCATACTCTCCTTTGCTCAACATCCTATGATATGCCGGTCCCTACTTACAAGCGCGACCAGGACATGGAGATCATGGCATCGTCTGTTGACCAAGCTAATGAGCCAAGCCAATCCAAGCTAATGAGCCAAGCCAATCCAAGCTAATGAGCCAAGCCAATCCAAGCTAATGAGCCAAGCCAATCCAAGCTAATGAGCCAAGCCAATCCAAGCTAATGAGCCAAGCCAAGTCAAGCTAATGAGCCAAGCCAATCCAAGCTAATGAGCCAAGCCAATCCAAGCTAATGAGCCAAGCCAAGCCAAGCTAATGAGCCAAGCCAATCCAAGCTAATGAGCCAAGCCAAGCCAAGCTAATGAGCCAAGCCAAGCCAAGCTAATGAGCCAAGCCAAGCCAAGCTAATGAGCCAAGCCAAGCTAATGAGCCAAGCCAAGCCAAGCTAATGAGCCAAGCCAAGCCAAGCTAATGAGCAAAGCCAAGCCAAGCTAATGAGCAAAGCCAAGCCAAGCTAATGAGCAAAGCCAATCCAAGCTAATGAGCCAAGCCAAGCCAAGCTAATGAGCCAAGCCAATCCAATCCACAGCAGCATGTCATTTGCTTTGTATGCTTTTTGGAAGGGGGGGGTCTGGGGTAGGGGGGGGACTGAAAGGATTTTAACCCAACACGATGGGTCCCCTTACGCCAGCGACAGACAAAGAGGACACAGCGGCGTGTCAACGCTTTGTCCCTATTTACAGGGTCTCCAAATCATGCGGGGCTGGGTTGGGAGAGGTTTGGGGGGGGGGGGGGGGGGGCTGATTTTCACCCAACACGATGGGTCCCCTGATTTTCACCCAACGCAACGGGTCATTTACTTTGTCCCTATTCACAGGGTCTCCGAATCATTCGAGCTTCCATCAAAGTGGCCGGCATTCGAATCATCATCTCCACCTTCTCCTTGGTGCTTCTAGAGATGGGCGGCGCACTCCTGGTCGGCTTTGTCGTGTACTACATCTTCGGAGTCCTTGCCACACACATGTTCAGCGGGAAGCTGTACTACTGTGCTGTTGACAGCAATGTACTGCTGCAGGCGTACTACGTGGTCCCCGAGGGAGAGTACATAAACAAAAGTTGGTGCAACCAGAATAACAGCGTTATTCTCGTTGACTCCAGCTACTACCACAGCGTGATAAATGTCTCCGTCCCGCCCCACCTCATCTACACCGACTGGACGGTCCCCAAGACACGATTTGACAACACCTACCTGTCCATGTGGACCCTCTTTCAGGTGAACCCTAGACCCTAAACCAAAACCGCATGGCTATATAGCACTTTTGTTATTCATGATGCTCATAAGCCAAGACACGATTTGACAATAAGTACCATTCCATTAAGACCCTCTTTCAGGTGAAGCCTAGGCCCTAAACCGCATGAGATACAAGTTATAACACTTTTGTTGTTCATGCTTCTCAAAAGCTAAAACACGATTTCACAAAACATACCAATCCATGTGGACCCTCTTTCAGGTGAACCCTAAACCCTAAACCGCATGGCATATAAGTTATAACACTTTTGTTGATCATGATGCTCATAAGCCAAGACACGATTTGACAACAAGTACCAGTCCATTAAAACCCTCTTTCAGGTGAACCCTAGGCCCTAAACCGCATGAGATATAAGTTATAACTTTTTCGTTGTTCATGCTTCTCAAGAGCTAAAACACGATTTCACAACACATACCAATCCATGTGGACCCTCTTTCAGGTGAACCCTAAACCCTAAGCCGCATGGCATATAAGTTATAACACTTGTGTTGTTCATGATGCTCATAAGCTAACACACGATTTGACAACACTTACCAGTCCATGTGGACCCTCTCTCAGGTGAACCCTAGACCCTAAATCCGAAACCGCATGGCATATAAGTTATAACACTTTTGTTGTTCATGATGCTCATAAGCTAACACACGCTTTGACAACACTTACCAGTCCATGTGGACCCTCTCTCAGGTGAACCCTAGACCCTAAATCCTAAGCCGCATGGCATATAAGTTATAACACTTTTGTTGTTCATGATGCTCATAAGCTTACACACGCTTTGACAACACTTACCAGTCCATGTGGACCCTCTCTCAGGTGAACCCTAGACCCTAAATCCTAAGCCGCATGGCATATAAGTTATAACACTTTGGTTGTTCATGATGCTCATAAGCTAACACACGCTTTGACAACACTTACCAGTCCATGTGGACCCTCTCTCAGGTGAACCCTAGACCCTAAATCCTAAGCCGCATGGCATATAAGTTATAACACTTTGGTTGTTCATGATGCTCATAAGCTAACACACGCTTTGACAACACTTACCAGTCCATGTGGACCCTCTCTCAGGTGAACCCTAGACCCTAAATCCTAAACCGCATGGCATATAAGTTATAACACTTTTGTTGTTCATGATGCTCATAAGCTAACACACGCTTTGACAACACTTACCAGTCCATGTGGACCCTCTCTCAGGTGAACCCTAGACCCTAAATCCTAAGCCGCATGGCATATAAGTTATAACACTTTGGTTGTTCATGATGCTCATAAGCTAACACACGCTTTGACAACACTTACCAGTCCATGTGGACCCTCTCTCAGGTGAACCCTAGACCCTAAATCCTAAGCCGCATGGCATATAAGTTATAACACTTTGGTTGTTCATGATGCTCATAAGCTAACACACGCTTTGACAACACTTACCAGTCCATGTGGACCCTCTCTCAGGTGAACCCTAGACCCTAAATCCTAAGCCGCATGGCATATAAGTTATAACACTTTTGTTGTTCATGATGCTCATAAGCTTTCACACGCTTTGACAACAGGTACCAGTCCATGTGGACCCTCTTCCAGGTGAACCCTAGACCCTAAACCCTAAGCCGCATGACACAAAACACTTGTGTTGTTCATGGTGCACATAAGTAGGGATCGGCATACCATATGATGCCGACCAAATGTGAGTATGATATCATATGATAACACACAAATTGCATCATATGATATTGTATATAAATGGTAACTTAAGCCTAGTCAGACCGCCGGCATCACATGACATCATATGATGACATGATATCATTTTGCCGTTCCCTACTCATAAGCCAAGACACGATTTGACAACATGTACCAGTCCTTGTGTGTTCCAGGAGTGACAGTTAACATTTATTTTGCTGTTCATCATGCCCAGTAGTTTGAATTTTGATCATTAGTATTAGTATTAGTATTAGTATTAGTATTAGTATTATCATCATTATTATTATTATTATTATTATTATTATTATTATTATTATTATTATTATTATTATAAAGAATACAGCAATCAAATCAATCTTACAAATAACATCACATTGTGCAGATGGCTTCAACGGAGGGCTGGGTGGATGTAATGCTGTCCATGGTGGATGCCGTGGGTGTTGATGAGCAGCCCATTCCCAATCACCATCCCTCCATTGAAATCTTCAGTGTCGTCTTCATCATTGTTGGATCCTTCATCATCCTGGGCCTGATTGCTAGTGTAGTGATCAACAAATTCAAACAGGTGCGTCACTAGTTTGTACTGGTGCAAGCGTCATCATCCTGTGTACTTTTGGAAGTGTAGAGGTCAACAAATTCAAACAGGTGCGTCACTAGTTTGTACTGGTGCAAGCACATTTCGCGGGCAATAAACTGGCTTTTTATTATGTTGTTCTTCTTCTTATTATTATTATTATTATTATTATTATTATTATTATTATTACATTTGCTATAGGCAGGGGGGAGGGGGGGGTCTTCCCACCATTCTTTAGCTGAGAACACCATTATTTAGCTGCTGTATGTGGCAACGTCGTTGGTTGGCCCCAGCACAAACCCCATCAACCAGACACTTTGGCATAAGGCTTCACATGTATTTATGTATTTATGCGGCAAAGTGTATTTATGTATTTATGTATGTATGCGGCTAAGTGTATTTATGTATTTATGTATTTATGCGGCAAAGTGTATTTATGTATTTATGCGGCTAAGTGTATTTATGTTAATGTATTTATGCGGCAAAGTATAAGCCAACTCCACATCCGACCCAACTTCATGTGTCTGCAGTTGAAGCGAAACGGTAGCATCATCTTCCTCACTGATGAGCAGCAGGAGTGGTAGGCGATCTAGGAGATGTTGACGGCAGCAAATATCATGAAATAGGCCAACCCAACCTGATCAACCCAACCAGACCCAAACCCACATCCATCCCAACCAGACCCAAACCCACATCCATCCCAACCAGACCCAAACCCACATCCATCCCAACCAGACCCAAACCCACATCCATCCCAACCAGACCCAAACCCACATCCATCCCAACCAGACCCAACCAGACCTCATGTGCCTGCAGTTGAAGCAAGATGGTAGCAACGTCTTCCTCGTGGATGAAAAGCAACCCCAGACCAACCCAACCAGACCCAACCAGACCCACCCCCACATACAACCCAACCATACCCAACCAGATCCAACCAGACCCAACCAGACCCAACCAAACCTAACTTCATGTGTCTGCAGTTGAAGCGAGATGGTAGCAACATCTTCCTCACTGATGAGCAGCAAGAGTGGTTGGCAATCCAGAAGATGTTGGTGGCAGCTAAGATCAAGGAGCATGACGTCCCACCCCAGAACAAGTTCAGGCGTTGGATGTATGACCTTACGCAAGCCACATGGTTCCAGTGGGTCATCATGGGTGTCATCATTCTCAGCATCATCTCTATGTGTATGGAGTATGAAGGTGCCAGCGATGAGTACAACAACGGGCTGCGTGTATTCAATACAATCGCCACTGCAATCTATGTCCTCGAGGTCGTTTGTAAATGGATTGCGTTGGGCCTTCGCGGGTACTTTAGGAACCGTTGGAATGTCTTTGACTTCTTTGTGGCTATCATCTCTGTCGTTGGCATCACAATCGAGTACATCGATGTGGAGAATCTAGGCATTCTGTACTTGATCCGAGCAACCAGGGTGATCCGCATTCTGAGCTTGGTGCCCAAGGCTCGTGGACTGTCCATGCTTGTCCAGTCGATTCTGTGGTGAGTTGCTGTTGGTGTATACCTGACCAGAGCATACCAGGGTGATCCGCATTATGAGCTTGGTGCCCTAGGCTCGTGGACTGTCCATGCTTGTCCAGTCGATTCTGTGGTGAGTTGCTGTTGGTGAATACCTGACCAAAGCATACCAGTCAAGAGCATGGACTGTCTATGCTTGTCCAGTCAATTCTGTGGTGAGTAGCTGTTGGTGTATACCTGACCAAAGCATACCAGTCAAGAGCATGGACTGTCTATGCTTGTCCAGTCGATTCTGTGGTGAGTAGCTGTTGGTGTATACCTGACCAAAGCATACCAGTCAATAGCATGGACTGTCTATGCTTGTCCAGTCGATTCTGTGGTGAGTAGCTGTTGGTGAATACCTGACCAAATCATACCAGTCAAGAGCATGGACTGTCTATGCTTGTCCAGTCGATTCTGTGGTGAGTAGCTGTTGGTGAATACCTGACCAAAGCATACCAGTCAAGAGCATGGACTGTCTATGCTTGTCCAGTCAATTCTGTGGTGAGTAGCTGTTGGTGTATACCTGACCAAAGCATACCAGTCAATAGCATGGACTGTCTATGCTTGTCCAGTCGATTCTGTGGTGAGTAGCTGTTGGTGTATACCTGACCAAAGCATACCAGTCAATAGCATGGACTGTCTATGCTTGTCCAGTCGATTCTGTGGTGAGTTGCTGTTGGTGTATACCTGACCAAAGCATACCAGTCAAGAGCATGGACTGTCTATGCTTGTCCAGTCAATTCTGTGGTGAGTAGCTGTTGGTGAATACCTGACCAAATCATACCAGTCAAGAGCATGGACTGTCTATGCTTGTCCAGTCAATTCTGTGGTGAGTAGCTGTTGGTGAATACCTGACCAAAGCATACCAGTCAAGAGCATGGACTGTCTATGCTTGTCCAGTCAATTCTGTGGTGAGTAGCTATTTTTGTGTACCTGACCAGAGCAGAGCAGACCAGGGCAGATTAGAGCACACCAGGGCAGAGCAGACCAGAGCAGACTATATTAGACTATGCCATACCAGACCATACCTGACCAGAGCAGACCAGGGCAGACCAGACAATGCCATACTTTTCCAGAGCAGACCAGACCAGACTAGGCTGTGCCATGCCAGAGCAGAACAGGGTAGACCATACCAGACCAGAGCTGACCATACCAGGGCAGACTATGCTATCCCAGACCAAACCAGACCATACCAGGCTATGCCATGCCAGAGCAGAGCAGGCCAGACCATACCAGACCTTACCAGAGCAGACCACACTATACCATGCCATAGCAGAGCTGTGCGGACCAAACCATACCAGAGCAGACCATACCATACTCGACTTTGCCTTATCAGACCATTGCACAGCAGACCAGAGCAGATTATGCCATACCAGAGCAAACTAAAGCAGGCCAGACTATATCAGACTGAGCCATACCAGAACATTCCCCAGCAGACCATACTAGATAATGCCATATCAGAGCAGACCAGACCATATCAGACTAAACCATACCAGAACATTTCAGAACATACCAGAGCAGACCAGACTAGACCAGACCAGACTAATCCATACCAGAACATTGCATATCAGAGCAGACCAGAGCAGACAAACCCATACCAGAACATTACACAACATACCATACCGGACTATGCCATATCAGAGCAGACCAGACCATATCCTATCTCCCATTGATTGTAGGGTGATGCCTGCAGCGACCAACATCGCAGCCGTCTAAACCATTCCAGGGCAGACCAGACTAGACCATACCATACCTCCCATCGATTCCAGGGTGATGCCTGCAGCGGTCAACATGGCTGCCGTCCAGACCATTCCAGGGCAGACCAGACCAGACCAGTCCAGACCATATCCTACCTCCCATTGATTGCAGGGTGATGCCTGCAGCGGTCAACATGGCTGTCGCCCAGACCATTCCAGGGCAAATCATACTAGACCATACTATATCGTACCCCCCATTGATTGCAGGATGATGCCTTCAGAGATCAACATTGCAGCCGTCCAGACCATTCCAAGGCAGGCCACACCAGACCATACCCTACATCCCATTGATTGCAGGGTCATGCCTGCAGGGACCAACATGGCTGCCGTCCAGACCATTCCAGGGCAGGCCAGACCAGACCATATCCTACCTCCCATTGATTGCCGGGTCATGCCTGCAGCGACTAACATGGCTGCCATCCAGACCATTCCAGGTCAGGCCAGACCAGACCATATCCTACCTCCCATTGATTGCAGGGTCATGCCTGCAGCGACCAACATGGCTGCCGTCCAGACCATTCCAGGGCAGGCCAGACCAGACCATATCCTACCTCCCATTGATTGCAGGGTCATGCCTGCAGCGACCAACATGGCTGCCGTCCAGACCATTCCAGGGCAGGCCAGACCAGACCATATCCTACCTCCCATTGATTGCCGGGTCATGCCTGCAGCGACCAACATGGCTGCCGTCCAGACCATTCCAGGGCAGGCCAGACCAGACCATATCCTACCTCCCATTGATTGCAGGGTCATGCCTGCAGCGACCAACATGGCTGCCGTCCAGACCATTCCAGGGCAGGCCAGACCAGACCATATCCTACCTCCCATTGATTGCAGGGTCATGCCTGCAGCGACCAACATGGCTGCCGTCCAGACCATTCCAAGGCAGGCCAGACCAGACCATATCCTACCTCCCATTGATTGCAGGGTCATGCCTGCAGCGACCAACATGGCTGCCGTCCAGACCATTCCAAGGCAGGCCAGACCAGACCATATCCTACCTCCCATTGATTGCAGGGTCATGCCTGCAGCGACTAACATGGCTGCCATCCAGACCATTCCAGGGCAGGCCAGACCAGACCATATCCTACCTCCCATTGATTGCAGGGTCATGCCTGCAGCGACCAACATGGCTGCCGTCCAGACCATTCCAGGGCAGGCCAGACCAGACCATATCCTACCTCCCATTGATTGCAGGGTCATGCCTGCAGCGGTCAACATGGCAGCAGTACTACTCATGTTCATGTTCATCTACGCCATCGCTGGAATGAACTGGTTCGGTAATATCCAACCAGGCGTCTCACATCTGGAGAATATTGACCGGCACGCAAATTTCAATGACTTCCCTACGACCATGCTGCTTCTCTTCAGGTCAGTTTGCGTGGATGGATGGATCAGCGTTTCACTGCTTACCGTGCCTTGTTCTGTCCTTTCAAATGTATGGATGGGTTGCTAATTGGATGGAAGGTTGTATAAATTTGATGGATGGATGGATGGATGAATTATTGTATGAATTATTTATAAATGTGATGAATGGACGGACATTTGGGTGGATGGATGGATGGATGGATGGATGGATGGATAGATGGATGGATGGATGTGGATGCGTGTGTTTTGGTCCAGGCTTCGCTGAATAGGCTGAAGGGACTTGCCCAAGAGGTGTGTGCTATCCTCACATGCATCCACTTCCTTGCCCTAACTGGTTCTTGGCTCATTGTGTGGTGCGATGACTGGGGGGTAGCTGGTGCGAAGCTATTACCCATGACTTACCACCATTGACCCCCACCCCCATAAATTACCTCCATGAACCCCCTTCCCCATGAATTACCCCCATGAACCCCCACCCTCAACCCCATGACTTACCCCCATGAACCCCCACCCCCACCCCCATGAACCCCCAACCCCAACCCCAACCCCATGACTTACCCCCATGCAACCCCAACCCCATGACTAACCTGCATGTATGTATTTTAAGTCAAGGGGTAGCCAAATAGTCTACATGGACCTGCCCAACCTAGAACGATCAAGATCACCTCTAGATAACCATGAGGGACTAATTGAAACAAGTACTCGATGAACTACCTATATACCTACTACCTATATACCTACTGAAGTACCAATATGTATTTGTACAATCCAGGCAGTAGCCAAATAAGCTAAGGGACTTGCTTAACCTTCAAAACAGGAAAGGTTGTTTAAAAGATAAGCTCTGGTGATCCGGTAGCCGATAAAGTCGTAGGCAAATAGAGGAGCGACAGACAGGTGTGCGTGTTTTTACAGTGCTTTGTACAGTGTTTTTTACAGTGATTTTTACTGTGTTTTTACAGTTTTTACAATGTTTCTTTTTAGCCCTTCCTGTCAAGGTTGGGCAAGTCCCTTTAGCCTATTTGGCCCACCCGTGGACTGTAACATACACAGTCTATCCAGTAAACTCATAGCAAAATATCTCCGTTTCAACAAATGGCTCGATGGCAGAGCTCCTTGAACGATAAAGGTGCCGGGTTTTAATCCCTACGGGTGTGCTTTAGTGTTCGCGGCACTGTCAACCGCCATGGTAGCTTTGTCCAGGTAAAGCAGCAGCCCGTCTATTGGCTCCCTTTATACGACGCCCCACCAGGCGTCATCATTCCTTTTTTCGTAGCAAAATAGGCTAAATATACTTGTGCAACATCAATATTGGGAGGGGCTGTATACACCTAACTTTCATGACCTAATTATGATTGGTGAGGAAGATATTGACCTTTTAAGCCAATAGGGGGGGGGGGGGGGGGGGGTAAGGGCACACAAACAACTTCATAGCATGGGTGTCTAAAAATAACTTCTTGAACACCCTCTGCTTGTGCAACATCAATATTGGGAGGAGCTGTATACAAAACAAGCACTGGTGAACTAAGGCAAGAAGGCCACCTGAAGTAAACAACATGTCTGTGTGGGTGTTACAGTCTAGCCGGTAACTTGAACTTGAACTTGGTTACAAAACAAGCACTGGTGGTCTGAACCCCAACTTACCGTAATGACAGGGGCCCGGAGTTTGTGCTATGCAGATAAAACGGGACACCTTATATGTCTCTTGCTCCTGCCAGGTTCATCACTGGACAGAATTGGGACTATGTGATGCGTTACGCCATGAACAATTACTTCTGCATCAAGGTTTTGGTCACCAACCACGTGGAAATGGACGGAGAGACCTATTACATACCTCAAAAAATGGTATCCTCCTCGTCATCATCATCATCATCATCATCATCATCATTTTCATCATCATTTTCATCATCATCATCATCATCATCATCATCATCATCATCATTATCATCATCATCATCATCATCATCATCATCATCATCATCATCATCATCATCATCTATGTCTCTTGCTCCTGCTAGATTCATCACTGGAGAGAATTGGGGCTATGTGATGCATGACGCCATGAACGAGGACTATTGCATCAAGGTTGTTGTCCCCACCCGTGTGGATGTGGACGGAGAAACCATTCACATCCCTCAGGGCATCTACCTAGACTCTGGGGACAACGCAACTCTTATCGAGCACATCCCTGGTGACAACCTTGACAACCAGTGCTCCCTGTCTCCTGCTCTCGCTGTGATCTACTTCTGCACCTACATGCTCTGGGTCACCTTCATGGTGGTACAGCTGGTGATTGGGATTGTCTTGGAGGAGGTGCAGGCTAACAGCTTCCTGGAGGACCTGTTCATAAGAGAGGTGCGCACAAGATGTATGTGTATGTGTGGGTGAGTTTGTGCGATATATTGGCAGGTACTAACTGTATTCTGGGTGTATGTGTATGTATGTTACAGTCCAGGGGTAGGCCAAATAGGCTAAAGGAACTTGTCCAACCGCGATTTAAAGGGCTAAAAAGAAGCATTGATGAACTAAACTCAGGAGGGCTTGTTCATTAGACAGGTGCACATAGCATGAACTATTTTAGAATCATCTAAGAGGAGGTGCAAGCAAATAGCTTCATAGAGCCACGATGCAACCAGGGTACTACATTTTATTATTTTGGGTTGCGCTTTTGACGCAACTGCCTCTTTTGGGGTTGCGCTCTTGACTCGACTGAAAACGGAAATCTGCGCGCTGCGCCCAGAAGGGGTTTAACAAATTGCGTCAATCGCGCAGTTGGGCTCCAAAACCTTGCGTGCTAGAGGGCAATAGCGCGCGTCATGTAGTACCCTGTTCCTGACAGCCCCAACCTTCCACCTGCCAGGTACAAAACTACAGTGAAGGTGCAATAGAGGTGTGCGTCACTCTGCTCGATAGCGCGCGTCATTTAGTACCCTGGGTGCAACGCTTTTCTTAGTGCTGTCCGACCTAGGGTATTAATTATGTTCATGAAAGGCAGTATAAAAGATGAGCACTGGTCAACTGAAACCCAACAAATTATAAATGACGGGGGGGGCGGAGTTCATGCTAAGCAAATGATTCAACTCCAATTTTAAGAAACACTTGCCCGCGCGTTTGGTGGTTGGTCCCAGTGCAAGCAGACAGGCTTGCCCCCTTAAACTTAAGCATCGTAATTAAGCGTTATTTATGCTGCTTGCCCTAGGGTATTCCTTATGTTCTCATCATCCTCTCTTCACCATACGGTAAATGCGCCTTCCTCTCCTCGCGGTGCATCCTCCTCTCCTCACTCTACATCGTACATGCTCTCCTCACCGTTTATCCTCCTCTCCTCACCATACCGTACGTCGTCACCGGACCGTACATCCTCTCCTCGCCGCACATCCTCTCCTGACTCTACATCGTACATGATCTCCTCACCATTCATCCTCCACTCCTCACCTGCCAGTACATCGTACATCCTCTCCTCGCCGCTCATCCTCTCCTGACTCTACATCGTACATGCTCTCCTCACCATTCATCCTCCACTCATCACCTTCCAGTACATCGTACATCCTCTCCTCACCCTTCATCCTCCTTTCCTCAACGTACGGACATCGTACATCCTCTCCTCGCCGTACATCCTCTCCTCAGCATACTGTACATCATACGTCCTCTCCTCACCATTCGGCCTCCTCTCCTAACCGTACCGTGCATCGTTCATCCTCACCTCACCGTTCATCCTTCTCTCCTCGCCGTAGAGTACATCGTACGTCCTCTCCTCACCGTACTGTACATCGTAAATCCTCTCCCCACCAAAAATCCTCTCCTCACCGTACCGTGCATCTTACATCCTCTCCTCACCTTTCATCCTTCTCTCCTCACCGTACCGTACATCGTATATCCTCTCCCCACCAAACATCCTCTCCTCACCAAACATCCTCTCCTGGCCACAAATCCTCTCCTCACCATACCGTGCATCGTACATCCTCTCCTTACCTTTCATCCTTCTCTCCTCACCGTACCGTACATTGTACATCCTCTCCTCAACGTACCGTACATCATACATCCTCTCCCCACCGCACATACTCTCCTCACCGAACATCCTCTCCTGGCCACAAATCCTCTCCTCACCGTTCCATGCATCGTACATCCTCTCCTCACCAAACATCCTTGTCTCCTCACTGTGCCGTACATTGTACATCCTCTCATCACCGAACATACTCTCCTGGTCACACCCTACATAGGACCATGTGACAGCGTTTAAAGACTGCTGGGCGGTTTCAGACCCCATGGGTTCTGGCTTCATACCTATCTGCAAGCTGGGGACTCTTCTTAAGGAACTGGAGCCACCTTTCGGCGTTAAGGACATGGAGCATATCAATTTAGAGACTCAGTCTATGATTGATGCGACCTACATCCCCAATAGGTGTGTGCATATGTATGTTGGGTCATGTAGCATATCAACTTAGAGACTCGGTCCACGATTGATGAGACATACATACCCAATAGGTGTGTGTGCATATGTATGTTGCAACTTGATACATGGTACCAGGGTACTTCCAAGAGCGCGCTGGCGCGCTGCCTTTTTGAGCCCCTCTGCGCGATTTGCGCAGTTTTTTGCGACCCCCTGTGGGCGCAGCAAGCAATTTTTGCGCTTTTTGCACTACAAAGCGCAGTTTGTTTTGTCAAGTGCGCTAAAGCGCTGGCCATTTTGGTAAATGGGAGTACCCTGCATGGTACACTTGCAACTTGGTACATTATCCTTGAGGCTGTTGTCTATTGGTGAACTGTTACCAGTCTTTTTGATTTCAGATTTCTGTAGTCCAGGTTGAGTAGCTATCTGGGCTACTCAACCCTGATTTCAGCAAAGTTTCGTAGCCATGGCATGGCGGAGCGCAAAGCAAGGAGCCTCGGGTGGTTGGGAGGCAGCGCGTCCCAATATCGGAGGGTCCGGGGGTTGTCACATTCGACAGAATGGCGACGGAATGGCGACGCGTAGTCGAAAAAAGAAACACTGACTGTTACTCTTGCCCTGCAGACAGCACTTTCAGGCCTCAATGATAGCAGCACCTTCGGAGCATACCTGCTTTGTTCATTCTGCTTGTTACACTGCCTGATCTTGCTTGCAACTTGCTATCTAAATGTATACAACGTGAACTGCTAGATCCTAGTATGTTAGTAGTTGATTGGCTAGTCACGGCAGGGTTCTATCCGTGAATCTGTTGAGAGGATTTCCTCTTGAGCGCATATACGCTGCTCACCGACCCCCTAATGTGGTAGTAGTGGGTGACGGTTACTGCTGTCAAAGGCGTGGAAGCAACACATAAATGAACGCTTGTACCTTGCATTTCAAGTTTTGAGCTCTGGGCTGTATGGTATAGTATTACCCAGTCAACAATCAGACAGGTCTGAGGTTTGAGCCCTGGCCAGGTTCACACAATCTCAGATCTGCCGCCTTGGAAGAGGTAGATAACTTCCCTCCGTGCTGTCGCGCGGTAGTCCAAGCTCAGGCGCAGAGGGCCTGCGAAACCAAATAAACCGAACATGGTAGCCATTCTCCAGTATGTACACATGCATGCAAGCGGGAGGGTTCCCTCAATCTCACGCCAGTGGCATGGCGTACTAATTTTCAAAAGTCAAATGTAAATTTTATGCTCTCCAATCCCATAGGCTTGCGTGGCTACAGGGTATTTGCATTCGCCCCTCCGTTTCAAAACCATCTTTCATCCGGGGCATTTTCTTGATTCATTCTGCTTGATGCACTGCCTGATCTTGCTTACCACTTGCTATCACCCACCCACCCACCAACCAACCCGCCCGCCCGCCCGCTCGCCTGCCTGCCCGCCCGCCCACCCACACTGATAGCAAGTAGCAAGCAAGATGCTTCAGAGTGGGGGGGGGGGGGGGGGGGGGGGGGGGGGCTGGACGACTACAATACACACACAGCTACCCACTCCCGGCTGTCACCCACCCACCCACACTTAGCTACTTGCTATCTTAATGTATGTTGAGTCTAGTTTAGTCTGGTCTAGTCTCACTCGAGCACCTCTTGGGTTGCATCTTTGCATATGCCTATGCATTTGCATCCTGTGTGTTATTGTTACCTTTACTTGTATTCCAGTTGTTTGGTCATTTAGATGTATGTTGCGTATGAGCCGGTACACCATGGGCAGCAGAGGACTAGGACAGGTCTTATCAACAGGAGCACCCCAAGACAAACTCATATTTGTTAGGCTCACGTTGCACTCACTGGCTCACTATGTATAGTTCTGCCTACTCAAATGTATGACGGAATTGAAATTGTCACATCCGTGTAATACAGTTACTCACAGGACATGATGTTAAGGACACCACAGCGTAAGCCGGAGCTAGCTATAGTCACAGTAAATGTATGTCCCTTGTCTCCTGGTGAGCAAGTATCCTACGTCTGCAGACAGCTCACCTGACCGTACTGATACAAGCTTCTTGGGCGCATAATTGCTTGTTACTTATTCCTGCGCAGGAACAACCACATCCATTTCGTTGAGGTGCTGCGTGCCCCCACTAGCTTATCACCGTAGCCAGCCTACAACTCTGGACTGGGATGGGTAGTGCTGACTTTATTCCCCCCCCCCCCCCCCCCCCCCCCCCCCCCATCCCTGTGCAGGAACAACCGCGTCCATTTCATTGAGGTGCTGCATGCCCTGGCTAGCATCAATGCAGGCGTAGACATGCCATTTGAGGCAGAGATGGCTGTTAGCCAAGGGCTCATCCGCCGCCTACCTGAGGAGGATTTACCCCCTCCTGGCCGCACAGCCTCCCAGTACTATGCATCCATCACGGTGCGCCACATACTACATGCTCCTTACATCCTCCGTACATCCAGTGCCTCCTGTTTGTAGTGCCCCACATGCTCCTTACATCCTCCGTACATCCTCTGCCTCCTGTCTGTAGTGCCCCACATGCTCCTTACATCCTCCGTTCATCCTCTGCCTCCTGTTTGTAATGCTCCCCCAGTACTATGCATCCATCACGGTGCGCCATGTCATCAGCTGCCACTGTACTGCCTCCCAGTACTATGCGTCCTTCACGTACTGCCTCCCAGTACTATGCATCCATCACGTACTGCTTCCCAGTACTACGCATGCACCACGGTGCACCAGGTCATCAGCTGCCACTGCTATGCATCACTGTTCTTGGGGATGGCTACTGATGCTGATGCATGGCGATGAATGCTGATGCATGACAGCATCACAATAATAGCAGATGCATGACAACGAGTGATGCTGGCATGCATCATCATTCATCGCCATGCATCAGCTGCCACTGCCAAGCACCATCATCAATTGCCATGCTTGTGCCCTTATTGCAATGCTGTCATGCATCATCATTCATTGCCATGCATTAGCTGCCACTGCCAAGCATCATCATCAATTGCCATGCGGCTGCTATTATTATGATGCTGGCATGCATAATCATTCATTGCAATGCATCAGCTGCCACTGCCAAGCATCATCATCAATTGCCATGCTTGTGCCCTTATTGCAATGCTGTCATGCATCATCATTCATTGCCATGCATTAGCTGCCACTGCCAAGAATCATCATCAATTGCCATGCGGCTGCTATTATTGTGATGCTGTCATGCATCATCATTCATTGCCATGCATTAGCTGCCACTGCCAAGCATCATTATCAATTGCCATGCGGCTGCTATTATTGTGATGTTGTCATGCATCATCATTCATCGCCATGCATCAGCTGCCACTGCCAAGCATCATCATCAATTCCCATGCGGCTGCTGTTATTGTGATGCTGTCATGCATCACCATTCATTGCCATGCATTAGCTGCCACTGCCAAGCATCATCATCACTTGCAGTGCTTGTGCCCTTATTGCCATGCTGTCATGCATCATCATGCATTGCCATGTATCAGCTGCCACTGCCAAGCACCATCATAAATTCCCATGCTTGTGCCCTTATTGCCATGCTGTCATGCATAATCATTCATTGCCATGCATTAGCTGCCACTGCCAAGTATCATCATCAATTGCCATGTGGCTGCTATTATTGTGATGCTGTCATGCATCATCATGCATTGCCATGCATTAGCTGCTACTGCCAAGCATCATCATCAATTGCTATGCTTGTGCCCTTATTGCCATGCTGTCACGCATTATCATTCATCGCCATGCATTAGTTGCCACTGCCAAGCATCATCATCAATTGCTATGCGGCTGCTGTTATTGTGATGCTGTCTTGCATCATCATTCATTGCCATGCATTAGCTGCCACTGCCAAGCATCATCATCACTTGCAATGCTTGTGCCCTTATTGCCATGCTGTTATGCATCATCATTCATCGCCATGCATCAGCTGCCACTGCCAAGCATCATCATAAATTCCCATGAGTGTGCTGTTATCGTGATGCTGTCATGCATCCTCAGCCACTGCCGTGCAGTAGCCGTTATTGGTGTGCTACTTTGTGTCTGCTGTACCTGACATTATTCGGCTGTAACTGCATCCACTGGCACCATGAGGTATGTGTCAGCTGATACTGTGCATCAGCTACTTCTTCACATGCATCCGCAGCCACTACCGTGCAGTAGCCGTTATTGTTTTCCTGCCTTGTGTCTGCTGTACCTGACATTAGTCGGCTGTAACTACATCCACTGGCACCAAAAGCTATGTGCCAGCTGCAACTGATCTGTATCAGCTTGCACGAATGGCTATGTATCATGACCTGTGTGCCGAGCTGTGCTATGCCCAGAATTGTCATATCCTGCATATGCTACTTTATTTTCGCCCATGTGATGGGCTATAAACAAAACTACATTTGTTTTCTTGGTGTGCAGAGGTTGGGCAAGTAAGTCCCTTTAGCCTAGCAGGCTACCCCTGGAATGTAACATACATGCTTATATATACATGTTATGTATCAAGATTAGCACTGTCATGTCCTGAATAAGCAACAAATCTCCATGTACGCAGTTGGCTGCCGCCATGCGTGGTTTTCTGTTGAGGACCCAGAAAGGCCGATTTAGTTCCCTCAAAGATGCTATCGTAGAGGAGCAGAGGGCTGAAGGCGAAGCAGTTCGGAGGGAGAAGGCACGTCTAGATGGTAAAAGAGTCCGCTCAATGCCTGGTTCATTCGGTCTGAGCAGAGCAGGTGCATCGCCTAGGAGCATCAATAACTTGATACACGCTGAATCTGCAGCGAATGGATCATTCCACCAGGCTCGCGAAAACGGGACCCCGCGCCGCTGCCTGCGCCCATGGTCGCAGTCGACGCAAGAGCGACGACCGCCGAGTGAGCGACAATTCTTTACTGATTCGGTCACCACTCGGGGATCTCTGTAGCCAGAGACTTCCTGAGTTGATTCTTCACATAGCGCACCTGACTCTCAGCAGGGAAGGACAGGCGATGTCTGCGCACGTACCAGTCGACAAAAGAGCCTCGACACGACGATCGACAATTCTGTACTGATTCGGTCGCTACTCGTGGATCTCTGTAGAATGAAGCCAGAGACCGACTTCGTCGGTTCTCCACATGGCACTCCTGACTATCATTAGGGAAGGATAGGCGGACGACCCCGCATTATCCCTACCTGCAGCCTGCACCCTGTTCAGGTTGTTAAACAGGTGTTCAGGGTGTTAAACACCTTTTTACGTACATCATTGGTTAAACATGTAGTTGTTGAACAGCTGTTTAATACCCTGAACACTAGTTTAACAATCTGAAGAGGTGCAGGCTGCCGTTGGTTATCACTCATCATGGAAAGCCAGGAAAAAAACAGGGGCAACATCATTCAGGTGCCGGTGTGTGGCTCCCTGGTGGAGCTGGCTGGAAGCTGCCATGCGTAGCCTCAAAAGGAAGCAGTCGCAATATCATTCAGGTGCCAGTGCGCCACTAACCACAGCGACCCAGTGTGTGGCTCCCTGGTGGAGCTGGCTGGAAGCTGCCATGCGTAGCCCCAAAAAGGAACAATCGCAACATCATTCAGGTGCCTGTGCGCCACTCTTCTTGGGGATTCCTGTGGCAATAGAGAAAAAAGGAACGCATAAACTAGAAAGCAGGAAAGAAGGAACGCATGAAATAGAAAGGAACGCATGAACTAGAAAGCAGGAAATAGAAAGGAAAGCATGAACTAGAAAGCAGGAAATATTAAGTAGAAAATAGATATGAGATAGTAGAAAAAAACAAAGAAGATAAAAAATGGAATGAAGGAAAGTTGTCAGGCTATCAAAAGAGGATGGTTGATGGCTCATGCAAGTCTATAAGTGGGCAACCCGGACTGCCCCCCCCCCCCCCCCCCCCCCCCGCCCCCGCCCCCGCCCCCGCAGGTTCTTTAACTTGGTTACGTAGCCCCAGCCAGCACTTTGGCTGCTCGTCGTCTTCGGCAATACAATTATTTTGAGCAGTCACGAGAGGACAATTTTGGCAGAACCAGTCCCCATGCCTCAATACCTTGGCCCAAGACTGTGTGGGTGTTAAGATGGAACGCGTACAAACATGTTGACAAGAAGAAGAAAAGTATATTCGGTATATGGAAGTCCCAAAGGCTAAAAAGCTGATTTGGGGGATAGAACCAGAGTACTTCCATTGACCAAATTGGCCAGCACTTTAGCGCACTTGGAAACAAAAAAAACTGCGCTTTGTAGTGCAAAAAGCGCAAAAATTGCTTGCTGCGCCCGCAGGGTGTGTGCAAAAAACTGCGCGAAACGCGCAGTGGGGCTCAAAAAGGCAGTGCGCCAGCGCGCAAAAGCGCGCGCTTAGAAGTACCCTGGATAGAACGCAATATGCGGCTGCATTTTATAAAATTTCCAATAAAATAGTATAAATTGATATAAATCTATTGAGTCCCATGGATGGCCCAACATAGGCACTTAGTGGCAGGCTGGCCTGAATGTTGAAGGAAAGGAACGATTACAGTGAATGAGAAGCGACTGATGAAACAGCCGCAATCTTGACTATGGTTTAGGATCCAAGGGGATGCGTCCCCCAGAGGTAAAGCGTACTCAAGACACGGACAGAGAGGAAACATGACAGCTAACGCTGACATCATTAATTAACAGGCTGGCTAGAGCCGGTGGTATCAGCGGCTTGTCAGCAGATTAAACATGTTCAAGCATTGTTGCTGGAACTTGAACTTGGTTCCATGTTTGCTAGTTGTTCCAGCGACAGCGGCGCTTATAGCAATTCAGGGGATGATGAGTAGCTGAATTAGTTTGTCCCCCCCAGAGAAAAACTGCACACTGCGCCCACAGGGGGTTGAAAAACTGCGCAAAACGCGCAGTGGGGCTCAAAAAGCATGCGCGAGATCGCGCTGCCGCGCGCGCTTTGTAGTACCCTGCCCCTAGTAACTGCCCAAATGTGGAATCGCTGATGTGACTTTCACCCACCTAGTAATGAGAACGCCTGGTGGGGCGTGTTATTATTTTATTATTAAGGGAACCCGTCGTACGCGGGCAGAGAACGGTCTACCACCTCAACTGGACAAGCTACCATCGCGGTTGACAACGACCTGCAGCACTACGGGTGACTGGAGGGGGAATGGAACCCTTCTCCGTTTCAGCAATTTGGTGTACCAATATATATCACTGAAACGGATGATACCTCTTTCACCCACCTATTCATCCCACTCGCCTAGTCAGGCTAAACTTCAGCTTGGTTACAAAGCTTCAGCCAGCAATTTGGCTGCTCGCCGTCTTCGGCAGTAAAAAAACTTATTACCAGGAAAATGGAAGCTCGGACAAATCACTTTTTTGTCAGGCTAAGTAGCAAAAGTCAGGCCATCTAGCGCACGTCGAGCTGTAGCGCAGAGTCCGCAGGCTGGTCAGGGTATGAATTGGGTTCAGAGGTCAGACTTCGTTCGTGTTCTCGGGCCAAATCTCTCAGAATTCTCCAAAACTTCTCAGATTTCGAGCCAAATTTGAGATACCAAGTCCGAAGTCAGACATGTTTCGAAAACTCAGCTCCCAAATCATCACCTGAATTGCCGTTGGTCTTTTTCAGTTAACTCTGGGCTGATCTTAGTCCTTTGACTGCAAGTACTTCCTTGTGATATACACGAAAACCAGGGAAGATACTAAGTGATGGCTTTTGATTGTTGGTCGTCCCCTAGAAAGAAGAAAGATTACAAGGGGCTCACGTCCTAGCAGTGAAACAACACCGCCCTAAAGTCGGTCTCCAGAAACCACGCACCGTCGGCCCCTAGGGGCTAAGACCTAAGCGACGATCTTGCTGATTTGGGGTCTTTTTGTCGGAAAGCTGGTCGAATTGGCCGGCTTAACAGATCTCCCTCACATCTAAGGGACCCGTGTTCGATTCTCGCAGGGGATGGATACGGATGAGTCGCATTCCATGAACGGGAGGGGTTCGCCTTGCCTCGAAGGGCATTTATTCGCGTACCAATCTCAGGGTTGTGGACGGTGGACGCGGTGTTTTTGTTTGTCGGTTCCCTCCTTTCCTGTGGACTCAATCTAGGGACCTGGAGCATATCTACGATTTCCACTGGGAAAATTGGCATCTCCGTGCCTCTCATGGTGCAGCTCATCGCATCAGCTCATTGTGCTTGACAAGGAAATCTTATGTTTGACACTAGTACCTGCAGGTTGCGCAGTGTGGCAACTGCAGCCTTGGGAGTTGCTGCACCTGCCTCCATGGGACTTTGAGGAGTCAGTGAGCTATTAACTATTTAACTTCATTAGCCTTCCAGGCCACCAAGTGTGGTATATGAATACCTTGTAACACGGAGTGTCTTGTAACTGGAAGCCTAAGAAATGATCTCAGGAGTTTAGACGGCCCTAAGAGTCAGAAGCACGGCTTAAGACTCCCTTCCCGCTTCCAGCGCGTCTAGACCCTAATGGAACCCTCGTTTTAGGTATTCCCGAGTAGCTGATCAGACACTGATCAGTAGGTCAATTCGCTCGGTTTCAACTGCCTACAGAAGTCGTTCGTCATCTGTCGGAAAGTCGTCACCACCGCGTGGCAACTCAGTGGGAGGATCGTTATCCACCACAATTCCCCCTTCTCTAGCCCTAGCCTTCTCCTGAAGTCTAGTACTCTTTCGAATGAGAAACTCATCAGGGGTTACAGTCGCATAATCCCTGTGAGCAGGTTTTTTAACCGTTTTAGGTTTCGGGTCGTTGGCACCTATCACGGGTCGTACCCGAGAAGGGTGTTGTCTCCAATACAAATCGATTTGTTCAGAGCACATAGGTAACAACTCTTCTTCGAGTTCCCAAGAGTGAACATGGTCTGAGTGTAACCATTGTACATAGTAATACACCATACCAGACTGTATCTTGTGATCAACAACGTTGCTAATCTCGTAGATAGGTTCACCGCATGTGCGTAACAATTCCGGATTTGGTCTAATAAACCCAGTCCCGTCGGATAGGTATTCTTTGACAAGAGATACGTGAAACGTTGGATGAATCTTCCATCCTTCGGGGAGGGATAGAGTCACTGCAATGGTCTCCCCCCTCTTTTGGATAGTGTGAGAGATTTCGTAGGGACCAACGAATCTGGGCATGAGCTTCCGAGTCATACCAGGCCAGTATTTGATGTTCTTCGAGTTCAACAAAACTTCCTGACCGTGAGTATACTTCACCGGTCGACGGTGCAAGTCTGCATATGTTTTTTGACGATCCTTCGCGGATTTAAGCGCTGCCTTGGCCGTGTCATATGCGTTATTCATATGCTCGACCCAGGACAGGGCTGGTTGATGTGCCGTAGCGATGACATCATCTGATGGTTGTAGTGCCACTCGAGGGTATCTACCGTACAGCAACCGAAACGGAAAATCTCGAATGCTTCTGTTGTACGAGTTGTTGATGGCGAATTGTGCATTCGGCAAAAGACTGGCCCAATTTTTCTGATTCGCAGAGGAAAAATGGCGAAGAGTGTCTTCGAGAACACTGTTCATACGTTATGTTTGACCATCTGTTTGTGGGTGAAATGCAGTCGACATTCCAGGGCGGATAGCGCACAGAGTTAATAGTGTTTGCCAAAACTTACTCGTGAACTTAACATCGCGATCAGAGATGATGGAAAGCGGATGGCCTTGTTCGCTGAGCACGCGCTCGTGGAACAGGGTAGCAATCTTTTCAGCATCGTCTGTCGTTTTGCATGGGATAAGTTTGACCATCTTCGTAAGGCGATCAACGATCACGTAGATCTGATCAAAACCATTCGATTTCGGTAGCCCAACGATGAAGTCCATGGACAGTGAATCGAAGGGGGCGGTCGGAATCGAAAGGGGTTGAAGGTTACCCTGCGGGTTCTGATGTGAAATTTTTACCCGTTGGCAAGAATCACAGTGGCGTACGTAATCAAAGACATCGAGTCGCATGGCAGGCCACCAATAGTAGCGTGCAACAGATCGAAAAGCTCGGTCGATGCCTCCATGTCCACTTCGTTGGGTATCGTGGAAAGCAAACAAAATCCGAGCTTTGAGCGAATTACCATTTGGTACAACGATCTGCGACTCAGATGCTGCTCGTATGGATTTGCCGGTGCCAACCCAGAAACCATCTGCCCGTTTGGAGAGGTACTTGGTATTGTGCGGATTATCGAACCACAAGTCTTCCGTGTAACCATGCAGAATATCTGGGGCTATTTCGCGCATGTGGAGTGGGTCATTTGCGGACAGCCTCTGAATGAACAAAGCCGTAGCCTCTGAGAAGGCTGGATTCCTACTCAGAGGGTCAGCTACGTTAGTACGGCCCGCGATATGAGCCCACTTCATGTTCGTGAAGCGCGAGAAAAACTCAAGATATCGTGCCTGCTTTCTGCTCAGCATGGGCTGATTTGCAAGGTAGACGAGGGGTTCGTGGTCGGTGTCAAGTTCGAACTTGCCAGTGCAACCTTCGAGGTAGCATCGCCATTCTTTCAAGGCCAAGTACACTGCGAGTAATTCTTGCTCGCCCGTGGAGTAGTTTCGTTCAGCGCTTGAGAATTTGTGAGAGTGGTGCGCGATGGGTCGCCCATCTTGCATGAGAACGCCCCCTGTACCAACGACAGAAGCATCGGTTACCGCCCGATAGTCCTTCGCTGGGTCAGGGTGTGCAAGCAAAGGAGCCTTCGTAAGACTTTCTTTGATGCCGAGGAATGCCTCCTGGCAGGCTTGGGTCCAGACATTTTGAAATGCAGGTCCCTTGAGCCCTGCCTGTCGTTTTCCGAGTGGTTTCGGACTTGGTGTCACCGTCGGTGATTTTGTCAGTCCTGGCGGTTTCAATTTCGGTGAAATCGGTGCTGGCCTGTCTGTTAGATTCGAAATCTGGATTAGAGGGGCTGCGAGCGTCGAGTAACCTTGGATAAACTTTCTGAAAAAGTTAGAGAGTCCCAGGAACTGCTGAACTTCCTTCGAGGAGGTAGGTGTGGGCCAATCTGCAACTGCTTTCACCTTCGTTTCGTTGACTCGGACGCCTTCACCGGAGAGCACATGCCCTAGGTATTTGACTTCCGGTCTATAGAAGAAACACTTTTCTCGTTTAAGAAAGAGGTGGTTATTTTCAAGACGTTGTAACACAATTCGAATGTGTTTTTCGTGTTCTTCATCATTACTACTGTAGATGAGAATATCATCCAAGTAAATGACGACGAATTTGCCAATTAAATCTCTGAACACGGTGTTCATGACTTTTGTAAAGGCCGAGGGTGCATTTGCTAGCCCAAAAGGGAGAACCTTGAATTCATAGAGTCCCATCGGGGTTATGAACGCAGTTTTCGGGACGTCTGAATCATGTAACCGTATGTTGTGGTACGCATCACGTAAATCCAGATTTGAGAACACACTAGCTCCTCGAACTAAGTCAAACAGATCGTCAATTCGTGGGAGGGGATAGCGATTTGGTACCGTGACCTTGTTCAATTTACGATAGTCGATAGCCATCCTCCAAGAGCCATCGGGTTTGGCGATGAAAAGGACTGGTGCGCCCCACGGGCTCGAGCTAAGGCTGATGTAGCCTTTGGCCAACAAGTCTTTAACTTGGTTTTGGACCTCTAGCAGTTCTGCGGGGGACAACCTGTGTCCTCGAGAGAATTGTGGGGATGCCGCCTCCGTGAGGGGGCATACGAATGGGGTGTCAGCCCTAAGGTCAGAAATCTTGTCCGCCGGGGCGAAGACCTTTTTAAAGTCCGTTTCGCAACCCGAGATTATCCGTTCGTGTTTCGTTTGTTGCACCGTGTTTGCTTGTGCGGCCGTTACTCGAATTGTAAAGGTATCGTCGTCTTGGTCCACTGATGTGACTAGGACTTCGAAACAATTGAGTTTTTGTTTTGATTTGCGGATAAACTTTTTAAGTGCTCTGTTCGACAGGACTCCTGGCGTTTTTCGCTGTGCTGTGTCAAAAAAATCGATACGTGCCAAAGTATAAGCAACCAATTCCTTGATGGAGAGAGGTTCCGACTCGAGTCGGGTGGAGTACAGTTCGACTGCTACTCTACGTTTATGCTTTTTAGCTATTTTGAAACTGGCTCTGAGACGTGTCTCTTCAAAACCAATGCAGCACCCCGTCTGCATCATCCAACTTCTTCCGAGAAGTGCGGTGGTGCCGGGCCCTAGCGTAGGGAGGACATAAGCAGATTTAATTTCTGACCTATGTTTGCCTAAGTTCAGGACAAAACTCGTTCTCGTAGTAGTGAGGACTTGGGATCCATCAGCTACCCGCACCATGACTGGTGAGCCCGTAAAGGTGGCTAAACCTGCCCTAGCACAGAATTCTGCGTCTACGAAGACAGAGTCTGCTCCACTGTCAATGAGAACTTTGCCAGATACCCCCGATAGGGTGGCCTCAAAGTGTGCGGTAGCTTGGTCCGCGTGGACACAAGCTGTTGTGCAAGCAGATATGCATGGAATGGCAGGAGGCGGGGGCAGGGTCGGAAGGCAAGGAGGGGATGTGGTCTGTGCTGTAGATGGTGTTACACAGATAGTAGGGGACGGAAACTGAAAAAGAACATCCCTATCTATGTCTACAAGCAGACCTACATCCTACTTCCTAACGGTAGGGCAGCTAGGGCACTTGGAGGGGGCAGTGGCTGTAGCGGCCGTGCGCTTCGTACCACACTTGTAACATAAGTTACCCTCCTTAGCTAGTTTAATAGCATCCGGTGTCCAGGGCTGACCGTCAGCCTGCTTCCACTTATGCTTTTCAGCAAATTGTAGCTGTCCCGCAGGGCTGGAAAAGGGCGGCGGGCCCGTTGCAGCTGGAGTCTGGGCCGTGCCCTTCTTGTGCTTGTGCTGGGTGGACCCCTCGTGAGGTCAACCAGGCCGTTTGCCTTTTGCCTGGACGTACATGGCCGAGGTAGGGGTTGGTGTTTTGGTGGCAGCAAGTTCAGTTTCAATGGCAGCAGCATGTTCGACAAGCTCGTCTAAAGAGGAAAATCGGCCTCCTTGTGCAGCAGTACGTCTGCGGCATCGTGCCTCGATGGTTGGAATCAGACCAAACCGAAACAGAACTAGCTGATCATCCAATTGCATACCCCCGGCAATGCGCACTTCGTTTTGGAAAGCCATAGCGTAATGCCTAATCGAGGTCTGCCGAATCGAGTTGGCATGCAGCCGTTGGCGTGCATTGATGTCGTCGTCAGCATGGTAGGGGTCATAGAAGTTTAGGAACTGAGTTTTTATCTCAGCCCACGTAATGGCCGGTGACGCGGTCATGAGGTGGTCTAGCCACTCGGCAGCTACCCCACCAAAGAAGTTTGGTATGTTGGATGGTACTAACATATGGTGCAACGTGCAATATGACTCTAGCAACTTCCACCAAATCCTACCCCTCGGGAGCTTCTTGTCTTCTACCCCAGTCCAAAGGGATGGACGTTCATACTTGCCAACTAAGGGCCTCGGGACCAAGGGCAAAACATGTGACTCTACCTTAGCTGCCGCAGCTTGTAGCTCAGCCACTTTGGCCTTGGCCTCCAGCAGCTCAATCTGGGCACGTAGAGCCATTAAAGCGTCCGAATGAGGTCCAGCGGGAGGGCCAACAGCGGGCGGTCCTGCAGCGGGCGCTTCAGCAGCGGGCTGGCCAGCAGCAGGCGATCCATCAGCAGGGGGGCCCGCAGGCAGTCCAGCTGTGGGGGCCGCGGGTTGTCCAGCGGGGGCGGGGGGCGTTGCAGGCGATCCAGCAGCGGAGCCATCCGGTGGTCCAGCGGGGGCGGGGGGCGTTGCAGGCGATCCAGCAGCGGGGCCCTCAGGTGGTCCAGCGGGGGGCGTTTGCTGGGCCTTCAGGAGAGCGGAAACTCGAAGTGTCTCCTGTTCGGCATCCCTCATTCGCATTTGGAGCCGAGCCATCTCCTCAAGGTGCTTGGATGCGGTGGCCTCGGCCTCGTGATGGTGAAGAAGTTCGAGGCTAGCGATAACCCTGTCCTTCTCCACGAGGGCAACGTGCGCGGCAGCCTTGCCAAGCGGCGTGGAGTCAGGCCTTGTGGCGACCTTCTTGCCATTGACTTTGACAGCCATCCGCGCTTCCTTCAGCTCCTTCTCGGTAGCTGAAAGGTCGGGAGGCGAAGGTGCCGGCCCTCCAGCGCCTTTTCTTTTCTCCTTGGAGAGCTTGTGCAGCTCCCAAGCCTTGACTTGCTGGACGAGCTCCTCGTGGTCCATGTCGTCAACATCCGGGACCTCAGAAGGTGGAGCCGCAGCAGCTTGGGCTGAAGAAGAGGCCATACTCGGTGATGGTGGGCTCGAGGGGACGTCGGGGGTGGGGAGTAAAGCGAGTGGCGCGGTTTGAAAGCGCGACCAGGCTCAAGAAACCAATTGTGGTATATGAATACCTTGTAACACGGAGTGTCTTGTAACTGGAAGCCTAAGAAATGATCTCAGGAGTTTAGACGGCCCTAAGAGTCAGAAGCACGGCTTAAGACTCCCTTCCCGCTTCCAGCGCGTCTAGACCCTAATGGAACCCTCGTTTTAGGTATTCCCGAGTAGCTGATCAGACACTGATCAGTAGGTCAATTCGCTCGGTTTCAACTGCCTACAGAAGTCGTTCGTCATCTGTCGGAAAGTCGTCACCACCGCGTGGCAACTCAGTGGGAGGATCGTTATCCACCACACCAAGTATAATAACAGTGCCATTTGCACAAACGTTACAGGGGCAAGCAGAATGCATTATGCAATAACTAATGTGTAACTAATGAAATATTGGTCTGTAATAGTCGTGCTTAATAACCTACATTGATTCTTTACCCCCGAAATATTAAATTGTTCGGATGAGTAAGCATCTGCGTGTGCATCTTTCACCAAGGAGGCTGCCACTGCTTATTGACGAACATAACACGACCCCCTGGTACAAGTTTATATTTAATTCCACCAAAGTTTTTGAGCGGGTGAATGTGTATACACAATAGCCATTGGCATTCCTGGCGATGTAAATTATAAGTAGTACGAAAAAAGGCAGCTCGACCACCAGGGTACCCTACTATGTTTTGATTGTGTTTCTTACTGCACAGTCTCCCATGGCGCGCAACTGTGTTGGGCTGTGCGGTATAGCTCTGGGGTTTGTCGGTCCAAGTGGGCACAGGTGGGCAATCTCTTATTGGGCTAATCCGGCCGCCAGCGGCAAAGAGAGTCTTCAATTTTCTGGGCCCAGCACAACAACTTATGGGGCCTAACATAGACGTGTCTTAAAAATTGTTATCAACACGTGTGTCGATGCATTCTGTGCTCGTTGGTCGGTCCCCTATATCGGGATTGGTCGGCCCCCTATATGGGGACAGACCTGTGCGATACTTCCGCGAAATGGTGCTGTTTCTTACATTTCCCAAGAACGCCGGTCAAATCAGCCGGTTAAACTGACTTCTTTCGCATGGGAATCGACCCGTGTTATTATAATTTCTATGAGGGCACTTATTCGCGTACGGATCTCAGGGCTGCGGATTACCAAAGTCGCAAAGCAAGTTGAATAGTCGCAAAGCAAGTTGAATAGTCGCGACACCAGTACATGCAAAGCCTCGCACGTCCAATACTCGCAAAGCAGTTTGGATAGTCTGAAAGCAAGTTCAATATCCGCAAAGCAACTCCAGTGGTCGAAGAGCAACTTCGCTTCTCAACTTCCTTGGGAGTTACAGTACATGTTACGGAAAAATGGTGCACTTTGGGAACCAACCTGCTGTCGAAAGCTTGCCCCGGAGAGCACTTCTTCGCGTACGGATCTCAGGGTTGCGGACTGCAGACGCGGTATTTTCATGTGTCGTTTCCCTACTGCCCTGTGGACCCAATATAGGGACCTGGAGCATGTCCAACACAACAGCTGACTAACAAGCTCTCATCGTAGACAGTTAGACACGGAAACCATGCTCCACATCCATCAGAAACAGCCCAAGAAAGAAGGCATCCGCCTCAACTGCATTCACACACCTGCTACAATAAATGACATATACATGACGGCTCTCTCACATTTCTCCAAGTTGTGCAAGTAAAAGCATACCATTGGATGCCAAGCCTAGACATTAAACATAACATGACAATCTACGTTAAATATTTCAAACTATCAAGTTGTTGGCAATTGCAATTAGCAAATGTATCTCGCTGCACGTCGTTTCACCTTGGCATACCCACGTGGTCACGTGGACAACTTTGTAATATTTTTCAACATTCAACAACAAATTTAACAATCATAGACAACTGAACTACAAACCTAGAAGACATCGTGAACCATACACCACCCTCGGGGCCGACCCCCGGGGGACCCGCCAGGGCACCCTACTATTTCAAGAGTGTGGTGTAATAGTGTTCGCACCAACCATATTTATTCCTCCCTGTTCACTCCGCCCTGTATAGCTCTGGGGCTGAAGGGTCCAGACATAAGATTCTTGCTGCCAAGTCTTCCGTGGCATGCTGCTGTTTCCGGCTGTTCAGCAATGGTGTGAAGTAATGATAACGCCTGGTGTGGCGTGGTATTTAGGGGGGGCCGTCTTACGACGGTAGAGAACGGGCTGCTACTTTACCTGTCCAGTGCTACCATGGAGGTTGACAGCGACCGAGAACACTAAGGCGCACATGTAGGGATTCGAAACCAGCACCTTCTTCAGTCCAGCGAAATGATCAACCATTGAACCATTCGCCGAGCCGGGATTGGCTGTGAAGTATGTTTCTGGGCTTTGTGGGTCCAGACGGTCTAGACATGAGTTACTAATATTCTTCTTGAGTCTTTTGAGGGACTCCTGAGAAAAAGGAATCAACGCCCCCAAGTGTATCTGTTTATTTTATCTGGGAATGTGGGCAGGAGTCCGAAGGTACACGCCCATTTTGTGTGAAAGGAATCTCACCCCAGGAGTAAATTGGGGTAGACAGTCCTATCACAACCAGGAGTAAAAAAATACTGCAAACGTTGAGCCTAAAAGACATTAGGGGGGCTGACCCCCCCCCCCCCCCCCCCCCCCCCCCCCCCCCCCCCCTCCCCCTTAAATAGAAATACCCTTTTTTTTATAAAGAACTTAGATATGGATTCAGGGGGGTTACAGTATGGCGCAAACAATGTCGTCCTCGGATTTGTAGCGCAGGGATCGCGTGATAGTCAATAACCAGTTCTCCCCCCCCCCCACACACACACCCAGGTTGTTTAAGTCACTCTTTGCCGTCTCTGCTGGAGGCGGTTGGGATGGGGGGGGGGGGGGGGGGGGGGGGGGGGGTACATACTTATTGCACGATGTCCGAAGTGGTGCCAATGGACTGCCCTTACCAAGGCCTGCTCATGGGTGGCCTCAGAATTGCATTCGGAATGGGCTGTGTGTGGGGTATTGGTGGTGGTTTTCGTGCGTGTGTGTATATACTTATTGCGCGAGTTCCAATGTGGTGCCAATGGACTGCCCTTGCCAAGGCCTACTCATGGGTGGCCTCAGAATTGCATTTGGAATGGGCTGTGGGTGTGGTGATGGTGGTGGGTGTGGAGGATGGGGGGGGGGGGGGGGGGGGGGGGGGGGGGGGGGGGGGTATATACTTATTGCACGAGGTCCAAAGTGATGCCAAGTGACTGCCATTACTAAGGCCTACTCATGGGTGGTCTCAGAAATACATTTGAAGACCTAAGTAAAAACTTAGCAAAAAAACAAATGAGCCCCCCCCCCCCCCCCCCCCCCCCCCCCCCTTTAATGAGGTGCTCAGAAAAATCTAAAAAATGCTCAATAAATACCGGTAGCTTAAATTCATGCCATATACGTCCTATACTCAGTATTAATTGATCGGCTTGAACACAAATTTCGTAGAGGATACTACCTCCTGTCACAACTAACAAAAAGTGGACGGGGGGAAGTATTGTATTCTGCAGACGGTTAGATGCCGAATTGCTGGCGTACATAAACTTGTAACAATTATTAAATTATTCAACACGGAATCTGAACGAAAGAATGCGCAATCGACTTGGGACTGCAATAAAGACTTGTTACATGAAACGGACTTAACTAAGGCAACTGCATTGCCAACTCAGCAACTGCCAAGTTCAGACCTGACGATATCATGTACTGAAGTGACATTCGCGAATAAGTGTTGATGGCAAGAAGATACCATGTGATGGAAAGCAGAAAGTAAGACCTTGACATGTCTTTAAACTCTCTCATTCCATATAATCGCATTCTGTACTTGGAAGTATGGCGTAGTTTTAGATGTTCCATATCTATGCCAGTCCAGCAGCCTGGCTACGCGCTAGGACGTGTGGATCCCCTAACAGATATGTACTGTAGGTTATCCAGCACTTCACAGGAGGACGTGAGTCGTCCCATGCGATGACACGATTCATCCGATAGCAGTAGTAGTGCTACCCATGCTTACTTGATATGCTGACGGTGCGCAGCCCGAATGCTGCTAGACCATGTTATACATCCAATCCAATTCTGCTGGGGTTGTTTTTCAGGAAAGGAACCGGTGTCTTTAGGTTGCACCATGGTGCTCCTAGCAGCTTTATTGGGGCAGAAAGGCACCCCCCAAAAGCTCTAACGTAGCGACCCCCAAACCCCATGGTACGTAATGTATGTATGTATCACGGTTGGGCAAGTCCCTTAGCCTATTTGGCCTACCCCTGGACAGTAACATACATACATGCAATGCAGCGCGTAAACAAACCCCTGTATCCAATCCAATCAGAATGGGAGCACATAAATAGATCTACATTGAGTCACCAAGGAACAGTTCTGATCAGTCGCGACCACCTTGATGCCTGGCAACAGCAGGTGACCTGCAGCGTGGGCTACCAGCAGCCACATGAAGGTGCAGCTATCACGAGGCCCCAATGAATTTGACTGCGCTCGTTCGCCCGACAACACGAAGCCTTTGGACTCGAGCAGAGTGACGCATACCTCCATTGCACCTCCACTGTAGTTTTGTACCTGCCAGGGGGAAGGTTGGGGCTGTCAGGAACAGGGTACTACATGACGCGCGCTATCGAGCAGAGTGATAGGGTGATGGGGCCCCTGAATCATGGGGTGATGGGGCACCAGGTTCACCATCACCCCCATGTACCATGCAGGTGAAAGGTTGGAGCTGTCAGGAATGGGGTGATGGGGCACCAGGTTCACCATCACCTTTATGTACCTGGTAGGTGTAAGGTTGAGGCTGTCGGGAAGGATTCCGTATTCATGAGTGAGGTTTAGCCGTATTTATAATGACCAGGTGTCCACTGCCCATAGTTCTGTGCCTGACAGAAAAACTTGTTTTCATTGTTGTTCACGTTTACATTTTCCTGGTAAATTTATTTTTACTGCCAAAGACAGCGTTCAGTTAAATTGCTGGCTGAAGCCATGTAACAAAATTTAAGCTGAAGTACCTGACAGGTGTAAAGTTGTGGCGGTCAGGAAGGAGTATGTTTTCAAGAGGTGTGGGGTAGGTGTGGATAGTATCACGTGGCCCCAATGAATTTAACTGTGCTTGTTCGCCTGATAACACAAAGTATTTGGAGTCAAGCAGAGAGATGCTCAGTAACTTTCCAGCTTTCTGATGGTCCAGTTGTGTAGCAAAAGTTGCTAACCAAGCCTGATTTCAGGATTGTGGCCTAGCACGGTTTTAAGGCGGAGTGCGGAGGAGTTTGTGGGGCAGCGCGTGGCTCAATTTGCGAGGTGTGTGTGTGTGTGCATGTGTGCGTGAGTGTGGCAGCAGCACCGCCCCAGCCACCAGACTGCTGAAGCAGGGGGTACAGGATGGATTGTGTGCACATGTGTGATTAAGGTGCAGCGCGTTGCACTGGGGTGGCACTGAGTGGCTCAATGTGCGACGCGTTGCAAAGACATAAAAGTGGTGATGCCCAGCTCAATGGCTACTCCACTGTAGTTTTGCACCAGACAAAGTATCAATGATTGTATGGAGATATTGTATCAAGCATGTTTTTGACAATAACGCTTTTCTACCAATTGATCATGTTACCTACGTAGACGGCGAGCAGCCTTGAAGGCTGGAGCCATGAACACAATTTCAATTTCAAGTTCAAAGTTCAAAGGCTGGAGCCATGTAAATAAGTTAAAGTTCAAGGTCAAAGGCTGGAGCCATGCAAATAAGTTCAAGTTCAAGTTCAAAGGCTGGAGCCATGTAAATAAGTTCAAGTTCAAGTTCAAAGGCTGGAGCCATGTCAAAAAGTTAAATACAAATGATGACCAGCTCCACTTGCATGCTATTTCATATTTTATCCCCTTGACTCCGTCAAGCTGCGGGCACATTTGGAGTCCAGTCGGGCACCAGAAAAGAGTAATCATCCTCTACATTGCAGCTGCACAGCTACACATACACACTTCATACACACACACACTACACATACATAGCATTTACACGGCCGCTAACCTGGAGGGAGTATGTGAAAGTGATGCCTGCAGTAGCTTGTGCTGGACTGATGGTGCGAGCGGTGAGCAAACTCACATACAAACAAACACATACATACACACACTACACTACATACACACACACTACACATACATACACATAGCAGGGATTTGTTTTTCAAATACAAAAGAGGAAATTGTATTCCTTTTTCTTTTTCTTCTCCTTTTCCCCCTCCCAAAACAGGATCCTTGTTCCGATGTTGGTAGATTTGGGTCATTTCAAGTCAATTTTAGTGAAAACATTTTTTTAGGTTTCTTATTCCGGCATTTGGGCAAAAACGGGGTCTCGTATTCCGATCGGAATGTATTCCGGAAATAATATCCCTGACACATACATAGCATTTACTCGGCCGCTAACCTGGAGGGAGTATGTGAGTCATTGACATACCTTGGGTCTATGTATATATATATATATATATGTATGCATGTATTCTTATTTATGTATTTATTTATGTATGAGATATGTATGTATGCATGTATGATTATTTATGTATTGATATATTTATTCATATATTTATGCGGGATTTATGTGTGAGATATGTATGTATGCATGTATGATTATTTATGTATTGATATATTTATTCATATATTTATACGGGATTGATGTGTGAGATATGTATGTATGCATGTATGATTATTTATGTATTGATATATTTATTCATATATTTATGCGGGATTTATGTGTGAGATATGTATGTATGCATGTATGATTATTATGTATGATATATTTATTCATATATTTATGCGGGAATTTATGTGTGAGATATGTATGTATGCATGTATGATTATTTATGTATTGATATTTTATTCATATATTTATGCGGGATTTATGTGTGAGATCTGTATGTATGCATGTATGATTATTTATGTATTGATCTATTTATTCATATATTTATGCGGGATTTATGTGTGAGATATGTATGTATGCATGTATGATTATTTATGTATTGATATATTTATTCATATATTTATGCGGGATTATGTGTGAGATATGTATGTATGCATGTATGATTATTCATGTATTGATATATTTATTCATATATTTATGCGGGATTATGTGTGAGATATGTAGTATGCATGTATGATTATTTATGTATTGATATATTTATTCATATATTTATGCGGGATTTATGTTTGAGATATGTATGTATGCATGTATGATTATTTATGTATTGATATATTTATTCATATATTTATGCGGGATTTATGTGTGAGATATGTATGTATGCATGTATGATTATTTATGTATACATTTATTCATATATTTATGCGGGATTTATGTGTGAGATATGTATTTATGCATGTATGATTATTTATGTATTGATATATTTATTCATTTATTTATGTATGAGATATGTATGAATGCACGTATGATTATTTATTTGTTTATGTATTTATTTATTCACATACTACCTAGTGGGAGTATGTGAAAGCGATGTTTGCAGTGGCTCATGCTTGTTCCTCCCCACCCACTCATCCTCCCCCTACCCACCCACCCGTCCACCCACCGCCTTCCCTCCATCCCCCCTCCGTATCCAACTTGATGGCCTGTCCACCCAACCCATCCGCATCCCCAACAGGCCGGAAACATCCTGGACTCAGCCACTAAACTGGAGGGAGTATGTGAAAGCAATGCCTGCACTGGCTTGTGCTGGACTGATGGTGTGTATCTGTGTGTGGTTGTATGGGAGGTGGGGTGGGGTGGGAGTGCAGGTTGGCTTGTGTTGGACTGATAGTGCGAGCGGTGAGCAAACTCACATACACACACACTACACATACACTACACATACATACATAGCATTTATTCGGCCACAGACCTGGGGGGAGTATACGAAAGCGATGCCTGCAGTACTTTGTGCTGGACAGATGGTGCGAGCGTTTAGCAAACCCACATACAAACACATGCATACACACACTACACTACATGCACACATACACTACACATACATACATAGCATTTACTCGGCCACTAACCTGAAGGGAGTATGTGAAAGCAATGCCAGCAGTAGCTTGTGCTGGACTGATGGTGCGAGCGGTGAGCAAACTTTCTCCTACGCAAACTGTTGGAAGTTCCAAATCTGTGTGTACCTGTAAGCAGGGATAACAACATTACATTACACTGCATTACATTACATCTCGGTATACTACACTGCATTGCATTACATTACATTTGGGGCTCAGTTCATCAGTGCTTTTTCTTTCTAAGCTCTTCTTAACAGCTGGGCAAGTCCCTTTAGCCTATTTGGCCTACCCCTGGACTGTAACAAACATACATACATTACACGAGACAAAACACTACATTTAATTACAGCACATTACATCACGGTACATAACACTGTATTGCATTACATTACGCAACAATACATATTTACATTGCATTCCAATATAAGTAGGGAACATCGACAACAGCAGAGCAAGCCTAATTGGGCACCCCTGGACTGTAACATAAACACGTTATTATATATATAAAAAAGAGAAGTAAAAACAAAAATGGACCTGTCATCCCTAAATACCCTGAGGAGGGCTGACCCTCCCCCCTTCCCCCCTTACATAGAATTAAGAGGCACGACTTGAAATTATATATGGATTCTGGGGTTTTACATTATGGCGCACACAATAGCATCCTCAGAATTCCCAACCAGGGATTGTGTGATAGTCAAAATAATCACCTATTCGCCCACCCACCCACCCACATGACCCATCCATACAACCCATTGACCCATTCATACACCCATCCATACCATCCATCCATACCCACTCACATTATCCACCCACCGATCCCACCCCCTGGATCTTAAGTGGTGCCAATGAACTGCCCTTGTCAACACAATCTCAATGGTGGTATCAGAATGTTATTTTGAGGTCTGAGCAAGGGTCTGAGTAAAAAGATAGCAAAACTGACCCCCCCACCCACCCACCCACCCACCCCCAAAAAAACAATTGCCAAGAATCATGCCGTTATAGCCCCAATCTCAGAATAAATCGATCGGGATGAGTAAAACTTTCGAAGCCTGGGCACCTCCTGATATATATAATAAATAAAGAATACAAAATAAATATACAATACAAATAATATACATTACCTACCTCAGAAACTGCTTCCAGCACTGAAGTTTCTCCTACTGGTCTGATTCACCTCCAGGTTATATATACTACAAATAATACATATTACCTATGTCAGAAACTGCTTCCAGCACTGTGGCTTCTCCTCCTGCTCGGATCTGCCTCCAGATTATATATAATACAAATAATATGTAGTACTAGGAAGCGGCAATATGATATCATATGATATCATGACATCATATGATATCATACGATGCCGGCAGTCTGACCAGGCTAAAGTTACCATTTATATACACTATCATATGATGCAATTTGGATGACATCACATGATATCATACTCGTCGTTGGTCAACATCATATGATATGCCGATCCCTACATATTACCCACCTCAGAAACTGCTTCCAGCACTGTGGGTTCTCCTACTGGTCTGATTCGCCTCCAGGTTAAACGCAGCCGTCCCAAGCTTGCAGCCTCTTCAAGGGCCTTGGTGGGACACATCGGCAACAGCAGGGTCAGCGTGTCATTGCAGCGCATGGGAAGTGGCCAGCCACACAGCTGCGACGTCATGTCTCCCACAAGCATCAGGCCAGCCTCCTCATTCGGAATCAGCTGTGAGGGAAGGGGCAAACGATTGTTTGGGGTTCAGTTCATCAATTCCTTCCCTTTCTAGCCTCTCTTGTCAGAGTTAGGCAAGTCTCTTAAAGCCTATTTGGCCTACCCCTGGACTGTAACATACATACAAGCATATGTACATGTCTCCCACAAGCATCAGGCCAGCCTCCTCATTTGGTATCGGCTACGAGGGCAGGGGTAAAACGATCGTTTGGGGTTCGATTCATTAATTCCTTTTCTGTGTAGCCCTTCTTGTCACAGTTGGGCAAGTCCCTTTAGCCTATTTGGCCCAACCCTGGACTGCAACATTCATACATACATGCATATATACATACATACATACATACATACATACATGCATACATACATGCATGCATACATACATACATACATACATACATACATACATACGTACATAAATACATACATACATGTCCCCACAAGCATAAGGCCATCCTTCTCACTTGGTATCAGCTGTACAGGGTGGAAATATGTCAATGTTTGTTGTTCTTAGTATTATTGTCTGTTCTTCTCCTTGTTTCTTGGGGGCTTGGTGGGGCACATCAGCAACGGCAGGGTGGACGTGTCATTGCAGCGCATGGGCATCAGACAGCCTAAGGTACTGATAACGCCTGGTGGGGCGTGGTGTTAAGGGAGCCTGTCGTACGCGGGTGGGGAGCGGTCTCCTACCTCAACTGGACAAGCTACCATCGCGGTTGACAAAGACCTGCAACGCCAAGAGCGACCGAAGGGGGAGTCGAACCCCCGACTCTTCTTCCTCAAGCGATCTGGAGAACCACTAAACCATTGTATATCACTGAAAGGGGCTATCGGCCAGCCATACTGCTGAGGCATCATGTCTACCACAAGCATCCTCCATCCTGTCACCGTCTGGAAAGTCCCTTTCGCCTATTTGGCCTACCCCTGGGCTCTAACATACATACTTTTGAATAGGCCGAACAATACACAGTGGGCAGTGCAACGCGAGCTTAACAAAAATGACTGTAACATTCATACGTACATTCATACATACATACAAGCATGAGGCCAGACTCCTTATTTGGTATCAGGTATGAGGGCAGGGTTTAGGGTTTAGCACCTCCTGATGATGTAGAGTTGATCTTGATTGTTCCAGGTTGGGCAAGTACCTTTGGCGTATTTGGCTACCCTTGGACTGCAACATACATACATACATACATACATACATACATACATACATACATGCATACATATATGCATACCTACCTACAAATATACATACGACCAACACAGGTGAGCTACCCTGTAGCTTTTTGTTTGCGACGCGTCGCAAATGGAGCGACCTGGTGCAAACCCAGTGTGACGCGCTGCCCCCCGAACGCCCCCTATGCCATGCTACGCCACACACCTGGGACAAGGCTTACGTCGCAACTTTTACTACACAACTGGACGAACAGAAAACTGAAAAAATGATCACACAACTCGAGCAGTCCCACCTGAAGCCCTTTGGTTGATAGGTGCACCATTATGGGTTGGTTAAGGGTACAAAAAGTAATGATAACACCTGGTGGGGCGTGGTACCGTACTGACAGCAAAAAATAACGTTGTTATAATTTGACGTTTTTCTTCGGGGGCAACGCAAAGGGGTCAAATGGGGTACTACGGGATCAAAACCGGATCGCACTGTGAGACAGGCAAAACCATCCTGCCGATTCGTCAGTCCTGGGTTTGACGAGCGCTAAATTCACGTCGCTGCCTAATAAAACAGCCAAATTCTAAAAACGTTAGATTTTGCTGTAAGTACGGTATTTTGGGATCCCCGTCTTAAGGCCGTAGAGATAGGGCTGCTACTTTACCTGGACAAAGCTACCATGGCGGGTGACAGCGACCGCGAACACTAAAGCGTACCCGTAGGGATTGAACCCCGCTTCTTATCGATTCAACGAGCTCTAGTTGGCCAAGGGTAAGAGGCATAGGACTAGTTTTGCCTGGAGATGACAAAGGGGGATGCAGATTAAGTTACATTCATATGACTTAACCAGGTCGATTACCTTGGCATCACACAACTCGAGCAGTCCCATCTGAAGCACTTTGATCGACGTGTGAACCATGATGGGTTGGCCAAGGGTGAGAGGCGTAAGACTAGTGCTGTCTGGAGATGACAGAGGGGGCTGTGGATTCAAGGTGTGCATGCCTGCCTCAGACATTATGCGGCACCTGCATGCAAATAGGATGAGTATGAGTATGAGTATGAGTATGAGTATGAGTATGAGTATGAGTATGAGAAAATAGGATGAGGAGGATGAGGATGATAAAATAGGATGAGGATGAGAAAAAGGATGAGGAATAGAAAATGGATGTGGATAGAAAGAGGATTAGGTCTTCATTCTTCTTCGTCTTCTCACACTCTTCTTCTTCATATTCGTTATATCATTCTTAGTCCTTATATTATAATAACCATTCTTATTCTTCTTCTTACTTCCTTTCTTCTTCCCTTCTTACTTCTTCTTCTTATCATTCTTCTTACATTACTTAGTACTGCTTATCTGCTGCGCCCCTCCGCTCGGCCCCCCGCGGCTGCGCTGCTTAGCCTGCGGCTGCGCCGGCTGCGGCTGCGGCTGCGGCGGCTCCCCTCCGCTGCGGGCCCCGCTGCTTCGGCTGCGCAGCCTGCGGCTGCTGTTGCTGGGCGGCTGCGGCCCTCGGCTGAGGGACCCTGATAAAATATGATGATGCGGGACTGCGGATGAAGACTGAGGAGGCTGAAAAGGAGATGCGGAGGATGACGGCTGAAGGCTATGCTGCGTTTTGAGGCTGCTACCATAGGATGATGAGGATGAGGATGAGGATGAGGATGAGGACAATGCGGATGAGGATGAGGAGGAGGAGAATGCGGATAGGCTGATTAGGAGGCTGAGACAATCGGATGACACTGAAGATTAAGGGCCTTCGGCTGCGGCTGCGCCCCCTTTGCTTGCGCGTCTGTGCTCGCTGCGGCCGCGCCCCTCCTTGGGGCGGCTGCGGCCTGCTTCTTCTCCCCTTTCTTCGGCTCTTGAGGCTACTGCTTGTGGTGGCCTGCAGGCTGGTGTTGGAGCTTCGATGCTGGTTCCTTCTCCTGGTGCTCTCGTGGCCTCCCCATGTGCCCTGGGGCTTGCTCGCCGTGTGCCCCATGAGGGTGCCTGAGGGGTCCGGCGTATGTATTGTGTTTGGTTGGTTGGGTTGGTTTGGGTTGGGTTGGGTTGGGTTGGGTTGGGGGTTTGAAGGTGCATGGGTTGGACGAGTGGGTTGGGTGGGTTAGTGGGTTGGGTTGGGTTGGGGATGTTAGGGGGGGTACCTGGGGGGTAATAGGGTAGAGGTGGTTGGGGAGTCATAAGACTAGCCTTGTCCCGAGATGATTGGGAGCTTTGACCCACACAAAACAGGTCTCTAAACATTTTTGTAGTCTGGACCCGGTCTGGAATGCAAAAAATCCTAGAGGAGGCTGCGGATTCAGGGTTTGCCTGCCTGACATATAACAAGCCCTAAGTACGCCTACTATTTTGTAGGAGTGGCAACACCATTCAAACTGAATCTTCGGTGTCGCTGGTTTGTGACGTGAGATCCACCTCCTGAGGTGAAATTCCTTTCACAAATAAAAAACAACAAAAACGGGGCATGCAGAGGCAGAGGGGGGCGCGGATTCAGGGTGGGCATGCCTGCCTCAGATATGAAGCGGCACATGACCAGAGGAAATATTATTTTAGTGTTTGTTGCCTAGCCCCTCATAGTGATTCAAAGTGACTGAACACGTCAACAAACCAAACAAAACAAACGGTTAGACAAACCTAAAGAGAACAAAACAATCAATTAGACAGAACAAAACAAACGATTAGGCAAAGCAAAATTAAACAAACAATTAGACACATCAAAATAAAACAAACAATTAGACAAACAGTCAAACACAACAAAGCAAAACACAGAGATCAGGGGCTGGTGCACTCCGTACCCCTGCAATAACTTACTAATGGCTGAACACTGCGTCGACCATCTTGAGTTAATGGGATAGGCAGCGCAGCATGATGCACACAGATACCATGCCTGGATGGCAAGCAGCCACCCAGCCCTTCCACTAGCTTATTAAATTTACAACGAATTCAAAAATGTACGACTCACTCATGTTCAAAAGGATGGCTGAACACTATGTCCATGCTCTGAGTCAGATGGGAGGGGCAGCGCAGCATGATGCACACAGATACCACGCCTGGATGGCAAGCAGCCACCCAGCCCTTCCACTAGCTGATCAAATTTACATTGAATTCAAAAATGTACGACTCACTCGTGTTCAAAAGGATGGCTGAACAATGTGTCCATGCTCTGAATCAGATGGGAGGAGCAGCGCAGCATGATGCACACAGATACCACGCTTGGATGGCAAGCAGCCGCCCAGCCCTTCCACTAGCTGATCAAATTTACATTGAATTCAAAAATGTACGACTCACTCGTGTTCAAACGGATGGCTGAACACTATGTCCACGCTCTGAGTCAGATGGGAGGGGCAGCGCAGCATGATGCACACAGATACCATGCCTGGATGGCAAGCAGCCACCCAGCCCTTCCACTAGCCGATCAAATTTACATTGAATTCAAAAATCTATGACCCGTTCGTGTTCAAACGGATGGCTGAACACTGTGTCGACCATCTTGAGTCAGGTGGGAGGGG